>OZ026617.1:18948649-19494649 GCA_964020975.1 Hermodice carunculata | reverse complement strand
GTACATGTATGTATGTACATGTATGTATGTACGTATGTTTGCATGTATTGTATTGTATGTAAACACACATACTCCTGGCCCAAAGAAAGCACCACTCCCTCCCCACGCTCAAACATGGACTTCTCCAAATCTTAATTTGTGTAGAAAAAAAGGTGTGCCTAGTATTGCGGTGCCTTATAAATCCATGGGGTACGGGTAGCTCACAGCTCTCTGAATTCTACAGAGGCAGGCTCATAAATTGGCGCGTTGGAGGCGGGCCTTTCCCAGTGTGATGTTGCCAGGAGAATACGGTGCTCCGGGTCAGCGGTACAGAGATGGTGTCAACAAACAAACACGATTTGATTATGCAGTGAGAAACTCTAGCTAGTTCTCTAGTATACACTTTATACTGCACACTTGATTCATTTATGGATCCCTATTGACACGTCAGAGTAAACTGATGACAAAGTGGTCACCACATGGTTTAACATAAAAGTGTCACGTCTCACATGAGTGTAATCAATAAATCCTAATGATGTACGTACATGTAATTGACTGCTGATGACAGATCACGGTCTGTTGTATGGCTGGTAAAGCACAAATATGTACAAGTCTGGTATTTTTGATCCAATTTGCATTATATTAATTTCACTGAGAGGGCCACACACTGTTCAGATCAGAGGTTCTAGCTTTTGTGGCATCTGAGTGTAAAACTCTGGACAAAATTGTTAATGAACAAACCTAGGATGTGAAGTCGGAATGGCACATATATGCATGACAAGTTTGTCGATATATATTCAACACTTTAATTCTTCAAGTCCCCTTAGTAGGTATAAATCAAAATTCCACAACTTTTGTTCTTGGTACACTGGATGTGCCTACAGCACAAACCTATGAATTGAAGTTGTAATGACACCTTTACCTATAACAAGTTTGAAGATGTTCAGCATTTAAACTTTTCAAGTGCCCCTAATTAGCACAATTCGTTTGTAGTTTAATTAGCATGACTTAGATTTTTACAACTTTTGTTTGTAGTTCCTCGGATGCGCCTACGGCATAAACCTATAAATTGAAGTTGGAATGACACTTCTGTCTATGAGTTTTGAGGATATTCAAGATTGAAATTTTCAAATTACATTAATTTACATAATTTTCAAAGCTGTCACCCCTCTTCACCAAAAGACCAGACTGAATGTATGGAGGTATAATCATGCCCAGTTTGGAGTTTCTGGGCATACTGGTCTTCAAACGCTAGGACACAACAGATCAGATGAGGGAGGGCGCACTACTATATTTAATTATTTAAATAAAGGCCTTCACGAATTAACTTAATCGCCGTCTCAGTTGGGCATGCTCAGCAACAGTTTGGCTTTAATTTATGTTCTAGTCATTGGGGATATATTCTAATCAGCCTGTCCACTAATATTGCCCATGTATTTATGTTATAGTTATTGGGGATATATTCTAATCAGCCTGTCCACTAATATTGCCCGTGTATTTTGTGTTGTTAAGTTTCCTTATTGGCATAACATAATAACATAAGTAATGTATAATACATAGGAAGACAGATGACAGATTGTCATGAATGAACAGCATTGCAAAAGGAACAGATTTTGGTGACTCGGCATGAAGATGTCAACAGGGCTTGTGGGTCCCCACAAAATTGCACTCTTTATCAAATAATAGTATGTATGAAACAATCATTAAAATTATACGATGGACCAAATGACGTGGTGATTGCCTGTGAACTGTGTATCTGTTTACAGGCACACCAGGCCTCTATTCTTTTCAACCCATTGACTAATTTTTTTCGTTATCAAATGTACAGTTCGCGCAACAATTGAAGTGTTGAACAATAGAATAAAAGGTTTCAGCACATGTGTGAGAATTACACGTTGCGTCGTGATTTTCCGTGCAGGTCAACATTCTCTTGTTTGTCAGCATGCATGAACTGGAGTGGAATTGAACTTCCATGTATCTATATCGCTGGATGACAAAATGGGATAAACAGAAACCAATGGTGGTTTGGGAAACTGGGCTAACAGAACGGAGACTTGAATTGTGATCCATTGTATTTTTCATAGTTTGTGTATTTATGTCATCTCATCGGGGTAATTATTGGGGCGGAAACACGAAATAACAAAATAAAATGAAAAAGACTAAAAAAAGACAAAAAACTAGAACAGGTTTGATTCAAAACAAATCTGTCTGTGCCCCTTCAAAGCTTGCATAAATTTAAATGCTACAGCTTTATTTGGGATTTATTTGATGCGCTTTCAACACAAACTTGTGAATTAACTCAGCAAAAACTATAAATTGAAATTGAAATGGTACCTCTTTTGTACAATTTTGATTTATGCTGATTAGGCACACTTGACAAGTATAGGCTCATTTAATGAACTACAAACAATAGTTGTAGCATTTTAATTTATGGTAATTAGGAGCACTCGCACAGTTTAAATTTTGTATGTCTTTAAAACTATTATAAGTAGAGGTCCAATTCCAACTTCAATTCATATTTGTACTTTAGGCAAATCCAATAAACCACAAACAAAATTTATAGAATTTTAATTTATGCTGATTAGGTACACTTGAAAAGTTTAAATGTTGAATGTCTTCAAAATTATAATAGGTAGAGACACCTTTCCAGCTTCAATTCATAGGGTTGTGTTATAGGCGCATCCAACAAACCACATGCAAAAGTTGTAAAATTTTATCTTAATTAGCGGCACCTGAGAAGTTTAAATGTTGAATATCTTCAAACTTATTTAGGTACAAGTGTCATTCCAACTTCAATTTTATAGGTTTGTGATGTGTAAATATCCACTGAACCACAAACAAAAATTGTATAATTTGAATTTATACCTATCAGGGGGACTCGACAAATTTAAATGTTGAATATCTGTCTTCAAAACTATTATGCATAGATGTGCCATACCGACTTTTCATCCTTGACGTAACTATACCTAAAGCAAACTCATGCGAGAAGATTGACCCTGAAAGTTGGTTCCGTCACTTCTCCAAAATTATGTCAAGCAAAATTCAACCACACAAGTCATCATTTTATAACCTAATAAAAGCAAGACTTAGTACACAAATTACTAAGAGCTTCACGGAGTTGGACTATACTATAACGATCGAAGAAATTAACACAGCGATAGAAAAACTGAAAAATGGCAAATCTCCAGGGAAGGATATGATAATTGGCGAGATGATAAAGAGTACTAAAGATGCTTTGGCACCCCCAATACATAAAGTTTTCAACGCCATACTCTCTTCTGGCTTTTTCCCGCAATTATGGAAAACAAATTTAATGTCATTGATACACAAGGGAGGCTCACAGATTGATCCCAATAAATATCGAGGTATATTGATCGGAAGCTGTCTTTCAAAACTCTTTTGCAGTGTTCTCGATTCCCGACTTATTAAGTATTTAGACTCCAGAAATATCAAAAACGAATATCAAATTGGGTTTGCAACCTATTCACGTACAAGTGATCATATGTTACTGTTACGGACTTTGGTTGATAAATATACAAAAGCAGTGGGAAAAAATAAATGTTTATATGCATGTTTTATTGATTTCCAAAGGGCGTTCGATACAGTGTGGCACGAGGGTTTATTCTATAAACTACTCCAGTATGATATCAACGGTTATTATTATGACATAATTGTGGATATGTATACTGATTCATCAGTACAGTTGATATTTTCTACTGGTCTTTCAAATAGAATTATGGCGTGCGACAAGGCTGTGTCCTCAGTCCCACGCTCTGTAACACTTTTATTAATGATCTACCTGATATATTCGATGACAAGTGTTCTCCCGTTCAGCTCTACAACAAAAAACTTAACTGTCTCTTATATGCGGACAATTTAGTGCTACTATCAGAAAGTCAACAAGGTCTGCAAACATGTTTGGATTATTTACGTGTCTACTGCATAGACTGGAACTTTAACATAAATTACCCAAAATCCAAAGTTGTAATCTTTAACAAAACTGGAAGGAGGTTAAAGCAACAACAATTTCTCCTGGGAGATGAAATATTAGAAGTAGTTAATTATTACTGTTATTTAGGAATTCAAATAAGTGCCAATGGATCTTTCAATCTTGCTGTAAAACATCTGTGCGAAAAGGCTACAAAAGCAGCAGTAAAATTAAAACAAATTATTTGGAACACTGGGATAGATATATCTGTTTCATTAAAACTGTTTGAAAAACTTATCACTCCTATACTTTTATATGCTTGCGAAGTATGGGGACCTTTTATAGTGAAACCGGAAAAATGCTTCTCCTGTGACATTATAAATCATACCAATTATTCTTTTGAGAAGATACATTTAAGCTATTTGAAATTTTGTCTAGGTGTGAACAAAAAGGCCAGTAATTTTGCCGTTTTAAGTGAGTTGGGTCAGTACCCACTCACGCTTAACACTCTCACACAGATGTCAAAATACTGGTTCAGAATTGTTAAACTGAACCCAGACTCATTATTGTATGACTGTCTTTTATGCAATATATACACCTTTGATTCAGGGCAATTTCTATGGTTGAAAACGCTACAAAATGTATTTCAAATGTCGGGTTTCTGTAACATGTGGAATAATCTAGGTTATAATAATGAAGACTTTCCTTCAAAAATGTTCAAAAAAAAGAATGCAAAGGCTATTTAAAAACCAATAGAAAGAAAATTTAGCCACTAATAGTGAACCTGACAAGAAACTAAGAACATATATGTAAAATTTAAATACCAATTTGGACCAGAAAAATATTTATATTTAGTGAAAGAGTATAGAATTAGAAAAAACATTACCCGATTTCGAATAAGCGCCCACAACCTCAAAGTTGAAACTGGCAGACACAAAAGACCTATTAAAACACCTTTAGAAGAGCGGAAATGCGATGCCTGTGAAAAATTGGAAGTCGAGGCACATATTTTAATCGATTGTAAAAAATTTACACAGCAACGAAATACCTTTTTCGACAAACTAACCGAAATTTTCCCTACATTTTTTACTTTTTCGAACCCAGAAAAATTTATCTTTATTATGAAATTAGAAGATGCTGATATAATCAAACATACTGGGACATTTTTCGACCAAGTGACTAAAGTTAGAGGTCAATTTTGATGATATATATTTTCTAAATAGCATAAAATCCCCAACATCCACTTGCAGTTTTTGTTCTGCAGGCGACCCTTTGGGGCCAACGCCGACCAGCCCACCGCACCGCGTTGTAGGGCGGCAGGGCGGCGATGTAGTGAAGAGTGTTCTTTTTTTCTTTTTTTTTCTTTTTCTGAAGAATGAAGTGGAATATAGTCTAGTGTCGTGATGTGATGTGATGCATTGTTTTGTATTATATTATATCGTATTGTGATTCATGTATATATTTATGTGTTTTGACTGACAGAAAACCATATATGTATGTGGTGCAGTTAATAAAGTCATTCATTCATTCATTCATCCTAAGTTTGTCCATCATCAATTTGGTCCAGAGTAAAGCAATCAGACACCACTAAAGCTAGAACCTGTTAACAGTGTGTGGCCATACCAGTGAAGTTGAAATAATGCAAATTAGGATTAATATTAGCAAGCTTGTACATATCTGTGATAGACCAGACATACAACAAACCATGATCTGTCATCAGCAGTCAATTACATGTATATGTACATCACAAGGATTTGTTGTTTACACTCATGTAAGCCGTAACACTTTCATACTCCTATATGTTGACCATTTTCTCATCCGTCCATGCTCTCAACAGTGATCCATAGATAAATCAAAGTTGCAATATAAAGTGTACTCTAGAGAACTAGCTAGAGTTTCTCACCACATGACCAAATCTTGTTTGTTTACTGACACTTGACATAGTTTCGTTCAGAATTTTTTTTTTTTTTTTTTGTCTTGCATTTCCTTTTTACCAGCAAATTTTCATGCCAAGAACCTTTAATATTTCTCTACATTTTTTTTTTTCATTTCATTTTATGTTTTCTGTCATGCAGCCTTACCAACTTTTAATGTGTATGTAAAAGGGAACCACGTTGCTTTGTAGGCGCGCAGACAGATTTTCGTTGTAGCAAATCTTCTTTTCTCTTCGTTCGAACCGTAAACAGCTAGGACTCATCCAGGCATGAATTATAATTTACACGCATTTAATGAAAATCGATGAACACAGACCTGGCACATATGTCAGACTGTTTTGCTTGTTTTGTTCGGTTTCCTCTTTTGGTTGAAAATGAAAATAGGGCGTACTTACCAGCAGATCTGACCTTGTGCGAAACCAATCATTCATTCGAAGAGTAATGTTAATAAGTTATTCATTGTCCAAAGATATAACCAACTTGTTAATCATGAAAACTGACCAGCCTCGGGCCTCTGAACCGTGTCGATGGCACATCGTAAACTCTGATGATTTTATTTATTAACCCATATAAGGCGAAGAGACATCTGAATACAGGTGTCTCAGATATGGTATCATGTGTGGTCAGAGAGTACTCGTGGCCAGCTCCACACACCAATATTAGCCCATGGTTGTTTATTTTAAACCTGAAAGTTGTTTACGTTTCAAACGAAATGAGAGGACCTACACAAGTGTTCTTTGACATGCCGTGTAGAATCGTGTACGCAAATTTATAAAGCTTGAAAAACTGAATATAGATTATACTATCGTATCTTTAATTGATTTCTATTGATATTTGAACGGAGCGTCATGGACGCGTGGTTTCGTATGAAGCAGTAAAGGGATTTTTGTGAGCATCAAGTGACCAATGTGGGCCACCAAAAAGAAGTTTATAAATATCATAAGCTCCTTTGCGTACTTAATTGACATTTGATATATAGCCTTCATTCTCGCCGTGCTAATCATCGACTCTTTAAATACTGCAGCATGGAATCTGAGGCATGTACAGCTAAAATAAGGTTGTGTTAAATACTTTGAAGTTTAAAATAAACTAGTAATGTAATAATCACCACATAAACATATTTAACTGGATATAGCAATAATATTACATGATTCTGGGTCAGGTTGAACGCATACAAACGAGTTACAAATGTAATTTCAAATAAATAAATTCAAAACAGAAATATTTACTGACTCACATTTAGCGATCCTTTCATTTAAGACAGAACATGTCAAGTCCGGGGATGTCACATCTGATAATACTGACAAAATGAATCCCTGGACACTGTACATATATATCATGCAACTTTGTTTCTAAGTAAATTTTAATATATGTTGTGCAAATTTTGTCACACTTTATAATTTCTCTTCTTTGAAATATTGGCACAACCACTGCTATGACAATAGTTTGAAAGTTACACGTCTTTCAGATCCATCATATCCAAGAAAAGGACCACTGAATAGAAGGGTGGCACAAGTTAACATTTTCCACTAACGTTTATCAGCAATGTTGAACTATAGGACCTTTCGTACTGCTAATGTTCATCACACGAGTTTAGTGAATGAAAAATAAATTTCTGTGACCACGAGTTCAGGATGTTGGTGACCTGGCAAACAGCACTTAAGACCAATGTGGAGCCTGGGACCTGCTGAATCAAAATGTGCTTGTTATCAAACTGAAAGAGTGTCCAAAAGTAGTGGTAACACCTGTTAAAGGTAATTACCCCGCCGCTCAAAAACTAAAATCCCCCATTTAGCAATTCGATTAACAAATCTGTATTTAACGCTTCAAATGATTGTACTTTGCTTTATTTGAACTCCCAAGACATGGGCAACAACATGTGATTTCAATATATCTCCGTTGTGTTAAATTTGTAGCACATATAGGCCATTATTAGCTTGATTTGGTCAAAAATTGCTTGGGATTTCAGAAGTAGTTCTAACTTCTGTCGCTTCTAAATCACTCAAATCTCAAGATAAAAAATATCATGTTTGACCAAAATTTTCCTTTATTTGTTCTTTAAACAATTAGCAGTTGCTCTTAGTGCTCCATTCTTTCAATATTTAAACAACTGACTATTAGTCAATGAGGGTCACCCCTACCCTATAATGCGCCTTTTTCAACATTTTTAATTATTTATCACCAATCTAATTTATGACATTTTAGAATGAGATATTTTTCCAGTTTTATCAAAGAATGTGACTGTTATGCATCTGATGACATTGTTACTGTAACATTTAAGGATAACTAATTATAAAAAAGACAAGATGGATGCCAAAATAGAGACTCACTACGTAATATTACATGGGTTCAAGGCTATATCCATGAATATTTATTTTCGTACTTAGT
This sequence comes from Hermodice carunculata, assembly GCA_964020975.1. NCBI lineage: Eukaryota > Metazoa > Annelida > Polychaeta > Eunicida > Amphinomidae > Hermodice > Hermodice carunculata. The sequence continues at coordinate 19,486,420 of OZ026617.1, read as the reverse complement.
CTGTCAGGTAATTCAGGATAAAGGTAACCTGGTGTCATCCATTGTTAATGTTTCTTGGTACTATTCTGTTGCTTAGGACCTGCTGAATCAGACCTGCTTGTTACCAAGCTAAAAAAAGTCCAAAAGGGTTTATCAGTAGTGGTGTATTGGTTTTTTTTTTTATTTCCCGAACCAGCGTACTGTGAGCTCTTACATTTTCATACTGGCTATTAATTTGGAATATTTTATTTGCTGTACTCCAAACAGGAATAAACGTATTACCCGTGCCACTATACTGGGACCCCTTATTTTACCCCACCTCAATACCACACCAGTTCTACTTGGGACATGGGCAATTGATATTATTTATTTAACTTGTTCATAAAAAAAATAAATACAATATTGTGGTGGTATCTTAGACAGAGGAGTGCCACGGTCACTCAAGGGGATCAGGAAGGGACTCTAAATGAGGACTAAATAATCAGATTTGAAGACAAAATGAAATGCACTTTACCGTGACATGTACGATGCCGCAGTTATGTCCTGTCACTTAAATATATAATACTTCATGATAATTAATTTTCGCGAGGGATATAAACATTCCTGAATTTTTCAGAGGACACCCATTTAGGAATATTAAACTCCGGAAAATTGTAGCAGACTCAATGCAGAATATAAAGCCTGCATAAAATCGGGAAAACAAAACGCGTGAAACTCTGATTTAGAATGTATTCGGGTTTTTTTTATGCCTGGGAATATAAATGATTATACAAGTACTATGCAATAGGAGTTGTCAAAACCAAAGCTGTGTGTCCAGGAGTGCATACAGAGGTGAGATTCTTTAAATCACAGGTGAGTCTGGGCCATCATTGTCACTCTCAGCTTGGTCAACGTCCTGTGATCAATTCACACAATTTTCACATCCATTAAGGAGGCTTGCTGGTACATCAAATCCATCACCAAGCAGCTGCATCGCTTTACATAAATGTGCCTCCTTTGTGACCAGGTCCAATCCTACATTTTTATCTTTGCCAGTAAATGCTCTGGTGGAGTTGCAGCAAGTGAAGGCATACAAGTCCGGTAGTGCCTTAACACCTCTAGTCCAGCTTGGTTGGCAACTGTTCTCACATCCAGGAAAGCAGAACAGGTCTTGTCCCTGTTGAAAACCAGGAGACATGCTGGTATTGCTTATTCGAAACGGCAGGCCAACATTCTGACATCAGTATCAGGGGATCTTATGACAATTGTATGCTCACCATTCTGAGCTGCAGGATTGGTAGGTAACAGAATTCTGGTATTGGCCTCCTTATGGTTGCACTGAAGTTGAGGAATCTGCTCACATGTTACTTTTCCATCAAGCACTCGGAGTTTGTGATACTCTTTGCCGTGTGCAAAGTAGAGTACACGGTGGTTCAGTCTGCCAGCATACCTACCAGTGAACCGTTGCTGAAAAATAAATTCAATGAGTCAGGTTTGGTATCACCAACTGCCATTTCTTCCATTGCTTCGGCCATTTTTTAGCCTTAGCAGAAATGTTCACCTTGATGGTTCCCTGATTAGCCCACCTGCATCGTTGATAGAGACATCAGCCTTCTGGTCCATGACAAAGTCAGTCCTTGTTGCCGAGCTTACTGGACTTACAACAACATCAAATACAAGTTCTGTACCCTTTTCTAAGCAGTCCAGCAATCTAGATTTGACAGTTTTTACCAGTGTTCTATTTGTTGCAGCAAGTGACCAAGGTAATGAGCCCAAAATTGCTATAAAACCTGCCTAAAAGGTTCATATTTCCAGACTGAGCCACCACCAAGAATTGAACAAAGAGGTCACATTCTGACTTTAACATTGAATTTTACCCAATATCGTAACAAAGGATGAGGCAACTTCACTGCTGAACGTTTCCAATTTCAGTTTGGGTAGGGCATCGTGGAATGGTACTTCTGTCTTAAGCAACCTCATCTGCACAAATGATTCTAAAGATTGCATCCCTTTAGCATGATCTGAAAGCAAATCATCTGCCACACCTGAAGGCACTGCTTTCCCAGATGCTAAGTGGGTTACTTTCCCTGATTCACAGAAGGTATTGACCCAGCTAGAGAGAATGTTACATAGCTTTGTAACATCTGCTTAGTCACGTGCAAGCTTTGTCTTTCCTAACTCCCTGTGTGTACTTCTAGAATCTGACAGTCCAGCAATGTCTCTACATGCCTGGGTCATGGCTGCTCTTTCGTGAGATGATACGGGCCACTGTTAAACTGCTTCCTTCTGAATGCTAAACCCTACAATTCCACCATTGGATACTTTGTCTTGGTTGATAGTTTCTTCTATGGCCTGGTCGATGGCAACCTGGCCAGAGCCATCCCAGGTGCATCCTTTGCCCTTCAAAGTCCCGATTCATAATTTCTTGGTATACTTCAGGATGTGTTGCCTCTAGCCTGATAATGTCACACCAATAGATATGTAAGTAGTGTGAGTAGTTAGATAGATCATACCCGAACCTGGCAGAATGTCACGAACACAAGCAAGGTGCAGATCCCAGATACCCTCATGTGTGGCATGGATAAATCTCAAGAGGAGGCTGACAATTTCCTTGAAGACCCGCTAATATGCAAACGTTTTCCCTCTATTGGCTTTCTGGGAGTCCGCATACTTGCTGTGAAGTGCAATGAACTCTGGCATCTTGCAAAGAGACTGAACTGTTTCATGTGAAAAGTGCTTTCTGACACTCTTGAGAATATCCTGGACAGCTAGCTTCGAGACCAACGTTAACTTATGGAGTATGCTGAAGCCAATCCATAAATGCATTCCATTGAAACCTTATCGGTGCCTCCATGACAATTTTATGGATACGCATACGTGTCTCTATTGTAGTGCTTTCCTTTTAAGACTCCATTCACAGAACTGCTGCCAAATATTCCCGCGTCAGTAACCAAATCTCTCAGTGCTGCATCGCCAAAACATTTTCCAATAACAGCAATCAATACATGACACATGGAATGTTCCCGTTCACAGAACAAATCTTTGGAATTTACCTGGATGCTTCCAGATAATCTCCAAAGCTTTTACATACAGTTGAACCCACTCCAGGCCGGCATTGTTTGTTCAAGGTCTTGACTCATGTTGGTAAAATTACCATCACTAGTAAAACGTTTCAGTGGCAGATGGTACATTTTTCGACTACTACCTCAAATGTTTCCATACACCAGCTCTGTTAAAACAAAATTTATGTATGATGCATCTTAGCCCAGAAGTAGGATGACTCTGTGGGTAGTGCATATACAGACACATATATGCAGAGAAATCATTTGCAAATGTAGCATGGTTGGCCTATCTTTCAAGTCCTATTTATTTATACATCACTAATTACATGCACACATTTTACTGAGCTGGAATTTGCATGGAAACGTTTGATGTAGTACTCTTCACTTACTTGTCCAGTTTTAGATTCCACCGAATTTCTTACTTTACATGCAATAGTTGGCAGCATTCAAAGCCTTGCAGCAAAGTGACAGAGGGTGGTACAGAGCGAGAGACAGCAGCACAGAGCGGCAGAAATATAATCAAGTATGGCCTGCTGCCGTGTGCCACTGTCTGCCAATGCTTGCCGCCTATCCCAAAAGGCTATTACCCCTGTACTTATCTTTGGAGGCAGCGAGCAGCAGTGCTGCCATATGCCACTGGCTGATGCCGAATGCGACTGAATGCTGCAGCCTGCCGCCGAAATGTTTTACTAGTACATCTGCCCCTAAGGAGAGTCTTGATAGAAGCCATCCAAAGCCTTTTAAGCTGGCTTCCAGATGATCATCTGATTTAGTGCTCCTTAGCAAGCAAAAGGTTTGAACAGACAATATCCCATGTATCCAGCAAATCTTATCTGATAAAGTCTTCTCAGAGGACTACATGATTAAATTTAACCCAATACCAGCAAGAATGTGATTTACATTTATTCTAGCCCATGAAATTGAAACTGATTATAGGTCAGACCAATAGTTAACATATTGTAGTAAAGTTTTCCTGGAAATACTGCATCTACCAGTTTTTAAAGTTATTTTTGGATCCTTTATATATACTTTGGGACACTTTGTGAGCAGATACTGATGCATTATTTCCTAACCTTACATATGTATATAGTACCATGAAGTATTTGCCACTGGGGAAGAAACCAGATCACCAATACCTTATTATGGTAGCTGATATATCGAAATACATGTACATGAACAACCCCTTGAACCAATATAATATTAGACTGCGAGTCAACATTTTGGCAGCCGTCTTGTCTCTATGACAATTACTTATCCTCAAATGTTACAGTAACAATGTCATTGGATGGCTGACAGTCACATGTCTAGAAAAAATGGGCAACAGATCTCATTTTAAAAAGTTATAATTAAATCAAGCGGTAAATATGCGCAACATCAAAAAATGGTGCATTAGGTGGAAGGGGTGACTTTCATTGACTAATAGTCAGCTGTGCAAATGTTGAAGGAATGGAGTATTAAGATCAACCATTATTTAAGTAACTAATAAAGAAAAATTTTACCCAAATATGATATATTTATCGTCAAATTTGAGTGATCTAGAAGTGACAAAAGTAAGTGCCACTTCTGAGATTCAAAGCAATTTTTACCAAATCCGCTGGTAATGGCCTATGTGTGCTAGAAATGTAACGTAATGGAGACGTATTGTATTCAGATGATGTTGTCAATGTCTTGCGAGATGAAATGGTGTGAAATAGAATAATTTATGGCATCAGATATACAATTATTTACAGAATTGCTAAATACAGGATGTTAGCTTTTGACGAGTTGGGTAATAACATTCTACAGGTGTTGCCACTACGTTTGGACCCTCTGTCAGCTTGATAACAAGCAGATTCTGATTTAACAGCTCCTAGGCTTTAAAATGATATTCATCAAGAAACATTTGCCCCCCACCCCAGCGGGGGGGGGGGGGGGGGAGTCAGCCAGATCAAAAGCTAAGCCACTTTCTGCATTAGCTTACAGACTAACAGAGGATACCTCTAGTCTACTGGTTAAAAGCAGTGCTGCCACAGCTACATTGTGATGCAGGCCCCCTTCTACCAAAGTTGGTCTACATATTCACGACTGCACATGTTGCAGTTTGTAATAAGATCAGATAATGTTTACTTTCAGACCAGTATAGATCCATAAAGTATAAAATATATACAAATCACATAATACAAGTATATAGATACACATTCACATTAAAAGCACAAAAAACAAAGAAATGAAAAACAATGTATATGATACTTTTGCCCAGTGGCCATAGGCGTAGAGAGCCATGGAGCCAAATCAGGTATCTATCTATACTATTTTAACGTGTATTTTGAGAACCTACAATTCTATTCCATAAAAATACTGAACTACGTGCATGATTGTTAACAAACATTCCACTGGCACTATATCTTTTTGGTAACCCAAACAAAATTCGAAAAGAGTTATATGCAACCTTTAACTCATTTAAGTTGATTTTTTACACAAGACTATAGCTGACTATAATATGCATTTCCATAATAGGCTCTGAATAAGATAAGGTTAGTTTCTGTTGAATACTTACTAAAATTTTCACGCCAACAAGTTAGCTCTGCTGTACAGATATCTGACTGGTCTATGTACATATTCATGATCACTTCAATCATTAGTCATTATTACACCAAAACAATTATAACCATTTACAAACATAAAGAAAAGGTAGTTTATATGTTCATGCTTCCTACTAAGCCCTGCAGATAGTCACGTTGATGAACAAGCTGTCTGCTGTTGCCTGGTCTTCATAATCAAGGCTTTTTTGTCATTGACCATAATGTCATCTTTCATGCTTAATATTAAAAGGTTTTATATATATTGAATTGTAGGTGCATGGTTATCCAGATTCAAGTTATATTTGATGTGCAAATATGCCACTGTACTAAATAGGCACCTAGAAAATGAAGTGGCATATTGAATTTGATATCTTTGTCTGGTATCAGGTCATAATACCAGTACAATGACCTCCCAGACTCTATGTTTTCAAAAAGAGTAATGACAGCTTTTAATTATTTTTTTAACTTGACCTCTAAACCTGTAAAAGTTCTATAATATAAGCATAAATTTATAATTTTTGCAAGGTGTTGCACACATGGGCGTCTATAGCAGTTTCTTTGAATATTTAAATTAGTATAAATATCTTGTTTTAAATGCCTTTTTTCTTTCTTTCTCTCTCTCTCTCTCTCTCTCTCTCTCTCTCTCTCTCTCTCTCTGTCAACATGTGTTTGTAATGTCTAGTCTGTTCAATTGATCATGATTTACTGCATGTATGGTGTTTTGATCAATAAAGTATCGTATCGTATCGTATGTCTTTCCCGCCATCATGGCCATTGAGCCCGCGATTGAGTTTGGGGGTAAAATATCCTGTGACATCGATATTCGTTTACAGACGAAGCACGCGTGGATAGCAAATGCAAAGTTTAGAAAAATGGTGAGATCATACATTATTCCCCCATCATTTCACTTGTTCCATTGAAAAACTTGTATTTAAGGTAGCATTGTACGCTGAGATGACACTTGATATTTGACACAGCTTGTAAAATTCAGAGACCTCGGTATCTGAGCGATAATACAGGAATTCAGCCTCCATGTTTACAAAGTTTGACATGCATGATTTTTGGGATAACCGAGCTGATAATAACATTGAAATTGAGACACAGAAAATACAGCAGTGCTAGAAGTACAGGGCACATTTATAAATAGTTATTCAGGGTGTATACAAGGCGAAGGGAAAGATTTCCAATTAAATAAACTCTAAACGTCAAATGACCTCATCTTTTTCTTCAAAACCCTGTTTTCAAGTGTTGACTACTGACTTGTAAAAAATTCCCCTTCACACAGGTCAGGATTTGGTTTGGCTCGTGGAAATACTCTTAAAAATCATGATCTAAAATTCGATACAGTGACAGCTACTATTAACCCATACAAGTATTCATTTCATATTCAGACAATACCTTTCTGGAAGAAACTCACACCTAAGGTAATGTATGTGTTCGGAAGGGGGTCCAGTTTTCGGGCAGTTAAGTCTATGCGTTCACACAGCTGACAAATATGTTTTAAATGTTATTTCATCATCTCCCACCTGGAAACAATTCTAGTAATATCTGTCACTGTACCACAGTTCAAAGCTCTTGCATTCTCTGATCCTTTTCATCCTCAGTGATCAGACACTATAGATTGTCGACTATTTCACATGTGTAGTAATGTCAACACTCAAGCAGAGTTTTCGTCCAGTTTGACAATTAAAGCTGCATTGCCATGTGCAAAACATGTACTTCTTAGGAAGGTAATTATGGGAAGGTAATTAATTTATATCGACTGATAAACATTGTTTGAAACTGTATCTTCATTGTGTGTACCTTTCTCCTGGAAAACAAATAATGTGAAACAGAAACAAAAGCAAATTCTTAGGAACATAAGTAAATTGAAATTAAAGCAAACAATTAACATTTTTATCATTTAAGAGACAATGAAATGATATGGCCATGGAAAAAACACCTAGTTTCTTATCTGTTGTTTAGACTGACGCCATATTGGTTGTGTGAAAAAGACAGTTTACGCAGGTACGATGAAAACCTACTAAAATGACACCATCTGTTCCCTCAAAAATGTGTCAAATTACTGAATATGTCTGGGGAATTGGCCCAATAACAAAACCACTGAGCTTAGTGTCCCTCAGTCATATGTTGGGACATCTGATTGTCATTATAGTGAAGTTCCACTGAACCCTGAAATTCATGGTTTCAGGTGGATTATCTATTGAAATGTATGTATAATTAACTCTTTCAGTGCCAATCAAGTCTAAAGTCTATCTACATGTACTAAAGTCAAACTAGTCTGAATAATCATTAGGATCTCTTATTCGTCTTCTAACTTGCTGAATCCATTAAAGTAGTGAATGTTTTCATCACGGTGTGAGTGTTTCCAATAAGGGAAGCATCAGCAGCTATGAAAGCCATAATGTATTTCTGAGATAAAGTTGACGATGGATTTGCTTGACACACAAAATCAGCTGACGGCTGGGACCGGTAGCAAATAGGTGATGCCAGAGGTATTTTGGGATTTTTGCTTGTAGTGAGGGACAACACAATGGTTGTTACGTTTACTCTGTAATTGAAATGAAAATTATTTTTAATATTGATCAATCAAAAACAATAAAAAAAAAAAAAATGGAAATGCAATGTCTGTCATTCATCTAGGAAAAGCCATCAAGTATTGCTGCTGTCAAGACTATGCAGTCATTTAGCCATTTGTCAATGTAGCGAGACCTACAGAACTACATGTACATGGATAGAAACCTTGTAAATGTAAGTGCTCCTCTTGCAATTTTGCTCACAATTTTGCAGGTTTCTTTTATATCTGACCTTCAGAATTAAGATGCCAGTGCAACTGATTAATGCTTTTTCCTTGAATTTAATTGCACAATTGACCATTAGGAATGCCAACACAGGCTACAGCCACAATGTCTATTCAGTGTGTTGTACCACTACCAGACCAGCTCATCTAACAAGCAAACACCTCTCCCAAAACGTACCAAATTACTGGTGATTTAACTTTATTTCAGACAAAATAAGTTCATAGATACAATTGATTGATATTCATGGAGATCATGGTCATGCTTCATTCAAACATTGCAAAAAGGTAGTACATGTCATATCTATAGTTGTTTCAAGGTCCTTTCTGCATCCCCATTCACAGGTTAGGGGCATTGACTTGCATGGGACTTTTGTGTGAGCATGAAGGCATCCCCGCATTCATTTAGTGCGACAGTGTGACCGACAGGTGGCGACATGTTTCAAAAGTTGTGTACACATATACCATATGGAATGTGATTCCAATATGGCTGCACCATGGGAGAATTCCATGGTGGCGCAGCGCATTGTGGCAAAATTTCCATATGTTCCAGCTTTAGATATGTATATGCTTGTACTCCGTGCTAGGGCTTTTTTAATTTTTCATACAGTGTAGAGAGAAAAAATTATTCACCATATAGCGTACTGACAGCTAACCATGTACTCCGTACTGATCAAAATTTATTATGCGTAAAGCGTACCAGCAACGCATGTAATATTCGTACCCGTACTGAAAAAGATGAAAAATAAAAAAAAAAAAAAAAGTCAACCCGCAGCAAAGTCAACATTAGTCACAGTTTGTCTAATTGGCTTTAAAAGTAAAAGTGTAGTCTGTGGCATCTTTGTTCTAACAGGTGGTATAACCATCTCAAATTTGAAAATGTATATTGCGGATGTCTTATTTTCTGTACTGTGTACTGGAGAAAAATTATTTCCTGTACTCTGTACTGGTAAATTTTATTTTCTGAACCAGTGTACCAAGACCCCCCCCCCCCTCCTTACCCCCCTCCCCCCCCCCCCCATAGCAGTAACAGTGGAGCTTATCAAAGTTGTAGATGGCATGAAGTTAAGAACTACAGTGTATACATGGTTTGGTAAGCTGCTTCTCATTGAGTTAATGATGGCATCATGTATACCTGAAGCAGATGATTTATCCATCAGTGTACAGCTTGTCCTGTTTATGATTGGTAATCAGAATAAATGCATTCTGAAACTCAGAAGTAACTAGAACAGGCTGATTTTCCAACAGAAAATCAAATGTCTCCCCATGCACCCTTACTATTGTCACCCTTATTTTTATAAATAGGCATACCGATTCCAATGATCTACAGATATGGTAAAGATACACTCTTAATTGACATTTCGAAATGATGATTTTTGATGAAATGCTCATATGACCTTGAAAAATAGGGCAAGGTCATACATTTGCAGTTACAATCAAGCTCTTACAAAAGTCTTACATAGAAACATAATCACACAAAATGTCAACCTCTTTAAGACAAATCTGTCTCGAGTGCATCTGCAATGATTTTTAAAAAGTGGCCTTGTGACCTTGAAAATACGTCAAGGTCACCCATCTACAATCCCAACCTAGGTAGTGTTATGAAACATAAACAAGCAAAATTCCAACCTCCTATGTCAAATCCTTGCAGAGTTGTTGCATGCGTGTCAATTTTAGATGACATGCCCATGTGACCTTGAAAAATAGGTCAAGGTCACCCATCTACAATCCCAAGCAAGATCATATATAGGAACATCCTCACATAAAATTTCAACTTCTCAAGTCAAATCTTCCTTGAGTTATCACAACCATATTGATTTTAGACGAAATGCCCATGAAAAATAGGTCAAGGTCATACATCTGCAGTTACAAGCAAGGTCTTACAAAAGTCTACATAGAAACATAATCACACAAAATGTCAACCTCTTTAAGTCAAATCTTTCATGAATGCATGTGCAATGATTTTTAAAAAGTGACCACAGACCTTGAAAATAGGTCAAGGTCACCCATCTACATCCCAACCTAATTCATATTCTGGTAAATAATCATGCAAAATTTCAACCTCGTAAGTCAAATCCTTGTGGAGTTATTGCATCTGCGTCAATTTTACATGACATGCCCATGTGACCTTGAAAAATATGTCAGGGTCACCCATCTGCAATCCCAACCTAGTTCATATTATGGTACATAATCATGCACAATTTCAACCTCTTAAGTAAAATCCATGCAGAGTTATTTCGTCTGCGTCAATTTTACATGATATGCCCACATGACCTTGAAAAATAGGTCAAGGTCATACATCTGCAGTTACAAGCAAAGTCTTACAAAAGTCTTACACAGAAACATAATCACATGAAATATCAACCTCTTTAAGTCAAATCTTTCTGGAGTGCATGTGCAATGATTTTCAAAAGTGGTCATGTGACCTTGAAAATAGGTCAAGATCAAACATCTACAATCCTAAACTAGTTAATAATTTGGTACATAATCATGCAAAATTACTTCTTAAGTCACATCCTTGCAGAGTGTTAATGCGTCCATGTCAATTTTACACGACATGCCCATGTGACCTTGAAAAATATGTCAAGGTCACCCATCTGCAATCCCAAGCAAGGTTTTTTTATAGGAACATCTTCACAAAAAATTTCAACTTCCCAAGTCAAATCTTTCTAGAGTTACCGCGTCCGCAACGCACACAACAATGTAGTGAAGAAGAAGAAGAGGAAGAGGAGGAAGAAGAAGAAGAAGAAGAAGAAGAGGAGGAGGAGGAGGAGGAGGAGGAAGAAGAAGAGGAAGAAGAAGAAGAAGATATATCCCCCCCCCCCCCCGTGCATATGAAGGAGTCACAGTATGTGCATGGGAGTAGAAGAAAAAAAGATACTCAATGGCCATGATGACCATCTTACAATAACATAGCCTATGGGAGAGGCTTTATCCAGTGGAATCCAAAAGGTCATCTTCTGTATGAAGCTTGAGAATCACCCATCTCACTCAGGCGATGGAAAGGAAATGCATGTAAAGTGAAAGACAGTGGTTCAACACTGTTCAAGCTAGCTTTTCTCAATCCATGCTGCATCTTATTAAGTATCTTACATGTCATGCATACCATTTATGTAAATTGGGTACTGGTAGCTGTGTCGTCTATGTGCTTGGTGTACTTCAGGCTTCGATGGAATGCCTTTTGTATTGCACCACCTTGTAACCAGGTCATCTTTGCAACTTACAAAGCATTTGGGCTGTTGGAATAATCAACAGAGAATAAAGTGTGACAAAGCAACCTACAGTTAATTTGCAATGTAGTATTAATATACTTGTCAATGTTGTCTCAAGTTAGCATACCTTGATGATTGATTTTTTTAATTTTCAGGACTTTATGCATAAACAAGATTCAGGCATGTAGACCATGGAACATAGACAGACATGAATAGCCTGCCAGCATATTTCCCAGCACCAGTGCAACCACCAGCAGATCACCGTATCCTCTTTGCTGATTATGGGAGTCTTGGAGCTGTTGATATATATGCTGGAGAATCGGGAGTTGAAACAGTGATACAGAAGCAGCATGGATATTATGGACAGCAGTTGTGTGCTCAACATCCTAGCATCCCGCTTCTGCCACCAAATACAAGTGCATATTCTTCATCTTACCAATCTATTGTATTTAGCATGTAGAGATGTAAATTTTAAAAAGAACTTGAGAGTGACACTGTGTACTAACATTGAAGCAAAAATTTGGCAATTTTGGAGAGGGGCGGGTGGAAAATGAAAAGACTTGAGATGACAAAAATGCAACTATTGGATTTAGGGAGATTTCACAAGATTTGACAATTTTAAATTTTGGATGGGGACAATGCTTCAATCAATTTGTGATAGTTAGCCTTGTTGCTGACATGAAAAGTGAAAATATAAGTGCATGCAAGGCTATGTATCATATATATACATTTGCATATAGATTTTGTACATTCTTAGCAAAAAGAGGAAGAATATTGGGGAAAGGTTTGGCGCAATATCAAACTGACACAACAGCAAGTACTTTGTGAAAGATCCTCAACACTTTGTTAGTGTTGACTTTTCATTTGAAGAGCAAAATATTTGTCAAAAAAGTAAATGAAATATCAACCCCACACATACTGTCTAACCTGGTATTGACACCTTTTTCTTCTTGAAGACCTCAAACCAAAAATTCATACTTCTTTCTAAGAATACATTGCTGTCCAGGGCAAGAAAATTTTTTTTTAAACTACTTGTCTGTGGGCCAAGTGACTCAAAATTTTCACTTGACAGTGTCCTCCCTGATAATGTCACTTGTGCTAATGAAGTGTACGTAAGTTTTGGTTTTAAAATGCATGTTTTAATGGAAATCATTATGTCATACTTTGAGTTTATGTGTCTGTTATCATGGTTATGCTAACAAAATTTGAAATTTAACAGACTATGAATTTTACCAATAGAAATTACCTTTCCATGGGAGAAAGGAAATTTGAAAGTCGCTTGTCCTCAAAAAGGATTTCACTTGTCCCAGACAATAGCATTATAAGAATTTTTCGCATCCTGCTGTCACAGAGAAGTGGCCTTTTTAAAATTATGCCGGGAGGTAAACGTTGAGGGAACCTGTAAATACCGAACATGCATACATACATATAAATGTAACATTTTTTCTCAACGTGTTGAAAGAAAATGTACTTTGTTTAGTCCCTAAATTCAAAATATGTCTACATATATTTACAAAATGGGACCATGCTGTTTTGCAGTTGGTCATATGCCGTAAAGTATTTTTTTTTTTTTATAGTTGATGATGTTCTGACAGATGTTTGCCTGGAGCAGGTGAACAAGAGAAGGGAAGAAGCAGACGAGTGTCAGAAGCAAATCAAGTTTGGCAGGAAAAATGTGAAGACCAGCTACAAGGTCAGTTTTGATATGATGCAAACTTGTCATTGTGGTCTAGTTTCTGTCCTGCATGTCAGTGCTTTGTGTGCTATTCACAGCAAACGTCATGCTTGTCAAAACTATTATAATGATTCCGTATTTAAAGTCTTCATTAAAAGACTTAATTAGCAACATGCATGGAATTACTAAGAGAAAAGGGTGTCTCAGGACAGCAACTGTTTTGGTACACTGTGGGTGCATTTTGGCAGGAGTGCGCCAAAAATTTTGTTAACTTACTCATCAAAGTACAAACTGTATGTTGCAGTGTAGGCTAACGGCCAAGTGGGAAAAACTGTTCGGGTACCCCTCCTCATGGTAGAACAAGCCACAATCCATTTTTTTTGAAAGATTATTTAATTTGACAGTAGAAAATGATTGGTTAAGGTCCTTCATTTTAGGGGTAGGTATGTTTTATAGCCACAAATAAGAATCCGCAGGTGTATATTGTATAAAATCAAAATACTGATTTTTGGATAACAACTGAAATTTTTTTTTACATATACATGTAGCTATAAAGCCTGATCCATATAAAAGTTTTTGGTACCACAGAAGCAGGTTTGCCAATAGTTTCTTCATTTATGCTGCAAAATATATGTCCAAAAACTCCCCCCCCCCCCAAAAAAAATCCTCAAATTTGCTAAATTTTTCACGTTTGTTACACAAAGGAGTCAAACAATGTAACTGTTATAAATCGTGCAGATTTTCTGATTAATTTACTTTAGTTTCAACAATGTTTGGTGTTTCCTGAACATATTTTGGGTCATTTACCTGCTAAAAATTATGTAGGTCTCTTTCAGATTTGCTTAAATGGTCCTTCTCCAGTGATTTCTGTAATTTTTATGATTTTTTACCTCAGCTGACTTGTCAGTCAGCTGAGGTTTTGTGAGGGTCCGTCGTCTGTCGTCCATCTGTTGTCCGTCGTCCATCTGTCGTCCGTCGTCCGTCTGTCCACAATTCACATTTTTGACTACTCAAAAACCGTCGGCCAGATCTACTTCAAACTTGGTGGAGATGTGCCTTGGGTGGGTCTCTACCAAGTTTGTTCAAATGGTCACCGTCCAGTGAGTTTTGGATTTTTAATGATTTTTTTTGTTCTTTTGTGGGCAAATCTTAAAAAATCTTCTTCTCCGAAACCGCTCACCCGATTGCTTTGATATCACACAGGAACACTCCCTGGGACTTCTAGTTGTTAATTTGTGCACCAGGTGGCACTGCAATTTTTTTCTAATTTTTTATGAATTTTTGTGTGTTATAGCTATTTTCCGCTGCTTCTCCAGAACCGTCACTCAGATTAAGCTGAAACATGGTGGATATGTTCCTTGTAGAAGGATCAAACAAAGTTGTTCACTATGTGGGAATGCTGCAGATTCCTGATTTTTAACGATTTTTTTCAATTTGGGTACTTATCGGTCAATGCAGCTTTCCTATTGATTACTATGCACACACAATTATGTGTCTACCAAAAATACCAATTGACCAACTGGTCAGTTTGCCGTCACAGATTACATTTTAGGCCCATGGCCTTGTTTGAAATTTTTCTTAATCTATCATGTACAAGTGACAAATCCCAAGGAGAGTGCTCGTAAGTACATGTACATGTTCATATGTGAGGGACATGTACATGTAGTCCTGCCACTTGAGGACATTGTTTTGTGTGCCTTAGTACTTTCATTAACTAATTGATGACTAAAGATCATTAAGCAACCTCCAGATCTGAAATGATTTTGTCCAGGCCATATCTTTGGAGCTATAAATGCTGGCCCTTTAAAATTTTCAAGGTTGTTAGATTACAGGTAGCAAGTGTACATAAACATGAATTTGTTTGGCTGATTACTTTCTTTTACTAATCAATGAATTAATGCAGATTGTTAAGCAGCTTGAAATCACCTGCATGGTTTCTTCATACATTTTGTTGGAAAGTATAATGAATGACCCTTCAAAATTTGCAATGTGGTTACTTCTTACTTTAAAGAAGTACATAAGCATAGTCTTACATGGTTAATTATCCTCCATGATTAATTAATTAACAAAAATCAATAAGCTTCAAGATCACAAGGCCTTTGAAATAGAATTCTGTAGTATGCAGTGTCTACAGAAGGATTTAATGGAAGTTCATTGAACATGGTCATAACATATTTGAAGGTAGATCATGTGTATTTCCACTATGGTTATTGTGGGCTGGAGTCACAATATATGGCTAGCATCAACAGCTACTTGTTTATGTTTATTATTGTTAAAGTTTCAAGTTTCCTGTACATTGGACATGCTTCATGGTGTTCATTTTTTGTGTGTCAAAGTCATAGTTGCAAGGTCAGTAAATGTATAGTTCTCTTCTATTTAACTGTTCCAGGACACTAATTATGGTGAAAAGAAGAAGTTTGTCAAAAACTTATACAACCATGTGGAAGAAACTGCGTCTGATGACGAGGAAACCTTGCAGCACATACAACACTCTTGTCCACTGTGGTTCAAGAATATAGTAAAAAAAACTTGGGCTGGTCTGTTGGAGCCCCCTGAAATCCCTGTAAGTAAACTTGTAAATGCTTGTGTATGGTGGATTTCAATCCAGGATTTATTTTTTTTTTTTTTTTTGGGGGGGGGGTTCTTTTTTTTGTGGATGAATTCTGTGGGAAAGTTGTGTGTATACATGTACATATAACCTATACATACATAAATGTATGCAGGTGTGTTTTAGTAACTCTCAGTGTCCACACAAAAGTTTTGCCATGTGGAAGCAGATATATCGCAAAACTATAAAAAAGGTAGTTTTCAGAGCAAAAGTGACATGATTACAGTATTAAAATTGTCAACGTTGCTGCTTTTTTAAGAAAATAACCTGTGGGTGCGGCATTTAATGGAATTTGTGGCAAATATGCCTATGGCCAGATCAGCAGCCACTACAAAATGTGTAGCCTGTAGCTAGTAAAGTAGAACTCATTTTTTTCCTTTTCATTGAGACTCTGTCAAGTAACTTGATTTACAAATACTACATTTTATTTCAATTATAACTCATAAAAGGCTTAATTGGTCTGTGAAGATGTCCCTTGGAGGTTTGCAGAAATGGTGTGCTATGATGTGAACAAGATGCACTTAATGTTTGTGATATAGAAAATCAGATGCAGAGACACTGACAGTGTCTTATAGCTGTAACTGACCCACACTTTAACCCTTAAAGTGCTATTCATGGCTATTGTCAATTTCTCATTACCCTTAAACATATGATGGCCAAAAGATTTAAATTCCTCATGACGATAACTTTCATTCAAATACCGGCAAGCCTAGTGTGAAGTAAAAAGTAGTCTTAGTCCAAAGCTTTGCATGGACACTTTGTACTGTTGACTCAGTCTTAAATCAGTGCTTTAAGGGTTAAAACCTTTCATGGTTAGAATAAGTTTGCATCAATAGCTCTCCTCACCCAACCCACATCCACAAAAGCTGTTGACCTGGAGCATGATGTCATTATAGGCCTCGTCTACAATTTTCATCCAGAATACTTTTGTATTAATGAGAAATTTAAGATCATAGCTATACGTCTGGGTGATTTGGGTGTTAAAGGATTGAGTTTGAGTTTCCCAAGAATGGATCATGTGAAGTCTGGAAAATAAAAGAGAGAAAGGTGAAAGGATTTTGAACCACTTTAGAGTCTAAACTTAACTTTTGATGTATTAGTAAAATATACCCTCATGTGAATTTGAATAAAATATGTATACTAAATAATGAGATTTGGAGTATGTTTGAACATTTCAGGCATTATGTTTGTTCAAATGGTCATGTTGCAGTGATTTTTTTTTTTTTTTTGGATTCATTTTTTGGGTCAGATCTTAAAATATCTATTTCTCCAAAACCACTTGGCCAATTAATTCAAAATTGCATAGGAACACTTGAGGGCATGACAGCGGGAGTTACACAGTACATGGGTGACCTTGACCTCGTTGTCCAGGTCATGGGGTCATTTAGGTGTATTTAACTCTACAGACCCGGAGGGGGGCACTCCTTACTTTTTTAGGTGGGGGTGTCCAGCTCAAGTTTTTCAGAATGACCCTTCATTAGGGCTTCCATCCTACCAAATAATGGATCTTCATTAGGACGCGTCAATCACTTTTACAGAATGCGCCCTGTTCACGGGGCTGGAGCGTAAATTGTCTGGTCTTGATTGGGGCCCTTTGATTTTATCAGTGACGTTGGTTAGGGGTCTCTCGGAAAAATTTATGGACCTTCGTTAGGGAAATCTTGGGAAAATTGATACCTTTGTTAGGGAAAGTACCGGCAAAAAGGCACCCTTCAGAGCGGCACATCCCCATTACGCTCGGTATAGGGAGTAGCCCCCACCCCCCCCCCACCCCACCCCCGGTCTACAGATGATAACAATTTCAGCCTGGACATTGATGTTTTGCATGGTTTTTTATCGTCTTTGAGAGCCACACTCAGACAACACATGGTAACTCATGCATGCCGAGAAAAGCTGTTATTATGGGATATTCTCAATGGAACCATTGGCATACTGGTGCTTGAATGTAAGGTCTTTTTATGAGGAATACGAATCTGGGATCCTAATGATATTTCAGACTAGTTTTACTTAAGTAGATGGACTTAAGTGATGAATGGCACTGAAAGAGTTGATGTTTCTTTATGAAGTTCATGCTTACACAGTACGTCAGTGACCGTGACATCATTTCTGAGGTCACAGTGCAACATACATGAATTTTACTATTCACTATAACTTGAGAACTACTTCAACTTTGACCAGGATGTTGCACATGCTAGTGTTTGTCCATAAAGGTCACACTTACTGAGCACATGGGTGCATGACTTTGATTCTATCCCAAGGTCACAAAGCCACAAGTGTGATGAATGTTTAGGTCAGCTGGGCATGGTGTGTTCACACAGCCCTCTTGCTATATGTTCCATTCAATTTTAGTATATAATATTTACTTTTAAACTGCTTTAATGTGTATGCTGTCTATGCTTTTATATAGAGCTTGAGTCTGATATCAAGTTATCTTGTTTTATGTGGAAAATGCCATTGTGTTGTACACAAAATAAACTTCCATTGCTCAAAGAAGGTATTTAAGAAACTACAAAAACTTACAATTGATTTGGATGTATTTTATAGGCAGTGAACTCAGTATACACTGGGGGAGGTGTGAGCTACCAAACTCTGGAACAAAGCAATACAGACATCAGGGGAGTGTTGATGTGTCCACAGGGGCCAGGCATGGAAACGCTTGGTATCCTTTTTTCGGGATCAACTAAGTTTTAAGCTCAAAATAAAAAAGACTCCTGGCTTGTAAAATATTGCATGATATAAGCCGTGCTCTCCCAGGCAGGCCAGAAGAGCCATGTGTCATTAAAACATTAATTGGTATTGATTGTGCTTTGTTGCCACTGAAGTCAGAGGGGATATTTCTATGTATTTAGTTATACATTTGGATTTTTGAGAGGAGTTTTCAATGGAAAAAAGTGTCGTTTGTGTTTGTAATTTTATCCATGGCAAAACTTAAGATACGGCAAACATATATCATTAGTCACACAGCCAGAAGCTCCTTCAGCAGGGCTTCAGTGGAACTTTGTTTTTCCACGAACTATTCCTGTTTATGCACTCAACGACCCCTGAAGTGCACCAACAGTAACCTCAATCTTTTGAGTCCACTGTAATTCAAATTTTTATTTGGATTCAACTTTGCGTTGACAACCACTGTCACACGAAGTCCGGAGCTCCGTGTTACGTAATCACAAGCCCGTGTTTTGCGTAGCAACAGAAAAGTTGTACTCTGGTATATAAACAGACGTCACGTCATTTTCCCCTCAGTCCCTGATGAGTTTCAGTCGAAACGAAACCGGTCGGACCCATCTCCACTAGCCGTTGCGACCTTCGCCCGGTATTTTTAGCTCAAACATATATCAAGGATGCACTTGCCAATGTGTTTCTGTGCAAATTACAATCTGTTAACTGTTTTCAATGGAAAAAAGTGTCGTTTGTGTTTGTAATTTTATCCGTGGCAAAACTTAAGATATGGCAAACATATATCAAGGGTGCACTTGCCAATGTGTTTCTGTGCAAATTACAATCTGTTAACTGTAAAGCACAAATACTCAACAACAGGATGCATGAAGATCAGTATATTGTGGTTCATGATATTAACCGTTTATCAGCCAATATCTTCTGATTTTCTATTCTTAATGGTCTGGTCAGCCCTACACAGTTTACATTCAAGAGATGGGGTGTTGATGGACAAGGTGACCCCTCAGCACAGGCAGCTGGGAGGACACATATATGAAGTTAACTCACAGATGATGCATGACATATGTAAGTGTCCATTGATCTATATTGAATTGCGTACAGTGAATAGTTCCATAATATCTGGAACATAAATTAGCTTATGATGCTTTCTTTAATACCCTTTTCCCCCAGTGTTCTCTATCCTTCAGCTTTCAGGGTTTTTTTTCTTTTTTGAAATCTCAAATAATGTTGAATTTTCAACATGTACCATGTGTTGATGATTTCACACCTGTTTATGGTCAACAGTTAATGTAGATGTAACATTGTCCATGCTGTCCATTTAGCTCCATGAGAACTAAACAATAATGATTAACCTATTTTTCTCTCCAATAAAAGGGGGGGGGGGGAGAGTAAAATTTAACAGGAGATTTTGCTGGTAACCCAATGCAGCACCTACATGAGTTAAGTTTGTCAGATGTTAGTAAATGTAAAGTTTGCGCTCCAAGGGGGAATTTTATTACCTTCCAAAGTGACTGATGACCATAAATTTGTACAAGGCTGCTGTAACTTAGTTCCAAGTTTTAGCTTATGGAATGTTCCAATAGGAGGTATCCAGACCTCCTTTGGTCCCCTCAGGTGTTCAGCAATGGAAATATGCCTCCACCATGCTGAGGGCACTTGTACCAGCTGTACATGTGTTACTTAATCATGCAAAAATAACACAATTTCTACCAAGCAAATAAAATTTTAAAATTTTAAATATTTTTAGCATCTTGTATGTTGTTAAACTTAGTGAATGACTTGTCTTGAGCTTTTTGCTTTCTCAAGTTGTTATTTTTATCATAAAAGCTGATCTAGTGCTGTTAAATACATGAAGCTGCCCTCCTGAGACCTTCCTGCTAAGTTCTTTGCTGCAGCGTAGGTGGCAGCACAGGATCCCAGTTAATATGGATACTCCTATTAGCCATTTCCATGTTAAACTGAGCGTGACTGAACCTCTTTTCTTTGCATGGACTGGATGCATTGCACCCAGCTGTGCCGAAAAAAGTTGATGACCTACGTGTAGGGCATGCTGTGATGGAGGGTCTTATCTACAATTCTTGTCAAAATATTTAATTTCTTTTGATGAGAGAGTTAAATATAAGCAAATTTATGACAACTTACATCATGGAACATTTGGGCAATTTGAGGAAGATGGCATTAACCTGGACCTCTCCCACATCCTTGGTGGTTCTTCAAATTGTATTTTTCAATTTATGGTTGCACAAGGTCACTTGCCACACATGTGGCCAAAATTGTCTTGCTTACATGTATATCAGTAAATGTTTTGCAGTTGAAAACTTTCATGGTTGAAACCATGGCACAAAGCAGCCACTTCATGTTTATGTTTTGTTAACTGCAAAGCAGACAGTGATAAAGGGAATTTCTCAGACATAACAGATTCAAACCATATATACATACATAAAATATATATACATATATGACTATATACCGTATAAACGTACTGACTTTAGGTTTCACATTTAAGTAGGTATTTCATAACTTGTGAACCCATGTCTCAATTAAATTTGTGATTGGAAGACTTGCTGATGTGTGTACAATGGTTTTATTGTCTCACCAGCGCTAGCTGTTGGCGAGACTAAGGCTCGCTTTCAGGATGTCCGTCCGTCCTTCTGTCTGTCAACAAAAAACTTCGGAGTGACATTATTTTACTAACTACACTGGGTAGGCCTTTCATACTTGGATAAATGATTTATAGTAATGGTCATTACAGATTTGTACCATCACTGTCATACTTCATTGATTACATTATGTGTGAATGAGCATTGTAGAAAAACTTGGGAGTGGCATTATTTCACTAACTACACTGGGTAGGGCTTTCATACTTGGGTAAATGATTTATAGTGATGGTCACTACAGATTTGTACCAGCAATGTCACACTTCATTGGTTACATCATGCTTGAATAGCATAGTAGAAAAACTTTGGAGTAGCTTGAATTATGCTGGTGAGACATTCATGCCCCCCAGGCATGGCTCTGGTTATCGAAGCTTTACGGTGTAGATACATACATCCAGAATTTATGGATCACGCTCTTTCCAAAATTGCCTACTTTGCATAGTTTTTTTTCAATACTTAGTAATGTTTATTTGATAAGACAAGAATTATGACAGCTAATGGATCTTTGGGTTGTAATGTTTTGCAGTTGTAAACTTTCAAGGTTGAAACCAAAGTAATAAGAATACCTTAAGAGTGTTCTGTGCATGTTCACATGGACAATAGTGTACAGTAATAATTATTCTTAGTTCACTTTATTCTGTAAAAACCTTTGAAGCTTGTCAGTGTAGTCTGAAATCATATAGCCACAAATTTAAATGTTTGTAATGCTGTGTTCATGAAATTAGAAATGAAATCATATATAACCTATGTACACTAAAATGTATGGTGTATTTTTTTAGATTTGTCATCTACATGTCCCTCATGCACCTCACAAGACTGTCAGGCAAAAAATGTGACAGGCATGATAGGCAGCTAATCAAGTAACTGTGTGTGCATTATGAGAAAACATGGCTACATTTTCATCGTAATTATATATATATGGTGCAAGATGACCCCAATACTTAGTAGACTAAGAAAGCAAACAATCTAATTTTAAGATTCAAAAGTGTGCATGGATATACTGAGCTTTAAAATTGAACTTGATTGTTATCAAATGCAAGCAGTACAAATATAAAAGCACAGATGAAGAGCAGGTGGAAGCAGCATTCTGCAATAGCAGACCCGAAAGGACAGCACTTGGTGATTCTATTTCATACGATTTGATCATTTGCAAAAAGTAAATCCCATTGAAGCCGTTATCATGTAAAAGGGAAAGGGAAAACTTTATGAACATGAACACCTCAATTATATTGCCTTCTGGGTTTGTAAATTCCACAATAATTGTATATGTCCAAGAAAAACATTTTGTGTACACAGGTATGTGGTGATACCCCATCAGTCTTTTAGCTCCTTTCACTTTCTGGGCTTCAAGATGAGCCTCTCGTACATCATACAGCCTGTATTGCTACGTTACAAATTTTTTAATGTGAGTCACAGACATTTAGTTGTTTTTTTTAGAGATCCTCGAAATTTTTAGTAATTTTGCAATTGGTATGTATATTTACCTCTGGACCGCCATTGACAAGACCTGCATGTCTGGCCAAATTGCCCAACATAATAAACTGGCAGGCACCGGAGGGCTGATACATAATAAGGTTCCATGAGGCAGTGTCCAAACCTTAGTCTGACTGCTCTGGCCAGGGACAGCGAGGACAATCCCCCGATAAGAGTCTGAAATAAGGTCCAGGCATACTCTTGGTATGCAGAACTAAAGGCTTCTACCTGGGCAAAACTCAGACGGTGACATAAGCTGGAACTGAGTTACACCATGAGGGGAGAAGGGAAGTGGAAGGATAAGTATTGGGAACCTATGCAAAGGAGCCTTCTCTGCTAGCAAAGGGCATACATGCCCTCCTCAAACACTGTCAAGTCGTCCAAGTAGTGCTTGGCAAAATTCGACAAGGATCCCCAGCGGCAGGCTTTAGGATAAGGAGAATAACAACATTTCTCAGGGTGCACCAGAAGCCAGAAAAGGCACGCACCTCATGAGCTCTAGCCAAGACTTGCTTTAAGGTGGCAGGCCTATCCAAAGCATTCACATGGGCCTTCAGGATCATCTGCTTACTCCAAGACTAGATCATGTTTTGGAAAACTTGCTCCTTCCAAGAGTTACCCAGGGGCAAAAAGAGGGCAGACCTCTGAACCCTGGCACTGTCCGTGAGAGAGAGGTACCAGCATAGTGCTGTCAGTGGGCCAGGGGTCTTTCCTCTGTAGGAAGAGCTGTGTCTGTAACACGAAGGGTGAAACCCCTAAAGGCTGTAGAAAGCACTCGAGCCACATGGTTCTTTGCAAGGAAGCCCAAATGAGGCCCGAGGATCACCTGGGAGTGGTCAGGTGACCATTAGATCATGTGCTAGAGTGTGGAGGTCGCTTCTTCTAGCCTCCGAAGCCAGTGTTAATAGAAAACAAGTTTTCCACGTCCAGTAATTGAGGTCCACCTATCTGGGGTCCTCTCGACACTCAAAGAGCCACTTCTTAGACATGAGTAAGACCAAAGGGAGGTCCCACTGAGTTGGGGCCTGCCTGTCCGCGCGACTCTGAGTGTAGAAGGATGTGATAAGCACCAACAGACAAGGATTGCTTTCAATGCGAATGTTCAAGACGCCCGCCCAGGTTGAGGAGGTGGCTGATTGGGACCCTTCCATGGTTCTCGAGCTCTTACTGAGGATTTCCCACTGGTATAGCAGGAAGTCGGCAATGTCTGCAATGCGCAGAGACCATAGATGTATTCTCTGAGTAGTGCACCAATCTGAAAACACTCCAATGAGCCAGTAAACCATTAGAGAAGAGGATCCAAGCCCCCCTCTGGCAATTCTATCTGCGACCGATTTCGAGAAACCTCTGTTGTGGATGTGCTGGTCAACAACTGCCATGAGAGGAGGTTGAGCACTTGAGGGTTGCTGTGGAACATATATGTCCGCAGCTGCAACAGAAGTTTCGGCCATGCCGGTAAATGTAGCTGAGGCGTAATGCTTAATTCCAGAAGGTCCAGGGACCAATCTGTCCTCAGTCACTAGGCAAAATCCAATTGCAGTTGTGTACTGAACCCTCGACAGAAAGGTTGGGAGTATCTGCTGAGGCCGAAAGGTGTACATCCAAAGGTTGCTGCAGTCCATGGCTAGAGCATGCACCTCTAGGGCCTAGGGATCCAGCACAGGCGTTAAGTAAACCGGAAGTTTTGCATTTACATTTGTAGCGAACAAATCCACATGTGGGGTACCCCATCTGGCCTACATGTCCTGAATGACCCATGGTTGGAGCAACCACTTCGTCCCTACATGTACCAGTCGACCTCATCTTGAAAATTGGTCAGCCAGGACATTTTGTTGTCCCAGGACATGCCTTTCGTGTATGTGGAGGTGGTCCTGATACCATATCATATGATGCATCCAACCGGCTCCATCAGCTTTCTGGAGCACGATCCACCTTGCCGGTTTAGGTAGGGGATCGCAGTTATAGTGTTGCACATTATGAGGACCTGTTAGTGCTCCACTAGGTCATGGCAACGGAGGAATGCTTGGCCTATCACCCCTTTCAACCAGTTTATGTGATGGGACGCAGACTGCTAGGGACAAATGGCCAACGCTATCTGGCCCTTCACATGGGTTCTGCACTCGGACCAGGAAGAGTCCGTGTACATGGTGAGCTGTGTCTAAAAGGTCAACAATGTCTGTCCTCAGACATGACATTCTCCCGAAATGTCCACCAAAGGAAGTGCTGGTGGTCCTCTGAGAGGACCGACATTGGGGCTTGGTAACCTTGCTCTGTCGACCATCTGTCCTACAGGGAGGGCTGCAAGGGATAAAGGTGAAGGGCACCCAGGTGGGCCTGGGAGTCCAATGAGGACAGGGAGCCTATTAGGGCTTGCCACTGCTGAGCCGAGCAAACCTTGCATGTCAGGTATACCTTGAGCATTAGCTGAAGTCTCTCCCACCTGTCTACCAAAGGGCAACAGATGAAGGCGACCAGGAAAAACTGGATGCCAAGAAAGACAAAGATCTGTCCTGGTGTTAGGTTGGACTTTGAGAGATTCACCATCAGGCCTAAGCATTTGCAAAACTCCAGAATGGACTGTATGTGATGCTGCGAATCTAGGTGCGTAGTGCCCTGATCAGCCAGTGGTCCAGATACACATGAATTTATATGGCATTCTAGTAAATTTGCACGGCAACTGCCTGCACGGACTGGGTGAACACAGAGGTGGCGTGGCAAGGCTGAATGGGAGTGCCCTTAGCTGGTAGACCTGGTCCAAAAATGGGAACTGCAGATACTTCTGTGAAGTCTAGACTCTCCGCAGTTGGCATGTGAAAGAACCTCTCCGTGAGATACGTTGCCCATTCCTGGGGCTGAAGGGCCGCCGCCACCGACTGGGGGGGATGGGAGCTGTAAGCACATTATGTTCAGAATTGACAGGTCTATGAACGGGCACCAACCTCCATCCCACTTCAGGACAAGGAAGAGTAGGTTGTAGTAGAACCCGGGAGAACTGGGATCCCCCCCCCCCCCATCTATGGTGCTCTTGCTTTGAAGTTTCTCCACTGCCTCTAGGAATACCGATGTTCTGGGTTCCTGCATGGGAGGCACGAACCACTTGGGTTCACAGCACAAGGGAGGCCTGTCTTTGCCGAAGGGCAGGAAATAGCCATGTCTCAGGGCGTTCAAGACAAAAGCAAATCATTTGTAATGGACTCCCATTGAGCACAAAAGGCGGAAAGACAACCACCAGCAGGGCACTCTGAGAAGCCCAGAGACTTGGGAATTTGAAAAGCAAGAGTTGTGTACCCTGAGGCTAGCTCGACTTCTTCACTTTGGCAAGCCCTTTGCTCTTCTGTGACCTCTTCCTGCTCTCCGTAGCACTTCACAACGCCGAAGGATTATCACGGGTTTGAAGGCGAGAGGGTGTGGTCTGAGAGCCATGCTTCAGGGTGGCATTGACCAAGGAAGAAAGTGACCAAACATAGTCAGTCAACACCTTGGTCCGGGGTTTTTTTTTTGCGGAGTGGGCCCAAAGGTCCTGCATCCAGCGAACAACTTCTGCCATCTCTCTTCCAAACAAGGAGAAGAGAGGCACCGTTCCTGCGCTGCGGAAGCTCAGGTCAGGAAACTGCTAACTTTGGAAGTAGGCGTCTCTACGTAAGAAACAAAGGTTCGCCTCAAGCATGCAGGCCATACTGACCTGGTGATCAATTGCTCACAAAAATGAAGATACAACTGATGACATCTGGCCAATCCTGTTCAGCATTAGCTCCATGATCTGGGCAGAGCACTGGAGGTCCTTCAGGTGAGACCTCAATGCCGCCAAAGAGATATCAGAATATGATGCTGTAAGGACAAAGCCCCGGGCATCTTCTTCCAGTTTTTCATAGGCCTCTGAGGATGCAGAGATGGACTTAGGCTGCCAAGCATCAAATTCTTCCCAATCCAAATGCACCAGGAGAGGATGGGAGGAAAATATCTACTCCGGCACAGAGTACCACTTCCCCATAACTTCTGGCCAGGGTTGAAAAAAGCCAGCAGTCAGGGTCTCCACGTGTGCCGAAGTGCATCATCTCTTGGCCGCTAGCTGGTTGTAGAACTCAGTTACAAAAGGCAAGAAAGGAATGGGGGTCCTATGATATGTATCCTCCAGGGACAAGCCACAGCAAGACATTGCAACAGCCCCAGGCTTCTCCTCAGGCTCGTCATCCACCAGGCTCTGAATAAGGGCTTTGAGATGTTCAAAGCCCTAGGGTGGAGCTGTGGTGGTATCCGTGGGAGCAGAAACAGGTTCAGCCTATGCCACGAAAGCCATGGAGCTCACCTGCTTGATTCAACAATGACAGCGTGAGGGCTGGCTGGAGGCCTGCGGCCAAGACCTGCTGATGATCAAATCCAAAAGCAGGAGCTTGTCCTGTTCATCTGTGCCGATGTCTGAAGACTTGGCAACTGGAAGAGGGGCACAAACATCCAAATCCTCATTGAACAGATGTTCATCCGAAGGTGATGGGGTAGCCGCTTGTGACAGAAGCAGGTCTTCCGTCTCACTACACCTCAGGATGGGGTTGTAGCAACTTCCGTGGAAGTTGTTGCTGCCTCTGTCATGGACTGAATCTGCTCTTGCCAGGTGGGAAGAGCAAATGGGACTTCTGGGGGACTTATTGTGGGAGCCGTGTGGGCTCGTCTAAACTTCTCTAGTGGAGTCACAGGGGGGAGGGTTGGTGGAGTCAGAGTCCAAAACCTGTCATTTGGCTGCAAGAACCGCCTACATCTAGCCTTGTCCCATTTCTTCCAGGCTTGCTTACAAACGCTTGTCCTCTCCCCAATCAACAGAGAACCGGCACATTTTCTTGTGAGAGCAAACACAGCCAAGTTGCTGGCAACAACCAAAGCAGTGCTATTGTGGGAGCCACAACTGCTGCCAACTCTGAAGTCTGCTGGCTGGAGGGCCCATGCTGGAGTTGAGAACTCCTGAATCACCAGGAGGCTCAGTGCCGGGTCCACAGCTGCCGCTGCCCTGGAGGTCTGCTGGGAGGAGGGACCCGGAGGAGCAGCCTGTGTAGCTGACACAAGGGCTGGAGGAGCCACAGATGGCACTTGGGTCATGGAGGGGGCTGCCACTGCAGGAACCGAAGGCTCACTACAGATAGAGGACACCACCAAAGACTTGGGTACCCTCTTCTGTCCTCTGACATGTTTGGACTTTTCACCTGAGCTCTTGAACCCAGGAGTTTGGGAAGTTGGCTGCGGCTTCAGTGTGCCAGGATGTCTGGACTTTCAACCCAAACGCTCAGGGAGTAGACCATGGTTCTGAGATGCCTAGATGAGAACCCTTAGGCTTCCATCCTGGCTTCACTAATTTGTGCTGATTGGAATCTGAGCGCTCAGACCACGGGGACCAAGATATTGGAAAATCCAACTTGCGCTTAGCCAGCCTCTTCGGAGAAGTCCCCGAAGTGGTGGGTTGGGGGGGGGGGGGGATCAGTGCCCTGAGCATGTCAGCCTTCATCTGCATGTTCCTAGCCATAGACTCCAAGGCAAGGACAAGCCTTGGGTCACTAGCTAAAGGAGCACTGGTTGTTTAGCTGGGTGCTTGTGATCACCCCAAGGCGATCCCTGGCCTCATTGCTTGTGACTAGTTTGCCTCCTCTTCTTACTGCCCAGGGGGGTTTCAGGTGTAGAGTCATCAGCCACCTGAGCATGCGACGGGAGCCGTGTGGGTTCGTCTAAACTTCTCTAGTGGAGTCACAGGGGGGAGGGTTGATGGAGTCAGAGTCCAAAACCTGTCGTTTGGCTGCAAGAACCGCCTACATCTAGCCTTGTCCCATTTCTTCCAGGCTTGCTAACAAACGCTTGTCCTCTCCCCAATCAACAGAGAACCGGCACATTTTCTTGTGAGAGCAAACACAGCCAAGTTGCTGGCAACAATCAAAGCAGTGCTCATGGTCATCCCAAGCTGCCAGAAAGTGGTTCCATGAATCTATCAACTGGCTTTTTTCCAATGAAAGAAGGGAGAAGTAGAAGTGGTCACTGGATGGACACCTGCAGCTCACTAACAAGCAGCGCTTACCTTTAGGCACAATCCTCCTCTCTCTTTGATCTGATCATCAAGCAAGACACCACATTAAAATCTTGGTTTAAGCCAAAACAACCAGCTCTACTTCCAAGTTTTGACAGGTATCTGCTGATCAAATATAAACTATTCTAGCCTCCGAAAAGTTCTGGACCGCTAAGAGAAGATTTTCTGCAGAAGGAAACATAACGTGCATGAAACACTAGAGCAGTGTTTGTGAACAAAAGTTCACAGAGCTTCCAACTCTATTCGACCATGTCATTTAAGTGTCCAAGGAAAAAGGACGTACAAGGGAGTATGTGCACCAGGAGGCACCACTGGGTCCAAGAGGAACTGAGAGATGGCGCCACCGGGACCATCAAGTTTTGGGGAACAATTGGTTAAACTAACTCAGTTGTGTCGGGTGATTTGGGCAAACACAGAGGTCTTGGCAATGGTGGTCGAGGGTAATGTTACATAACTAAAGCCATACCTAATGTCTTCATGAACACATAAATCCTGAGCCCGTGCAGCTTCATTTGCTATTTTTTTAGTGCTATGGACTCATTTTCCTCTCAACATTTCATTATTATGGGATGTTATGGTGTATCAATCATGCTACAGGAGCATAAGTAAGAAAAAGTTTCTCCAAAGTCTCTGTTACTGTCTACTGGTATGGGGGTCACAGTGTATTGAAAGAGGTATGAAATGGATTTGATGCATTATGCTTTAGACGAGACCACATAGATATTGTTGGATGGGAATATTAGTACGTATATGACACACTCATGCTGTTTGGTCCATCTTTTGGTGCCAGCTTAATACTAGCAGTTAAAGATAGTCATTAAAAATATCTAGAACCACACAATATTTTCAGTTTTGTGCTTGGCAACTCCAGTAATGGAAACAATTTTTTTTCAATTGGTTTAACCTATTTCCAGTGCTGAAAAATTACCACAGATAGAAAAGATATTTATGACCACAAACCTGATACTCCTGAGTATGACAATAACCAAATGTCTCCAGCAGTCAATTATGGGTCATTTGGATACTGATTTTTATCAGTCATTCCAGGGTCTGCCTTTTTGTTCAGTTATTTTTTGTAGATATCGCTGCCTGACACACTAGTTTATGTCTGTTTTTGCTTTTCACTTCTTCAAAATGTCTAAATTGATACTTGTGTGTGTTCTCATGCCTTTGACATGTACTAAAATGTAGTTCACATCTCATTTCAAACTAGAATATTCCATAAACTATATGTAAAAGTTTTTTGTTTTTTTTTTTGGGGGGGGGTAATTTTTTTTTAGGTTAAACTTTGATTCAGGGGTATCCAAGACTATGAGATGCAAGTATATTCATAGTGTGGCATTTCTGGGGTCTCATTGATTGTTGGTTCATGAGGTGTAGCAGCCAGACAGCTGAGTGATTTTACATGTACCCTAATCAATACAGACATAAAATGAACACAATGACCTTTGTCAACATTATATTTTACCCAGGCAGAAATTGGATTTGTGTTGCATATCTGAAGGTGTTTTTTTTAAACCACACAAATTTGAAGCAATTTAATTGTGCTGTTGTCTACATAATATGAAATTACCACTTTGCCGATCATGTCATAAATCCTACTATCAGCAGACAGATCATCCACATGGACGGCAATAATTTCATTGTGATCAAAGCCATTTAAGTTGTATATGTCACAATGTAACAGGTATAGTGTATTGGCAAGGACCAAACAAAGGTCACAATGAAAGTAGGAATACTGTTGGATGGGTTTCGTCACTACCACGAATCATCAAGAATTGCAGGGGGGAAAAAATTATGCCTGTTAAAACTTTTGGTATGTAAAAAATGCAGTCATGATCAGGTAGGACAGACGTTTAGCCTGACCATTGATGGTGATTGTTACATTAAAATATAACTCAAAAGATAAGAAAGTTTTAAATTGATTGCTAGGATCACCACATGTATTTTATTAGACTTATAGAATATAACCAACTCTTACAGGTAAGCCAGAAATCAATACCTTTCTGATTTCTGTGAGGGAAAGAGAACGTTTAGCACTTGGCAATGGTACAAAAAGTGTTTTTGGAGTAAGTTTTGATTAACAGGATCAATATTCTTCTTGTCAATTAGTTGATCAATTTTACCAGAACTTGAATGTACGTTGCAGTTCATGCTGCTTTTTATATGTGGAAGACGAAACAGCAATATATGCATCGATTCAAAATTCTTTAATTCGGATCCGTTCAGGTTTTTTTTTCTTTCTTGTGTAAGGAATAAGGTGCAATCACACTGAATTTCATTGTACACATTCTTTATGTAGCAACCAGACCAATCTTAAATGAGTTGAATCAGATTAATTCATGTGCTATCAGGGGAACTATCTGAAGAGTAGGATGTATCACATTTGACAAATTTTTTTAAGCTGTCAAATCCTCCTATTTTGCTAAATTTGCATCGTGGGTAGTTAGTTGTCTGTTTGTTGAAATTTTTATGATTAGCTGTCAAATCCCCCATTTTTTTCATTCAGCTAAACTTGCAAAATGGGTCATTGTCTGTTGTCTGTCTGTTCACATTTCTGTTTTTTAGCTCTGCTGACCAAGGGTTGCAGAGCATATGCAATGACTCGTGTCTGTTCGTCTGCCCAAACATCTTTCTGTCTTTCTATCCATAAAATTTTTGCTTGTGAGCATGAGTCAGTCCATAGTTTTTAAGAAAACCCATATATATATATATATATATATATATATATATATATATATATATATATATATATATATATACATGTATATATATATATATATATATATATATATATATATATATATATATATATATATATATATATATATATGTCTTTATTCATACACAAAAGGTACACTGAGGAAAAAAAAAAAAAAGTTACATAAAAAGCAAATACATAATAAACATACCTGTACAGAGCCGCCAGTGAATCAAATATACAGAATTAAAGAAGGAAAAAAAAAGGACGGCTGTTATTGCTAGTCCATATCAAGGCATATATCCATTACTATACTGACTATACTGTACATAGATAGTGAATAGTCTCACACAGTTGTTACCTGGTAAAAATGGTGTCCAATTTCGCATCTCTGGCCAAGCAAAGTTCTCTGATCATTTCGCTGTGACAGACGTTATAGTTTTCTTGCAATAGAACTGCTTTATCCGTAATAGATCGCAAGATACTTTGCAAATTTGATCTATTCAAATTGTATTTATCTATTTGATAACTGGATGAGACATAGTTTAAGGAGTTGCAAACTGAAGAGCAACTACCTCCAAGTGCCACAAATCCACATGTCTTCACAACACTGTTCTCACTATTAATTACTTTAAGAAAAAATTTCATGAAACGTTTATGTAATTGAACTTCTACAGGTAAATCCCTAGAAATAAGTGGTAGTAACACATTATGTGTTCCATACGGTAGTCTCCAAAGAAATCTAATGGCCTTTCTCCAGGCAGTACTGAAACGTTCCACTTCACGCTTAGAGAAGTCCCATAACTGACATCCGTATAAAGGCATGCAGTAGGTTTTAAACAATTTGTGTCTTACGTCAGGGAACGCATACCCAAATTGGGCCATTAAGAGATTCACTTCTGTTTGAAATCGACTGATACAATTAGAAATACTGTTACTCAATGCGTTTTGTCCCACACAATGACCCAGATGTTCAAATGTATTAACTTTACAAATAGGCAAATTGTCAATAAACAATGTTGGGAAAGCATCATCATTGCCACACACCATGTGTTTTGATTTGTCAGGATTAAATGAGACTTTGTAATCTTCAGAAAAATTTTCACAAATGTCTAACATTTTAGACATTGCTGAAACAGTGGGAGAAATTAAAACTACATCATCTGCATATGCCAAAGCACCTGTAAAATGGTGACCGATATGACAACCTAGCCCTGACTGTTTTAAACGTAACAGTAGCACATCTATATATACACCGAATAAAACTGGAGATAACACTCCTCCTTGCTTGACGCCGTTCGTACAATTGAATCTTTTGGAGGTTGCACCTCCCCACATAATACTTACACTTTGGTTGGTATACATATTGAGCAATAATCTCGCAGTGACTGGACATATACCTCTATGCAATAACAACTTAAATAGCTTGATATAATCTACCCGATCAAATGCCTTTGAGGCGTCGAGGAAGACAAGTTGGACATCTGAATTTTGGGACGTGTAATAATTAATACATTCAGACAAGACAAACGTGCATTGTGTAGTAGAAGTATCTGGCTTAAACCCGAATTGGAGGTTCGAAGAGTTTAGTACATCACTATTTCCTTTTAGTATCACCCAGTCTAAAAGCTTACCTAAGATGCTACTAAGAGCAATACCACGATAGTTTTCAGAATCGCTAAGCGATTTCCGCTTACATTTGGGAATGAGATTTAAAGATATGCGTAAGAAACTGTCAGGTGCATAGCCATGTTTAACCATGCAGGAAAATAACAGAGATAAATATACTTGAAGCTTCAATGTTCCCTGAGTAACATGGTCTGAATAATACCCAAGGTCGCCATCATGCTTTCCTGATTTCAGATGCTCAACTGCACTCTTAATACTTTCAACTGTTATATTCAATAAAGAACAGTCGTTATTCATATAAGTACCTGAATCAATAAGACCATTGATCTCGTCACGTAAATTATACATCTCTTGAGCGTCATAAGATACAGAATTATATAACTTTTTATATTTATCTGCGAAGAGATTTGCAATGTCATCATCCTCGGTTTCGTTGTCTATCATTCTTGGTCTTGATTGTACATTAATTTTAATCTTTTTAATAGTACCCCAGAAATCTTTACTATTGCTTTGAGTCATTGTTTCAGCTAAACGATTTGCAATATACATATCTTTATTCTTTTTAACTGCTCTGAGCTCATAATGGTACTTAGCACGTGTCTTAATACGAATGTCGGCAATTATTCCAGCCCTGGGAGAGTTATTACTTTCCCACAAATTGTGCCAAAATATTGCCTGTTTCCTATATGGCTCTACCCTTTCGGTCCATCCAGGAATCGCATTATTGCTTTTACATCCTGAGTGTGGGATATTATCCAAGCTCGAATCAAGACATGCCTTGACAATTTTATTGTGAAAAGATTGGATAGCACTATTATGTTCAGCGCAGAATAAATTATCACATGTGACTACTTCCCATGGAATATTTACTAGATTTAAATTAGTATCGAGACACGTTTTATACTCTGAGATGTTTTCTTCGCTAGCAGCATACCAAAGAGGTTTTGGGGTTTTTTGTATCGGTAACGAATCGACTTGCACTTTAGAAATTTCTAATTGTATTTTGACAGGGTAGTGATCTGAAAGATTATCACCCTCCTGTGTACACAAATATTCAGAGACCAAGTGTGATAAATTTTCCAACACAATGAAGTGGTCAATTGTAGTTTTTTCCCCATTCACCTTACTCTCAAATGTATAGTCAACTTTGTTTTTGTCATGGAACAATAAACACTTAAGACTTTCCCTTTGAATAAATGACTTCATCATAGCCGTATTCAATGAACCTTGGCGTGACAAATCAGTTTTCCAGTCACCCCCAATTAGAATATAATTCATATCCAATTCTTGTATTTTAGAAGATATTTCATTTAAAATGTCATTAAATTCACGAGTTTTGTCACATTGGGTATTTGAGTCACAAGGCATATAGACATTCACGATAAGCATACTGATTTTGTTCATTTCTAGCATAATGGCACAGACTCTTCTTGACTCAAAAAATACAGGCGTTACTTTACAAGCCAGATTTTTCTTCCAAATGATAGCACATCCTCCAAAAGGTCTACCTGCTATAAGTTCATCATCGGCCATTCCTGATACTCCATGTACATAAATATCTGAAATTTTGTTTTCAAAAATGCCGATTTGTTTGCTCAAAAGCCAATGCTCTTGCACAAAAACAATATCATTGGATTTAGTAAGTTTATCAATATACTCAAGTCTGCCGACACCGTGGCCATTGGAATTATAGCTTGCAAAACTTAGGTTAGCCATCATAAAAAATATATAAACAAATATAAGGAACTTGAACATGATCTCGATTTACGGCAAAACCTCCAGGTCTCTATTCTTGGGAGGGACAAATTTTTTGAACCTTGACTCCAGCAGGCCAGAGGGAATCATGAAAGAGATCGTTAAATTGCGACACCGGTACCGTAAGTTTAAATGACTTAAATTTGGCACGCGGGTCAGATATGCATTCTAAGTAACGTACTTCAAACCCATTGTCTATCATATGCATCTTTAAATCATTTACCTCATTGGAAAAATCTACCCCATAAATAAACAAGTGTCTGTCAGATTCTGGAGCTCCACGAAATCTACCAAATCTACTTTTAGCTTTTCCAGTTATAATCTTACGTCTCTGTTTTTCATTTCGACGGTGTCGCAGTATTTGCTCTCTTGGTAGTTGGAACCCATCGGAGTCAACAGATCTGTCACGCCCGGATTGTGAATTACCAAAAGTGTGCTGGACATCACTGTACCTATCAATTGATGCTTGACTAATGGTCCGTCTTAGGTCCGAATCTCGCGATCTTGATCTGGAAAGGTTATCCCAGAAGTAATTCACAATTCTTGGACCAGGTCTGGGCTGAGCGACTTCATATAACTTTCAGGTCTTACCAAGTGTATGAAAATCTAGTTCAGGTTCAATATTGGTGGTGACAGCTGCAGTGTCATGTAATATGTATGGGTCAAAATGTGAAAATCTTGTTTGCGCTCTAACATCATTAATGTTTCATAAATCTTCATGAAATTTAGTGGAACCATGGTGGAGGAGGTGAAAGTCTAAGTTGCCTATGATCCTAGTGGCGTCACCTATAATTTTACAGAAATTATGAGCCAAATTATGTTTTAAGATATAAAGTTCCATGTCTCGAAAAGTAATAGGATTAGACATGCGAAATTTATGGGATATTATATATTCCATGTTCAATGCTAGAATGTTATTTGATATAAGTGACCTCAACCTTTTTTGTGAGATCATCAGGCCTGTAAAGTTGAAGGAAGTGATTTTGTAATGGCAGGGTGTAACTTGGACACCAATGGCAAAGACAATTAAGCCTCCAGATCAAAATTGCCCTTGATAACATTGTACATAAAACTCTACTTGGTGACCTACTTTTTGGGTCACTGTGATCCAATGATTATGGAGTTTTGTGCTAGTCCAAGTTTATCGTATGTTGGGATGTCCATCCTCAATTATTGATTCAGATAAGGTTACAAAACGGGTTCATGTCTGTTGTATCTCCATTGACAGGTAATTTTACTTCTTCTCAAGAACTGGCAGGTAACTAGATCTTCACATGTGGTAGATATTTACCTTGTGTCTACAACGATTCTTTGATAAGTCACGTTAAAGTGGTTTTCGGATCTTTCATGATTTTTAATTTTTGCAAATATCTTTAAAATGGCTGTGTGCTAAAAACGCAAGGCCAATTGCTGAAACTGCATGCATAGGAATATTTCTCGGTACATGTACTGTTGCACCTTAATCTGGTCAACAGGTGATGCTGCCATTTTTTCTCTTTTTTGCTGACCTAAGGTTGCACAGTTTATGTGTCCATCCATCTGTAAACTTTTGTTTGTTAGCACAATACGGTCCTCAGTTTTCAAGTTAACCCAGTATAACTTTCAGGACTTACAGGGTGTATGAAAATCTAGGTCAAATTTAATGTTGGTGGCGCTGCCTACAGTAGAATGTACTATATGGTCAAAATGTGAAAATCTTGTGAATGCTCAGCATCTGTAATTTTTGGTGGATCTTCATGAAATGTGGTGGAATTAAGAAGGAGGTCTAAATCTTGATCAAGGTTGATACTAGTGGCACCACTTATAGTTGTACAGATATTATTAGTCAAAGTGTGGTCAAACTTGTATAGATTTATTATTTCAGCAAAGAATGCAGCTAGTCTTACCAAATTTATAGGATATATGTATCATGGCTAAAACTAGAATGTTGCACATTAGGGATGGCCTTGACATTCTTGTTCAAGGTCACCAGGAGTATAAAGTTGATGGAGGTGAGTGGCTCAGTGATGGGCCTTGTACATTTAGTTGTGGTTATGATGTGAATAAAACATTACATGTTTATTACAGAGACAAATCTCTATTGTACATGAAGTACTAATGGTACCACCTGTTGTATTTTATAGAGAAATTGACGAGTAGATGGTCAACACATTAAATTCATAATTTTCACAATGCTGTATTTTTACAGGACAAAATTTGTAGGAAAAATACCTTTGGTCAAAACTCATAAATCATTGTAATATGAGTGACCTTGTCCAATTTTTAAGGTGACTGGGTTACACATATACATAAAAATCAGTTGTAAAAGCAAAAAATTTCAGAACTAAAAGCAGATATAAAAACTAAGGTGAGTATGATGTTGGTGGCACCACCTACAATACTATGGAATATAAGGGTCAAAATGTGAAAATCTTCTGAATGTTGTTACATCTTTAATTTTTGATAGATCATGATGAAATTTGGTTGGATGGTGGGAGGAGGTCAAAATCTTGATCAACAATGATGCTGGTGGCGCCACCTATAGTTGCATGGAAATTCTGAGTCAAAATGTATTGAAACTTATACAAAATTATTCCAGCAAAGAATGCAGCTAATGATACCAACTTTATGGGATATATGTACCATAACTAGAGGAGAATATTGCATAATATGGATGAACTTGATTTACTTTTTCAAGGTCACCGAGGCTGTAATATGACAGATATTCCCTACACTCTCAAAGTCATTAATTAGATCATTGCATTTGATCTTCACTTATCTTTCTGCACGGCTTTCCATATAAATTTACGTAACGAATCGTAGTTAAAAACATATCTCCTTGTCTCCCTCTTATTCACCCATTATTCCTTTATTTATCCCTATATATGTCAGCAGAGCACTAGAGCCATGGGCCTCTTGTTTATGTATTTTCATGTGTTTTTGTTGTGTCACTTTTTTTCCACAACAACAGGATGGATTCTCTTGAAGCTTTATAAGAATTAGACTGGCAAGTCCTCGTTTGCATGTTGTTGTTTCCCACTAGTTAGAAAAAATATATACATATATTATAAAATTATTGATTGGACTGCGAAATACTGACACAGCGCGCGAGTTTGCAAAGGAAACAAAGACTGGATTATATCAGCGGCTTCAATCCGCAGTCGACAGACGGCACTATGTACCGGTTGAAAAATCATCTGGTCAGCCGCCTGTCAGTGGCAGCCAATGAGGAGCTGAGGCCTCAGTTTGACCCAGTCGTCAGTTATCAAATTCATCTTCTCCCAGTCCAGTGTAAATGGAGCAGCAATATATGTCAGTGACTTTCCAGCACCATTTGTTAAACTTACAAATACATCTTTTCCTTTCCCAAGATAATCTATAATGTCTAATTGCTTGGTTGAAACAGTAGGGCGACCTAAGGCCTCTGTAACGGATTTTACAACTTTTTCCAGTTTTTTTTTCTTCCATCATCGGATCTGCTGCCATCACTCGCAATCAAGTCCATGACCATGCTGCAATGTTTACGTTGACATGTAGGTCATATGGTCATTAGCTCCTCATTGGCTCCCACCGACAGGAGGCTGACCAGATGATTTTTCAACCGCTATGTAGTGCCGTATGTCGGCTGCAGATTGAATTAGACAGTGTGATTACCATATCCAAACCGTAGTCCTAACGAAACAAATCCAGAAGCCACTGATATAATCCAGTCCTCTTTTGCTTCGCAAACTTGTGCGGTGTATCAGTATTTCACGGTCCAATCAATAATTCTATAATATATGTGCATATTTTTTCTAACTAGTGGGAAACAACAACATGCAAACGAGGACTTGCCAGTCTATAAAAGAGTGTGTACTTGAGTTAGTCTCAAAAAAAGTGTTCACTATGTGATGCTAATGTCATCAATGTTCACTAAACTACACACCAGATTCTCTTAACGTGAAACTTGGTAGGAATGTAGTTTGACCTGGTTTCTCCTGGTATTTTTCTCAAAGTGATGCTATTGTCATTTCCCAATACTAAAAGATTTTTTGAAATTGCATAATGATCAACAAAAGTACATGTCAGCATTGTGAGTACAAGAATACAGTGAATTACTGTATAAGTAGCTTTCCCACTGGTGTTCCCTGCATCATCTTCAAACTTGATGGAAGTGTACATTAGGTGGCCTGCTGATAGATGTTTTTTACTAATTCATGCCTCAGTGATTTTTGGATGTTCAGTGAGTGTTCTTGGCATGCAAGTTTCAAATAAATATACATTGACACTGGGGTCCTGTATATGTGACCATTCATGTGGTTGCCATGGCAACCATAAAATTATTATAATATTTTGCAGTAAATGGAAAAAGTAATTGCTCAAACTTTGGGAGTTTCTTCAGAGGAATGTTGATATAATATGTTTGTGCCACTTGAAAGGGGGAATAACTTTATTTTATTTTAAAATAAAATACAAGAAATTAATTGCCATAATAATAACAAAATACTGAATAAAATTTTACATGTACTACAATAACATATCACAACTTAAAATGGTATAATGTAGCAGGTAAATTTCACATATTTTATTTATTAATTCCATTAAACACCTGACATATCAATAAGTATCTGCAAGGCATACAATAAGAGCAAATTTTAAAGAATTGCCATGAGCAAATTTGAAGCAAAAAATCACCAACTGCTAGTTACAAAGGCAATATATTAGGCATATATTTTTTCCCCTATGACCATAAAGCAAACCATGTATAAACACCACTTTATACTACATGACAGTTAAAACTCATCACAATTCTGCTTTCTATCAACAAGATTAATTTTATTGGAGAAATCCCACTTGGGATTCCATGATTCAATTTATTTTGAATTTCATACCCAATTCAATAACTGTGGAATAACTGTATTCCCTATTATTATGTGGGTATATATGACTACTGGAATTAGCTGGTAGACCATCTTAGCTTTGGCCTGTGACGTCACAGACTCATCATCATGGAAGCACGTACCAACAGAGATACAGCTCCTCTCACCACATCACTCGATGGGTGGACCGTTTTTTCTTCCACGCAGAGAAACTTTCTTCCTGTGTTTGACGTTACTCACTTTTCATTAGCAACGTCAAAAGTTATACCCGAGTATAAAAACGCAAGTCTCAACTGTCATGACCAGTACCTGATGAGCCCCACGGGAGGCGCAACCGGTCGTACTATGAATAATCACTACTGCTTTACATATAGTATTCCTAACTTTGGAAGCTGTCAGGCCCTTGCCTGTGTTTCCTTATATTAATATATTAGGCAGACCTTCACTAAGCGTGAGGCCCAGAATGATCATTTATGCTTCCTAAAATCAGTCTGTAGGCAAAATCAGCTGGGAAATGCCCAATTGCTTGTCAGAATGAATAGAATTCCTAAGCTTCCCTTCAAGTCAGGTTTGTGATATGCATGTACATCATAAACTGACCTCCATGCCAACTTTCAGATGTTTGGTGCACAGTGGTCAAAATTATACAGTCATACAATTCCTTTCCTTTCTTTTGTGAGAACATAGAGGTGACTACACAGAATGGTAATTAAATTTTAAAAGGTATATTTTGCCACTTAAAGGCACTGAACACTGAAACTACTCAAGAGTGACTAAATTTTGCAAACAATGAAAAGTAAAGAAGAAAATTACAACTTTACCAACAAAGGGGGGAAAAGTATCATTATATACATGCAACTTTTTTAAAAAAGGATGATTTACACTATTTTTGGGAGAAGAGAAAAAAAAGTTTGACAAGAGGGGACATCAACAGACCATTTGAGTCATGCATTCAAAGCCTCTGTTTTTGCCATTTTTCTCCTTTGACCATAAATGAAATTTGCTTTGTAGATTTTTCACAAGTTTGACCTGTAAGTCTGAAACACATCTGTGTGGTACCAAGTATGAACCAAATATGCATAAACCCTTAGTTGCTACTTCCGGGCCACTTGATTCTAAAGTGTACAAAATAAGTCTGGCCCCACTGGTTTGACATGGAGTATGAAAGCAGTCAAGTGCACAAGTACCTGCTATTAATGACCACTCCTACCTCAGTCAAAAGTGGTCTCATTGCGGCTATCTTAACTGTTTAAGTGCCAAATTTTTAACTGAGTCAACAGCTTTTCTTGGCACGCAATGTGCCCAATGCATGCCCAGAAAAGCGGCTGACCTGCGATATTTTCTCAGGAACTAGAGGCATGCTGGTACTTTAATGAAAGGTCTTTTTACGAGGACTGTAAATCTGAGATCCTTATGATAATTCAGACATGTTTCACTTTAGTAGATTGACTTTAGACTTGATCGGCACTAAAGGAGTTAAAATATAAGTAAATTTATCAGAGAAATAGATTCTAGTGTCATTTTACAATCACTGGGACTGATTATAATGCCACAGCTTGTTTCCACTTCAGTTAAACACTGGCGGATGGTTTAACTAGGATAAGCTCTCCAGCTAGAAAGGGTACATATTGGTTCAGGGGTAAGTCAAATTGTTCTTATCTGACAAATTTAGTAATTATGGTTTGTTTGACAGGTATTCTTCTTTCAGAGTGAAGCTCTGTATTTATAAGCAAAACTTCTCGTATTTAGCTAATTCATCATTTGCCACGTTCATGTTTATTCATTATTATGTGGGTTGTCTTTGCTGAATATTTAGCTTAGACAAGGAGCCGCTACTCAGAGAGACATGTACGGGTAAAAGGCTCCAAAAGAGTAAAGAGTTCGGACTGCAGAATAGGGTAATGACAACTAGGAAGTAGTTTTGGAAAAAAAGACGCAAATACAATGAAAGGGTGGTCTTTAAAAGTTAAGTGATCTCTCACAGGAGGTGGCCTTTAAGCAGGTGCCACTGTATTGACATATCAAGTCACACCCCATGGCACAGATGTAGACATATATCCTACCTTTGTCTGGGGGATGAAACCAATCCTAAAAAAACCATTGTGCACAGGCAGAGTAACAGGAACTCTCAGTCTCCACTTGCTCCCCATGCTGAGGATCGAACCCAGGTAAAAGGGGAGTGTGTTACCACTTGGCCAACTGTGCACTCACGTACATGGACACTTCTGTCCTTAATCAAGCACAAAGTGAATTGCATAATTTCACTAACTGTGCAATGTTATACTTCATATCACTTTAGCCCATATTCCCATTTTGAAATTAATCTAATAGAATAAAATTGGCAGTGTCCTAGTTACCTCTTTGGTTCAGATGTATGGACAGTTTTTTTCAGGAAGACATTAAACACACACCTCAAGAAAATGTATAGAAGTTCCCCGTGCCAAAGTATGGCATCAACTGATTTGGTTTGAGTGATAACAAGAGCTGTAGGTGTATGTGGCAAGTAGTGCATGCAACCTCACTAACAGTTAATTCGGTCCATTATTTACGTTCTGACATTGCCATAATTTTTTTTTTTTAAGACCCGTCAATCTTTTTGACACCCAGGGGCAGTTAAAATGATATTGCCTTATGTACCATACCATTACAGCTTGCTATATAAGTAAGAGATTTAGCAGTGTTTTCAAACGTCCCCTGATGAGTTCACACAGTAATGGAACTGGTCAGGACCTTTCACCTCTGAATAGCCCTTCCACTGGTGTTGCCTGGTTTTCTACAGTAGTGTAACATCAGTCATTTGTGCCTTGATTGTGAGATTAAAGGCCTATAAATATGGATGTTAGGATAACAATATACATGTAAATGCCCAAGTTCTAATTCTTTATGCTGTTGTCACAGTGAGCGGCATACAGTGTTCCAGGGAAAACCAAGGAAATTTTAGAGCTAGGTGTGGTTGAAAAAGGTGTAGACAAACCACAAAAATGTATGCTGGTGAATACTTATGATTGTACATGTGCTTGAAGACTCAATCCAAACATTAATATCACCCATGTAGCATACTGTGTCTCAGACCAGTCCTCTATTACAAACCATAAAATGACTTTTGCAGCAGGCAATGCTATGCTAACTACTTGTAAGGGATACCTTGCATGGCAACACAGTTTTGTTTTGTTTTTTTTTTTTTTTTGTTTCTTTGTTTTTTTTTGGGGGGGGGGGGCAGGTCTAAGTTTTACCTCCATGCTCCATCCTGTGTGTTGCTTTCCCTCTCTGTCTTCCATGCTGTGGTGACCAGAATATATATTGTCCTTCTTTGTCAGTTTGTATTTCAGGATTAGCACATTTGAGATCTAGCTTGGTGTTGACTTGAAGTAAATGCCAGATACACACTGTACCTTTAAAGTAAATGGTGGTAATTAAAAGCCGTAGCAGCCACAAGGAGGAGTACTTAGCCCACTTCCCCCTTAAACCAGCCCAAACCGGCTGGTGGTTAAATGTCATCTGCTTCAATGTTTTGGACTAATTTCAACAATGGTGAAAAACAATTTGAATGAGAAATGTACATCGTGAGACTTATAAAGACAACGTGTCCCAGGTCAACAGTTTTCCTTAACATAAGATGGACGCTTAGCACAAAACCCATACTAAGGAAAGCTGTTGCCTTGGTTTTAATTCAAGGGGGAAAGGGTAAAACTATATTCAAATAGAAGTGACTCGAAACAGTAGTTTGTAATCACTGTGATACCTGGGTACAGTGGTCACATGTTTATACTTTTTTATGCGAGAAATTAAAACTTTGAAATATTCAGTTGTAGAGACATTTCTTTATGCTCTGTAAATACTGCAGTGGTACCTGCTTTTTAAGACCACCCAGTCTGCCAGCAAGAAATGGTCACATATACCAGGTTGTCTTAAATTGGAGGTAAATTTACAACGAATTTAGACTGCTGTGACATCAGAAGTGTCACAAAAACCAGGTGCTCTCTCATGACAGTGGTCTTAAGTTGCAGATGGCACAGGCGCTGCATTAGCATTTGTGTTTCTGATGTTCAAATCAGAATCTCTCTGATTTGTGCCTTTTGTATTAGTAATTTTATGTGTCATAGTGGTAGGTCCAGTATTCTCAGTTTTCTGTGATTCTGCTGCCTGGTGGACACCTGCAAATTGGATAGATCTTCTAGTAGTTGTCATTCCTGACTCGGCCTGCTTGGTTTGCACAGTGGATGTTTCTCCTTTGATGGTGGCCCTAGCTGTTGACATTGCTGACGCTCTCTGTGTTGGTGTTGTCTTGGCTGCTGTTGGCTTTTCGGTGGTTGGCGAAGATGTAAGACCTTGCGTACTTGTTTGTTTTGATGTTGATTCAGTAGAGACCATGATGGTTGAGGAAGATGTAAGACCTTGCGTACTTGTTTGTTTTGGTGTTGATTCAGTAGAGACCGTGATGGTTGAGGACGATGTAAGACCTTCCGTACTTGTTTGTTGTGGTGTGGATACAGTATAGGGCTGTTTTGATGTTGTAGAGACTGCGGTTTTGTGCTCCTTTGTTGTTGTGGAGGCTTCAATTGATGGAGATGAGACCTGAAACAGATTTGAAGAGTACAATCAGATTGTTCAGGTCTCTCTCTCTCTCTCTCTCTCTCTCTCTCTCTCTCTCATCTCTCTCTCTCTCTCTCTCTCTCTCTCTCTCTCTCTCTCTCTCTCTCTCTCTCT
Source organism: Hermodice carunculata (assembly GCA_964020975.1). Classification (NCBI taxonomy): domain Eukaryota; kingdom Metazoa; phylum Annelida; class Polychaeta; order Eunicida; family Amphinomidae; genus Hermodice; species Hermodice carunculata. The sequence goes on along the minus strand of OZ026617.1, from coordinate 19,442,053 downwards.
CTCTCTCTCTCTCTCTCTCTCTCTCTCCTCTCTCTCTCTCTCTCTCTCTCTCTCTCTCTCTCTCTCTCTCTCTCTCTCTCTCTCTCTCTCTCTCTCTCTCTCTCTCTCTCTAATTCCAAAACTGTGCATGTCATTACCACATTTCTAAATTCAATCCTCTGATTTCTAAGAGGTAATATAGGCAATGTTTTTAAAATTATGCAAATTAAGAGGCCATTGAAATTTTATAAATCTGTCATACCTTCATAACTATTCTAGATAAAAGTGGCAATCTTACTGCAATTTATAGGGTTGTGCGACATGCAGGCACATCTAACAATGAAAATGAAAGGTAGAAGTTTTGTTTATGTTAATTAGGTACACTTGAAAAATTTAAATTGAATATCTTAAAAAATACCATAGATAAAGCTGTCAGTCCAACTTCAATGCACAAGTTTATGCCATAGGTATATTCAATAGAATGAAGGGTACATAAAATATATGACTGTATGCTGTTCAGGCATACCTTAAAAACATAAATGTTGAATATCTTCAAAATCTTCAAAGGTATTTTGTATTCTGAACATAGGTGTCAATCAAACTACAATTCATTGGTTTGTGATGGGTACAGCCAAAGAAATGGAAGCGAAAGTTGTAGAATTTTAATATGCTATAATTAGACAGTCTTCAAGTTGCAAGTCTTGAGTACTTGACCTTTTCAAAACTATTACAGATGAAGAGACCAGTCAAATTTCAGTCTAAAGCATTCTGTTCAGGGGACATTTGGTTACCACAAAAAGTTGAACATTTTAATTTTAAATGGTGCTAATTTTCAAGGCACACAAACAGATTTCCTTTCAGACAAATTGTATTTTCAGATGTTTTGCTTATATTGTTTACAGGAAACATTTGGGTAAGAATTATTATTATTATTATCATTATTATTATTATTATTATTATTATTATTATTATTATTATTATTATTATTATTATTATTATTTATTTGTTTATTTATTTTTGTTCTTCTCATTATGAGAAAGTTTTGATATTTTTGTTGCCGTGCTGTTCTGACTCATTTGTCCATTCATCCAGAAATCCCGCTTTGCAAAATAAGTAGATTTTGTGCAAGTGGACTGGGCAAGTGCCACAATGGGGTAAAAATGCCCTGCTGCATAAGACACTTGACATATAGTCATGTGGTTATTACAGTTTTGATTAATATCTGACCTTTTTTGCCACCAACAGTGCTCATGCAAGACTGACAGGCCAATGGAAATTGCTACCTTTTTATACGAAAGGATAACACTTGCCTGCTAAGACAGACCACCAATTTATGCTAATGTTTCTGTGTGGGCGCTCCACTTATCCATGGAGGGCAGTTAGACACGTAGAACAATAGTCTGTTTAGCAGGCAAGGGTAACATCAGCCTTTGTAACGTTACATGTATGTAAATGGCCTAATACTAAAGTTGAATCTGTATGTTTGCCATGTTAACTCTTTAAGTGCCAAATTTTGGACTGAGTCAACAGCTACACAGCACGCACAGGATGCCATGTCACTAACGCGTACCCAGAAAAGTTGTTGACCTGGGATATTTTTTCTGGAGCTAGAGGCATGCTGGTCGCTACTTGAAAGAAAGGTCTTCTTAGGAGGAATACAAATCTGGGGTCCTAATGATAATTCAGACTTGTCTGACTTAAGTTGACCGACTTTAGATGTGATTGGCACTGAAAGAGTTAATTGTCAGCTCATTAAAATTGTTGGCCTTATACAGTGTACTTGCTGACAGTATCATGCTGCAAAAAGTCTCAGTCTCGTCTGGTTGCCAGTGTCCACTCCATTTACAGCACATGAGGTATTGAACCTCACTAATATACCCCTGCAGTCTACCTTTTATGACTGCCAAGTGGAGTTGCAAAACATGATGGTGGAGTGTTATCAACATAGGATATGAAGTATAAGATATTTAGGGACAAAAACAACCTCGGGTCTTTGACAGTGTTACAGGGGCATAGTTTTCATAACAGAGAGATCTTAACATGGAGATTCCTTTGCATGTGTGTAAATCTCCAATCATACACAGTACTGCATCAAATCTGTAGGACTACAATTTATTCATTATTTATTGAAGAGTGTTTTATTTTACTCACACATCAAATAAAACTTCACATTTAAATGTGTGTGCAAATTTAATGTAATATCATAAGGTTCACACAGGAATCATTAGAAATCAGGAAAATTGATGCCTGTTAGTGTAAACAATGCGTATAATGATGACTAAAACCATGCATAGCAAGGCGAAAAAAAATCAAACAAAATGATTGTATCTCATGGTTTTTTTCTTTGGGAAAAGCTGCAGTAGATATTAGTTGGCACAAGTTGAAATATACATACAATCAATTATCATGATAATATCTGTTAGTTTGTGCTTGTTGTCAGAGAGTATGTCTATCCATCATAATTATGTCATCGGTCGAATAGCTCTAATGTCTGTTTTTATGATCCAATTACTGGCTTTAAATAAGGCTTAGTATAACTTGATAAGCTATTCTTCTTGATCTTCCTGGGGCACTTATTTGAGCCATTGTAGTCCAGATAACTTCTTTAATGTATAGTTTCAGCTAATGATGTAAATATGTAGTGTGTGTTTGTGCACCCAGTAACACAGGTACATCACGCTGTGTGGCCAATCAACAAACATATATCTGTATCAAAATGTTTTGACAATATCATAATGTTTTTACATCTCTGCTGACAATACGTCACAGAGATCATGCAATCACGCCTGTCTGTCTGTATTCTCATTGTTGGGTTGAAATTTTGAATGTGGGGTCATGATTTTCAGAAGTATTGAAAACTTGTGTATGGAAGCTTTCAGTTTCTGTGGAGACGTCCGTTGTCCTTCCATCCATCTGTAACCTTTTGCTTGTGAGCACATGTTACAGTCCACAGTTTTCAATATAGCCGTACATAACTTTCACGACTTATAAACTGCATGTTTGTGAAAATCGAGGTTCAGTTCGATATTGGTGGCGCTGCCTTCAGCATTATGCAATATATGGGTCAAAATGTGAAAATCTTGTTAACACTGTAGCATCTCTTATATGATAGATCTTCATGAAATTTAGTTGGATTGTGGAGGAGGTCAAAATCATAGTTGCATATGGTACCAAGAAGACTGCATGGGAAGGAGTCTGCACTCCATTGAAAGAATCCTCTCTGAGTGTGACCAGACATAAAAGCAATTTAGCGCCTTTGTATTTCTGTTATTCACTGACTTAATGTGCAAACAGGCATATCATAAACGTAGACTGTCGCAATTTTGCTTGTGGTACATACAAAAATGAAAATATTTCTGTACTGGTAGCAATTAATATTTTTTATAAATTTCACATTGAAGTGGAAAAAAGGAAATTAATATTGTTATAAGGAAAAATTTGATTTTGAAAACATCATTTTCTCAGTCATTATTATGTCTCCCTGTGCAACGGGGGGACATATTGTTTTTGCATCCGTTTCTTCTTCTTCTTCTTCTTCTTCTTCTTCCTCTTCCTCTTCCTCTTCTTCTTCTTCTTCTTCTTCTTCTTCTTCTTCTTCTTCTTCAATACATTGTTGTATGTGTTGTGGACACAGTAACTCGAGAAAGATTTGACTTGGGAAGTTGAAATTTTTTGTGAAGATGTTTCCATATAAAACCTTGCTTGGGATTGCAGATGGGTGATCTTGACTTATTTATCAAAGACATGTGGGCATGTCATGTAAAATTGACGCAGACGCAATAACTCTGCAAGAATTTGACCTAAGGGGTTGAAATTATGTCTCCCGGTGGAAGCCGGGGGACATATTGTTTTAGTGCCCGTTTCTTCCGCTTCTTCTTCTTCTTCTTCTTCTTCTTCTTCTTCTTCTTCTTCTACTTCTTCTTCTTCTTCTTCTTCTTCTTCTTCTTCTTCTTCTTCTTCTTCAACACTTGGTTTCCGTGCGATAAGTCTTGAAGAACTTTATGGAATTTGATGAAACTTGGTAGGATTATGTATCGTGGCAAGACCTAGGTTGGGATTGTATTTGGGTGACCTTGACCTAATTTTCAAGGTCACAGGGTCACTTATGTGAAATTGGTTTCCGTTCGATAAGTCATGAAGAACTTTATGGAATTTGATAAAACTTGGTAGGATTATGTATCATGGCAAGACCTAGGTTATGATTTTATATGGATGACCTTGAGCGAATTCTCAAGGTCACAGGGTCACTTATGTGAAATTGGTTTCCGTTCATTAAGTCATGAAGAACTTTATGGAATTTGTTGAAACTTGGTAGGACTATGTATCTTGGCAAGACCTAGGTTGGGATTGTATTTGGATGACCTTGAACAAATACTCAAGGTCACAGGGTCACTTATGTGAATTTGGTTTCCATGTGATAAGTCATGAAGAACAGGATGGAATTTGATGAAACTTGGTAGGATTATGTATGAAGGTAAGACCAAGGTTGTGATTGTATTTGGATGACCTTGACCTAATTTTCAAGGTCACAGGGTCATTTATGTGAAATTGGTTTCTGTGCAATAAGTCTTGAAGAACTTGATGAAAATTGCTAGAGTAATGTATCCAGGTGAGAGCTAAAATAGGATTGTAATTTTCAAGCAAACTTGGTCATTTCTAATTTGTTATCACCTGTAGCTTATTCAGAGACATAAGTGTTCCACCGGGAGACATTTGATTTTCTGTTGGAAAATCAGTCTGTTCTAGTTTTGCATGATTATGTACCATTATATGAACTAGGTTGGGATTGCAGATGGGTGACCTTGACCTATTTTCAAGGTCACATGGCCACTTTTAAAAATCATTGCAGATACACTCGAGACAGATTTGACTTAAAGAGGTTGACATTTTGTGTGATTATGTTTCTATGTAAGACTTTTGTAAGACGTTGCTTGTAACTGCAGATGTATGACCTTGTATTTTTCAAGGTCACACGGGCATTTCGTCTAAAATCAATGTGGATGTGATAACTCAAGAAAGGTTTTGCCTTGGGAAGTTGAAATTTTATGTGAAGATGTTCCTGTTTTTGATCTTGCTTGGGATTGCAGATGGATGACCTTGACATTTTTCAAGGTCAAGTGGACATGTCATCTAAAATTGACATGCATGCAACAACTCTGCAGGGATTTGACTTAGGACATTGGAATTTTGCATGTTCATAACACCAACTAGGTTGGGATTGTAGATGGAGACCTTGACCTATTTTCAAGGTCACGGCCACTTTTTAAAAATCATTGCAGATGCACTCGAGAAAGAATTGTCTTAAAGAGGTTGACATTTTGTGTGATTATGTTGCTATGTAAGACTTTTGTAAGACCTTGCTTGTAACTGCAAATGTGTGACCGTGACCTATTTTTCAAGGTCACGTGGGCATTTTGTCAAAAATCAACGTTTTGAAATGTCAATCATCGATCATTCAGACATTTACAGTACTTTCAGTGCAACACCACCACCACGCCCACCAGCATTACCCTTGAGAGATCTTTCATTGTCAATATCATGTTTATAAACTGAAGCTTTTTATGAAAGTGATGTTATTGTCAAAGCACATGTGTGCAAGTTATGTCACCAGTCATTTGAGCTGCAATATTTTCTTAATCAGTTTGTTTACAAATAGATTACGCGAAAATAAGCTTTCTAATTGGCACAAATACAAGTGCACACTCCTGTCCATGTAGTCTTCTTGATGTTACTAGTGGTGCCACCTATAAATTGACAGAAATTAGGAGCCAACATGTATTGAAAGATATAAAGTATCTCCAATTATAATTCCATTAAACATACCAAAGATATAGCCTATATAGGTCATGTGCAGTGCTAATATATTATGTATCAGTGACCTTTACATATTTTTGTTAGGTCAGATACCCTGTAAAGTTGAAAGAGGTGATTTTGTAATGGCAGGGTGTTGCTTGGATATCAACGACAATTTAGACAATTGGGCCTCCAGATCAAAATTGCACTTCATTACGTTGTACGTGTGCATAACACTCTACTTGGAGACCTACATTTTGGGTCACCGAGAACCAGTGATTATTGTGTTTGGCGCTTGTCCAAGTCCTAATTACAGTTTTTCTTCAATAACTCAAAGAGTTATTACCCGATTTGAACAAACAGACTATGTCTTAAAAGTTGGATGCGGGGAACACGTTTTGAACATAACAATTTTTTAATCCAAGTTGAAAATCAAGGCCGAATGGCCTTTTGAAATATAGGGAGTCATAATGTGAAAATCTTGTGAATCTCAGCACAGCTCAGTTTTTGAGTCAAGCCTGTATTACTTTTAGGACTTACAAAATGTACAAAAATCTACATGGACTTCAATGTTGGTGCTGCCATCTACAGCATTCTGTAGTGTGTGGGTCCAAAATGTGAAAATCTTGCGAGCAGTCCAGGATCTTAAATTTTTTATGGAGTTTCATGAAGTTAGTGGGATTGTGGAGGAGGTCACAATATCAGTTGTGTATGATTCTATTGGTGTCACCTTTACTTTGATGGTAATTATGAGTTTAAATGTCTTGAAAGATAAAATACTATATCTTGAAAACTTACTGAATCAGACATGCCAAATTTATAGGAAATATAGATCATGTCCAGTGCTAATATGTTGTGTAATATCATTGATCTTGACATATTTTAATACAGTTACGCTCGCGTTCAAGTTAACAAATGCCAAACGCACCAACATTTCCCAAACGTTTCCCAAACACTTTCAGTGAAAGTGAAACATTTTGCAAACGAGTAGCAAACACTTTCCAAACACTTTCCAAACGCTTTACAAACACTTTGCCAAACACTTTCAAACACTTTTCCAAACGCTTTCAAACAGTTTGCCGAACGCGTTTGGTGAAAATTGAACGTTTTTAAACACTTTACACTTTGCCCCAAACGTATGTGATACATGTACATGTACACTTGGTAATCTAATTCTAATGACAGGAATATTTTTAACAAGTGTCTAAAAAGCTTATCAGCACCTAAAAATCCCCCCAACATTAAATGAAGAATTAAGTCTTTAATTAATTTTTTAGTTGAATTAGAAACTTGGGTAAACGTATTTGGATCGTGTTTTATATAAATATATACAACCTATAATGCTGGATAAGTGCACATTTACATGTAGGTACATCATGTACTGCTGGACCTGTTGAAAATACGTTTGGAGATTCTGCATCATTTAAATGGAAATGTTTGAACTGCATAGTGTTTGAATGCGTTTGTCAAAGTGTTCGAAATCGTTTGGGTAATTGTTCAACGTGTTTGGAGAAGTGTTCAGTAGCTTTGTGAAAGGTGTTCGAACCTTTTGTAAAAGTGTTTGAGATTTTTGCCAAATGCTTTCCAAACGCTTTCCAAACACATTCCAAACACTTTCCAAACACATTCCAAACGTTTTCAAACGTTTCCAAACACAAGCCAAACACCAGCAAAACGCGAAAAAAGCGTATGGCTGTTAACTTTTAGCCGGGCGTAACTGTAGGTCGATCACCATGCCTGTAAGTTTGGAAGAGGTGATTTTGTGATGGCATGGTGTAGCTTGGACATCAATGGTAAAGAGAATTGAGCCTCCAGATCATGCATGTTAATCAGTGAGCAGTTTTGTGTGTATTCAGCTAAATGCATAACCCAATACAAAAATCTGGTGGGCTAGAGTCGTGTATTTCCATTGGACTGTATGTTAAAATAACCCTGATCATGTTGAATAAACTGGTTACTTGTGAGTCAAATGATCTCATATATTGACAGAATCTTTTAAAACTTGTCATCATGAAAGCTAACAATATACGTACCATGACGTATATTGGTACATATACAGTGCCTTAATGCATTTTCACCTTTTGTTTGGGTCATTTTTTGTCCTATTTCATGGAATAAATATAGTCTAAGTTTAGATGCTAAAACATTAATACACTAGTCTACAATGAAGATGTATGTTTAAACAAAATTTATCTGTACTGTCATCTATTATATACATCGTGGCAGTTGACACCACATAAATTTTGCTGCCGATAGTAATGTTATGTTAAAAAATGGAACAGATTTGTGGGGTTTGTGTTAATCCATGCAAAAGATTGTGAAAGCGGTCTGAATAATTATTTAAATTTTGTTTTGTTTTCTTGCCACAAAGTTGCAGATTGCTCTTGTTTTGATGTCATTCCAAAGCATGCAGCCTTTCATGTTTGCAGTTATGTATTTTCCATAGCTTTAGTCTCAGGGCATTGGGTATTACCGCTGATCCCTGCTGATTACAGCGGTCTGTATGGGACCACAATGTGACAGTTAGCACTGCAGATGTATCCACGTCAAGCTGGGAAATTGTTTTGGTGTTTAGTTCTCATTTATATGGAGTTGAAGTTCAACAAGGTCCATTGACCACCAGCTTATTAAGTTTCAACAGTTCTCAATTATTTCTTCCTACTTGTATTACATGTAGGATTTGTGCGTCGAAATTTTGATACACAGTAACATATCTTTCAAGCAAAATTACGGAAATCTCAAACCTGAAAAAACTATTAATTGCAATTTTGCGTGATATCAAAGTGCAAGAAAGAATTTTCAGATAAATAAAAAAGTGAGAAGTTTAGTCAAACAACTCCTTTCAGCACTTCTGTATCATGGCATGGAACTGGTTGGTTTGGGGGAAATAACACCATTTGGGTTATGGCACAAGTCAAAAACATTGTGTGACACTGTACTGATGAGAAAAGAACCCCAACTTTTTGCTAAAACCTACTTGTTAAAAATTTCTTTTTAGACATTTTAAGTCAGATATTCATAAAATTTTATGAATGTCTGGACTGAGCAACATGGGAATGAACTGATAGGAACTTGCACAGTGGAGTCATAAGTGAATTTCCAATACATATATGCCCATACCTTAACCTCCATCTTAAAAGTGCGGCCATGAACAGATGAGACCAGATGGTGGATGTCCAGGTCCTCGCGCTGTTGTTGACACAGGTGTGTCTGTGATACAGCTGTACCAAGTCTCCAACTAAACACCTTGCAATGTTGATCTTGCAAGCAAAGGAGCATGCACTCTGTCACAGACCCTGTGTACATAGCCCGTGCAGAGGAAGACAAAACTTTGTTATGTATTCCTGTCGCCAGATTTGATGTGTAGTGGGAATCTCCACAACTTAGAGACACAAACTGGCATGATGTGATGATTATGCCAGTATAGGTGTTCCAAAGGCTAAACATGGTTTGTGTGTCTGAATTTCTCGATAAAGACAAACTTTGCGATTCATTCACTCACTGTGTGAAACAAATCACAAGAAAACCAAAGATGGCTTGTACACCCATGGTCAAGCACAAGATGTGTTTGGGTCTTGACTTGTATATGCCTGGACATATACCTGTAATTATGCCACACTTTCATAAGTTAATTTCCAGTCCTTATAATGATAAGATGCTGATCAAAACTCTACAAGCATCATTACATGTGGCAGTCTGCATTCCCACCTTCAGCTCAAAAGTCCAGCAGCCTCCTTGCTACAGACATGGACAAAAGTTTCAAACTCATGAAAAAGCACTAATATTTACCTGATAATATTGATATATATTCTTTGTTAAAGTGCACCACTGATATAATAAACGCGATATCGATGATATTAAGGGTTTATGGAAGCAGTGCATTATGATAGTGAAGGATTTTGGCATTGCACTACAGGTGAAGAGACTGAGTGATTGTCATGCAGGTTACAGTGCAGGGCCAGATTTTCGCAAAACTTTGTGAGAATCTATTTGGATTTTTGTCAATAAGTTTTCTTTTTAAAGAAAGACAAGTTTAAGAGAATCTTTATGAGAATGGATTCTCGGATTCCCGCCGAAATTCTGGCCGTGCAGTACTCACGTGTGTATGTGTAACAAAAATGGATCTGATCAATCTTAGGGTAGAGAATTAGAGTACATGCATAGCTGTTTTACTGTGGTGCAGGTTTTCCCCTCAAGAATCAGTCTTGTATCATTATGTGTGTGTGTGTGTGGTTTCTGAAAGTGAAAACTATTGACACACAAAAAATAACCAGATTACATACATGTGTGCATTCTTTGAAATGGCATGATCAAGAGAGCATCTTAATACGTAATTAAGACTTTTTTATGAATTCTGTTGGCCAAACAACACCTTCCTTGATTATAAATCACGATGTAAATGTGACAGTGTAAAATGTGGTAAAATAACTTAGTACTTGTTCAACCACCAGGGATGTGGAAAAACCCTAGGCCCAACCAAATTGTAAACAGAAATACTTCCAACATATGTGGCTAAAATAATCCCACAGATCTTCTTTGCTGATATTTATTATGGTCATGTGTGTTGGATATCACATGTTTTGGGTTTTTTTGGTTTTGGTTTTTTGTTTGTTTGTTTGTTTGTTTTTTTTTGGGGGGGGGGCATTTTAGGTCAGTGGCGTACAAAGTGGAAAAAGTGTCTAAAATACAATGTCATGTTACATAAAGTAAATAAAAATTTAATGGGTTGTTGGTGTTCCTCAATCGAATTAAACATGTTTTGGAGCCATCAGAGTATGTTATGATGTCAGTAGTTTCTTTTGGGAGATGTCCCATTACCAAGCATTCTAGAAGGCATGGATTGGAGGCTTGATGTAAATATGGGGGGGGGGGTCCTATCTTCATTGCACTTTAGGAAAATGTGGACTTCTACAGGTGTATTTTTGGTATTGTCCTGTAACCATATTGCAGCATGTTTGTGAAGTATGTATGAGCCGGGAAGTGCAAGAATTGAAAGTTTCTGTATGACCTCAGTGGAGGGGGAATTCCAGTCAGGAATATAAGTTGTGTATTCCCATCATGTTTTATTGTAATTGGCAGCTTGATAACTAGAAACATATCTTGAGGCATGGTAAATGTAAGTGTGTATGAGCTTCATTAGCTTTATAATTAACCAGTTTTTTTTTTCAAGTTGTGTTAGCATACAATCCAATGGGAATACACAACTCTGGCCCACAGGTGAGTGCACATGAAATAGGAGAGGTCACCAGTTATATGTGGATTCAGCTGAATACACAATCCAATACACAGAATTTTTCAGGGCTAGAGATGTGTATTCCCATTGGTTTGCATGTTGAATAAGCCTCAAATTAACAGACTACTTTTAAAGCTGCATGAATAAAATTATGAAAATATTTCAGCTATGTACATAATTTTATGACACAAACTTTGCTGTTTCTGCAAAGAATGGTTTTAAAGTTATTAAGCTGTAAATTGCAATGAGTAATGGGAATACACAGCTCCAGCCCTGAATGACTGAAATGCCCACTACAGGACAGCAGTAGAAGCTTGCTCTCCCCTATTGCTAATTCTGACCTCTGCTGTCGAGGCTTGTTGGCCATCTTGCATCCTTAGATTAAAGCATACACCTGAAAAACTAACAAGTATATCATTTTCATCACTGTTGCTTGTATTCTTCAGTATTGAAGAACAAAAATGTACACAAATTTTTGTAAATGTATGCGAATTTTTGTTTCATATCTTTTGGAGCTGCCTGTAGATAATCAGAGTGAGTCATATAGTATAGTTATCCTGCAAAGGGCATCAATGTTTCTTTCACCTTACAGCAACTTGGGAGATGTATAGTCTGGTCGTCAAGGGAGACAGGCGTCGTATAATTATGTATGACATTTGTGTCTTTCAAGTTTGTCACACAAAAACCAGTGCACAATTGGGATGTACCCAAGGCAGAGATCATTTATGACAAGATCAATAAATAGTCAGTTCCACAGTGAGAAGTCAGCGGGTCACAAATGCTTTTTTTATTTTGTAACTGCTTGTTTTCATCGTTTGGACTGCTATATTTTAAGTGATCTTGTTGATATGAATGAAGTAGTGCAATAGCTCCTGCACTTGCCATCTGGCTGAAAACGTAAAACTCACTGGTGTCCACCTTTTGCATGATTCTAAATAAAACACGAAAGGAGCAATAAATGATCGACAGCCCAGGGGTTGCTGTCAGTAAATCTAAAGCAGCAACGAGGTTAGGGGTTTACTTTGCGTTGTCCATAATTGATATGTTTTTCAAATGGATGTGAGTGGCAATTAAGTTATTCTGCTTTGAAAATGTTAAAACATTTGAATGGAGCATTTACACTTCCCTGCTTAAAACAAATCAGAACCAAAGGCCTCAAAGTACAAAGGCCTCAAAGTCTGCTGATCAGGCAAGATTACATCCCGCACAAGTGAATAAATTTTCTACAGAAGGCTTCTTTAGCATCATACATTTATATGAAGGCGAGAGTTTACAATTATACAGCAGGTACCTCCCTTTTGTGTTCTTGGTAATTTTCTTTTTAAAAATTTCTCCTAAAGGTTACTGTGTCGTCCGTACATCAGACAAGTGTGCCTTGTTCTACACACAGACAGATGAGGACACAGGTGCCCTGAAATGTGAGGAAATTGTCAGTAAAGAGTGGAAATCCGGGCCTACTTCTGTGTGCATCAGGTAAGTCTCTCTGTCAAATCTCCGTTTGACTTTGCCTATATGTGCAGGAGCCTAGACCATCTTTGGAATGGATGTCCTACAAGGATCTGACAGTTTTCTGATAGAAGTTTTTGACCAAGATGCAATACTGATTTATCTCTTTCAGTGCCAATCACGTCTAAAGTCAATCTACTTAGGTCAAACTAGTTTGAATTATCATAAGGATCCCAGATTCGTATTCATCACAGAAAGACCTTTCATTCAAGTACTAGTATACCTGTAGTTCCAGAGAGAATACCCCATATCAACAGCTTTTCTCGGCATGCATTAGGCACATTGCGCCCAATGTGCACCGAGAAAAGATGTTGACTCATTCCAAAATTTTGGCACTGAAAGAGTTAATATGTGCAACAATGAACTATGCTATACCTTGCATTAGTTAATTTTCTCCATTGTCTTGGCCCCCAATACCTCTCATTTGCCACAGAGTCGTGTAGGTGGCAATAAAATGAAGCACAAATTGATATTGTTCAATGTCAGAAGAAATATATCAGGATTTGTGTTGTGTTGCTTTTCAGTCCATACATACCAGGGGAATGTGTGGTGGCAGACAAGCTGGGCCAAGTGGCATTGTGGTCAGCTGCTGGGTATGTGTACACAATATTAAAATGTACTTCACATGTATCTTTCTTGTGTATGTTACACAAAAAAATGGAGTTTTGTAATATATCTAGACCATTCAATATAGCCCATTATCTTTACTTTTACGTGTGTTAATAGACACATTCACAAAGAAGGGTTTAGAAAAAGAAGATAAACAAAATTCATTAGTGGGTGCTGTAGGATTTGGGTGTGCCGCCATGTAGAACGTGCTTAGAGTAGCTGTTTGCTTGGATGTCAGAGCACCTGTAAGCTTGACCAGTTATATCATGATAGACCACTTCTGCTAACCTTTCTAAAGAAGATATTAACTGAAAACGTAATTATGTGGAAAATGGAAGTGATAGTACATGTAATTGAATATGTCAGATAAATGAATCACATAGCATCACGAGTATAGAAAATGTACTTTTTGTTCCTTGAAAATGGAAGTGATAGTACATGTAATTGAATATGTCAGATAAATGAATCACATAGTATCACGAGTATAGAAAATGTACTTTTTGTTCCTTAAAATGTGTGTTGTTCAGTGAATGTGTCCGATATCTGAGTCATTATAATGATTTTTGACTGTATATTGATTAAATGAGCACTCTGTTCAACTTTGAGATAACTGGGCTGTTGAACTGTGCACATCGTGTGATGTGTTACAGGCTGACAGAGCTGCTGAGCAGCCAGGTGCCACGGTTTGCCTGCTGGGAGAGCTGGTATCAATGTCACTATGGGGCACACCCACGCCAGATAGTCCTCACAGACAGGACAGGCATGAGCTTGCTGGATGCCAGGGTAACAATAGTTTTTGTTCCTTAAAAAAAAGTAAGAATTTTCACTGTTAGAGAAAAAATATGGGATCACTCATGTTTATGTTTTTGATAAAAACTGGTCATATGGCTATGATTGAAGGTAAATTTCATTAATTTATTCATGTACTAACTATTTTGTCCAACATACTGGCAAAAGTTAGGTATGTATGTAACAATTGAAAAGGGTTTAGAGCAGAAAAGTAAATATATGCCAGATCACAAGTATTGCTGGATGAAATTTGGAATTTAAACTAAAAAATGGAATGAGATATTGTCATTCTGCTGATGTGACAGTGAGGTACATTTAGCCCATGAATGTGCAGATAAGGCCTGGGGGGGGTGGGGGGGGTTGTTTTTTGGTTTTTTTTGGAGGGGGGTTGGGGGGGGGTTGTTTTTTTTGTTTTGATGCTATTGGACCTCGCGTTGGCAGCCCAAAGGCTTTATGCTGAAAGAATGATAGGTTCTGGATCTATATAGGCTGGACCCCAGTCTGTAGAGGCACATACTGTACGGCTATGGGAATGATGGAGTAAGAGTGGACTGATGTATTTGGGAAACTAAAATAAAAAGGTCTTGTTATGTGCACAATGTTTTGAATTTGTTCATGCATATGTACAGCTTGGACACACCGGCTTTGTGATTTCAGTGTAAAGTCACTGACTCAAGAGACAGATTTCTTTTTCACAGACATGTAGAGTCAGAAGATGTAGAGTCAGAAGTATTGCCTCAAGTTTAAAGACATGTTCATGTATTGAATTAAGTCTGTTGCCTTATGTTTAATTACCTAACGGCAGGTACCAGACAGAAAAACTAGTGACTTATTTGTGTTGCCAAACCGGCTTCTTCGCAACAAAGAGCGTGTGATGGTATCATGCACACACCCCACGAACCCATTCTATCACTTCGTGGCTGCTGACTTCACCCTGTGTCTGGTTGACCAGCGCTACCCGGTCCATCCTGTGAGTGTAAAGTCCTATCGTGATACAGATGTTTTCTCCATCACTTTTCTTTTCATGGGAGAACATGGAAGCAGTTCATGGAGGTTGCTGGCCACATAAAAAGTTTTATATATAGACACACCTCATGTTAAACTTCTCTGTCTACAGACATTAGAAAATAATAAAGTATCAACAAAATTTTAATAAATTTAGCAGTGAATTTGATTGATGTATGAATAATTATGTAAATGGCAGAAATCCCATGTTCACGTGCTTCCTGTGGAGGCCTATGAATTTTTTGTGTTATTCATTTTACACCAATGTACTACCAGTAACAATGTTACTTTAAACTATTCAGAAGACAGCAGTAAATTCACAACATTCACTTTAACTTGTTGACACAGATTTGAGTCGATATCAGAAACATTTTTACAGTATTTGTAACCTTTCCCAAGCTGAACTGGACATGGCATGACCAACATTGCACCCAAAAGTGCACTGGGCAAAGCTGTTGACCTGGAATGTTTCCTATCAGCTATGGAATGACAGGCATTTTGGCACTCAAACTTGAAACGAGAAGTCTTTTTTTATTTGGAATCCGAAGTTCCAGCAAGTATCTTTGGTATGTTGTAGGTGTTACATTGGAATCACCTTATTGAATCCCCACCACAGTACATGCATGTACAAACATCTGTCCTACCAGACACAGCAGATGACGTCCTCTTGCTGTCCAGCCAGAGGTCATGTGAGACTTGCTGCTTCCAGGTCAAGGTCACAGAAGGTCAACAACCTCAGGCCTCTTGTGTCCCATGGAGAGTGTCAAGGACAGAGTAGGTCATCTTTGAACTGTTTGTGCTACTATTATTAGGGCCTGTCATTTTTTGTTTCAAATTTTGTCTTTTTTCATTTGGCAAAACAGCAAATTCCGCTTCAATTCCATTTCACTCTAGTCTCTGGCATACATGATTTCAGCTTTTATATAAAATGCACAAAATATATTTCATGCATATAGAGAAAATAAGTGGAAGAACTTAGTTAAACTTTAATCTTGGGATGGCCACATAAACACGATCTTCAGGGCATCCACACGGAGCTTTAGTTACGTAAACAAAGACATGGTATGGTCATTTCTGGTCAATCAAACTGCATAATTTTTGCTAAACAAACAATTTTGTTGCATAAATGTGATGATTTTATTCATACAAACTTCAAAATAAACATCTAATCGTTTGTTTTCAGTACATTTGCCAATAAAAATCTGCAAAACAGCTGCAGTAAAGTTGCGTATTTTAGCCTCAAACTTCATACGATTTTCCTGCTGGTTCCAGGCATGTCATCTTGCATAGATTAACTATCTCCGAGAAAAATCTAAGAATAGAAGGCAGTGAAATTCTCACCCTGCTTCAGGGCCCTGATTGGCTCACAGGTCATGCAAATAAAGTTTGTCAAGTCTCAGCATGTGATCAAGCATGTGCACTGTGCACTTTCAACAAACAAGCATGGTGGAGTTGATCATTCAAACCACCAGCACTTTCATGTTTTCATGTTATGTCAGTACTAAATTTGAGTGTCATATGGACAGTAGATATTTTGAAAACATTCAGAATGTTCCTGGTGAATACATGAAAGAAATACAGAGTGGAAATTGCGTGTAAGCGATGTTAAAATGGGCAACTTGTGCACTTGTATGCATTGTCAATGAATCTCCGCAATTGTCCACACTGAATAAAATCTGTGTGCTGTTGTTGTTTTTTTTTTCTTGTTAGACTCTATTATTATATGTATTAACATATTGAATGATTGCAAATTGAGTATCATGATAGAAAAGGATATTTGTTTATCATTTATTTGCTTATGAAAAACACCACATGCATTATTTTCCTTTTATCTTTAAAGTTTCCATATCACTGCATTTTTAAGTCAGCTGAGTTCCAGTGTCATCTTGCCTGGGCATTGAGAAGCAAAATAAAACAAACCATGGATGCATTTTTGACATATCTGGCCTGCTTGCAACCCTGTGTGAAAGCCTAGTTCTGTGCATTTTAACTACTAACTACATCTCATTTGTGTTGCAGTGATTTCTTTTGCTTCCCAGAGGTCCGTAGCCATATAGTCAACACCAGCCTTGTACAGGACCGACTGTGTCGCCCTCTAGCAGGGGTGTGTGCAATACCTCACCACAACCAATCTGGGTTCACAGTTGTTCAGGTAATATTTATGTCTCCCTGTGGAGCCAGGCAGACATATTGTTTCAGATCCTGTTTCTGCTGCTTATTTTTGTTTTTCAACACTTTTAGGTTTCCATGTGATAAGTCTTGAGGAACTCAATGAAAATACGTGAAACTCAGTAGAAATATGTACCTAGGTGAGACCTACATTGGAATTATATTTGGGTCACTCTAACCTAATTGTCCAGGTCATAGGGCTCACTTTTGTGAAGTTGGTTTTCATGCAACAATGTAATCAGTTATCTCCTTCAGAGATGAAATGTTCCAGTGTGAAACATTTAATTTCGTCTTGTGAAATCAGGAACATTTGGCTTGTATAGTTGCTTGAATTCCTGCACAAAGATTTTTCTTGTCTTGTTTAATGCATCCAAAGGAATTTGTACGTTCATCCATATGTTTAAAGCACTTTGTAGTCTACCTGCCCCAAACTTTTGTGATATGCAGTCATTTGGCCAAATTTTCTGTGACCCACTAACTTAACTGAGTCTTTTGCTAACATTTATGTGCTGTGTCTATCTACCACACCATGACACATTGTCAGCTCTTCCTTAAGTTAGCCCTTGGAAAGCCCCCCAACCCCCCAATCCCCCTGCTTTTTGAGCTATTTTGCTGTCTGTAAGATACAATTCAATTCCTACAGCCAGTATGGGAATGTTTTCTCCCTTCTTATTATGGTGTCCCTGAAGGGCACTCTTCAAATATCACTTGTGTTTAGAGTAAATCAGGTCTAACTTGTAATCTTGGCATTCATCATGATGTGCACCATTTATGACATCGGCTTAATGTTAGTCAGCAAAGCTACTCCTCTACTTGGTGATGTAATTTTTGCGACAATCGTGATGTGATAGTAATGGACTTGGGCACTTGTCCAAGCTTCTTGTTTTTCTTCAGTAACTCTAAAGTTACGACTTAATTTGAACAGAATGGAAAGCTGGATGCAGGGCTCACATTTTGAACATAAAATTTTTTTAATCTGAGTTGAAGGTCAACATCAGAAGCCCAGTTGGAATATAGGGGTCCTCTTGTGAATGCTCTGCCCCCCACAGTTTTTCAGTTAGGCCCATGTAATTTTTGGGACTTATAAAGTGTATGAAAATCTACATCAACATTAATGTTGTTGGCACCACCTATGATATTATGTAATATATGGATCAAAACGTGAAAATTTGTGTCCACTCCAGCATCCTTAATTTAGTACGAGTCTTCATGAAATTTCATGGGATTGTAGACAAGGTGAATATCGCGGTTGTTTGAGACACTAGTGGTGTCTCCTATAATTTGACATAAATTATGAGTTAAAATGTCTTGAAAGATACAAAATTTTATTTTTCAAAAAGTAATTGAATTAGACATGACAAATTTATAGGATTATATAGATCATGTTCAGTGCTAATATATTATGTATTAGTGACCTTGACTTATTTTTGTTAGCTCATCAGACCTGTTCAGTTGGAAGGATGAACATGTAGTTTAGACATCAATAGCAAAGAAAATTGAGCCTCCAGGTCAGAATTGCACTTGAGTACATTGTAAATATATATAAAACTCTACTTGGTGACCTATTTTTTGGGTCATGTTGACCCAATGATTGTGTGACCTTGACCTATTTTCAAGATCATTTAGCACTTAATCTTGAAAAAGAATAAGGCAAATGATGCCAAATTTCCCACAAATGTGTATCGTGAAGTTTGATATTGCAGAATATGGACAAGTCACAACCGTGATTAATTTTTCAAGATTGTGGAGGGAATACATTTTGAGAAATGACTTTTTGGTGATGTTGGTCAGCAGAGCATTAAGCCCAGAGGCCTTTTGTTATCATTTTGAGTAGATTTGTTGGGAGAGCCCTTGAAGTGTCATGACCTTAAATGTTTGAATGGAATGCCGTCCTCTCAGTTTCAGAGGCTTGTAACTCAAGAATGATGCAAGAAAAAGGAAAGATTGAGACCTGTCTTTCTTCAAGAAAAGCATATTTGCTCAAGATTTCCATTTTTTTTTTCGAATTGAGTCCTAAATGAAAAAGTAGATGTGACTTCTGTGTGAAATTGAGAAGACAATTTTGCTTAATTGTTGTATGAATCTTTGGCTTGTCAGCATTCAGAAAACATATACTTTGTAACATTTTTCACAAGGATTCTTTCCATGGTTGGGTGATTTGTGAACATGTGTGTAGCAGTAGTAGACATCGTATCCTTAACTGAAGCCTGAAACGTTATAAGTAGACAGCATTATGCATTTATGACACCAAAACAGCCAATCAATTAATATTACAAAACTTTTTGTTGTATCTACAGACAGGGGTTAATTTTCAACACTGACATAACTTGATTGTTGTAGATGAACAGTACAGGGGATGTATTCCACCAGGCCTATCACCCAACAGAAGACCGCCATGCAGACAAAACCTGTTGCCTGGGTCCCGGGGCAGAGCATGTGAAGCTGACCTCATACCAGACAAAGTTGTGTGCTGATTGGCTGCAGCAGGTCCAAAACCAGATCGACCATGTCATCGAGCAGAAACAGCCTGTTGTCAGCCAAAAGCTGGATGCCTCTCATACATTTGATGGTAAATTCACTTCGTGAGGTGTACATATCAGCCACCAAGAACATCAAATTTTATAAACCAATTTCTCTACCTGCCAGAAATCCAACGTTCTTTGAAGCCAGCAATTGATGGCTGTGTTCACACTCAGAGTCAGCTTGCTTCTCACTTTCACTTGATGATTAATTTGATTGGTTTTAAAGTTACTTAGTGGCACTAATCTGTTGACTGAAGTGCTATGTCATTGATTATGTGTGGTCGCAGTTAGGTTGAGTGGACAGGTGCTGTTGAAGTCTGGGTCAGGGTGGACCCCTGTAGTCAAGCCTTTTTCACCTCCTAGCCATATTGACCAAGGGGGGTATCATTGTCCTCATGTCAGCGTGTGTCTGTCATTCCTTCCATTCCTCTGTCACCCTTACAGACACAGTAACTTTTGAACAAATTGAGGTACTATCATGAAACTTGTACTGTAAAAGCATTTCATTGGGCACTTATCTGAGTTTGTGATATTCATGAACCTTGACCCATTTTCAATGTCATCAGGGGTCGTTATATTTTTTACCCTTGTGGACACACAAATGTTTGAACAAATTGAGCTATAATTATCATGAAACTTGTACTGTAGAAGCGTCTCATTCATAGCTTGGTTAAGTTCAACATTGAATTCCCATGACCTATTTTCAAGGTCACCTGGGGGTCATTCCTAGCTGAGCAGGTATTAAGGTCATTCTGACCATTATTTTTTTTTTCTCAATACAAGATATAACCATTAGCTGCCTTCAGCAAATACTGGTCCATATTTGAATAATTGAAAAGTTCAGAGCCGTTTATGGGGGAAACTGGGGGAAAAACATGAAGATTTTGATGTGTCATTCATCAAGAAACTGTATTTTCAGTACATAGCATTGCTAATTGTACATACAGTCTAGTAATGCTGATTTTTCAGTAATAGATATATGTGTGTATTTAAATTTGAGCAGTTTTTTATTTGCAGTTTCTACTTTTTCTTGTCATTAGATATTATGATAAATATACATGTAGAAGAATATTGAAAAACCAACAGACACAAATGATCGTTTGTACTCTAACAAAATGCTTATATTTTTAAAGGTAAGTTGTCATTTGAGTGTTTATGAAACTTTACACACACATATATTAAAACTAAAGCACAGGTCTTAAAATCTAGGTCACCAGCTCGAGTATGTGGGTCAGTAATATTCATTTACCAGGAGCACAAAGTTCCGTTCAACTCAGCACAGCAGTGCAGTGCTCATCTTTGTTTAATTCAAGATGTAGCCGAAATTCAGCTCAGCTCTGCTCAGCTTAGGTTGAAATTTATATCGGGCTGAATGTTTCTAGATCATTTGAATGCATAACTTTCTCACAGCCCAGTCATTTTACTTATATTTTCAAAATCCTGAATTTATGTGTATTCTATAATTTTCTACTTCTCTAAAACCATAAAAGCTGTTGATTTCATTCCCTTGAAACTTGGTAGGAGTGTTTATAGACTTGATCATGGGGCTGCTGTTTGCGACAAATTTTGGAAATTATGTGATGGTCAACAAGGATGAATCTTATTAGCATGGTTAACATAGGGACACCACTACTAAAAGTAGTGGTCTCAGATTGGAACTGCATTTTGCATAATCTTGACATAATCCTGAAGGTCACAAACTTCAGTGAAGTGAGGATGATAACCGAAGAACTCTTTTGGTTGGGACTTTGACATTGCACATGATGATGGTTCTCTATGGGGGCCAAGGTGAGACTTGTTTGAGTGACCAAGCTTGGCCTAATTCCCAAGGTCACAGGGCGACTTGACTGAATGTAGGGTCTTGTTGATATCTTGAGAGCTGATTGACTCCGGATTTTGATTTTGCACATGATGGAGTCCTCTAGAAGTGCCTAGTTGAGACTGCACATAGATGACTAACTTAAAGGCAACTCTTCAACATGTTCAAGGTGAAAGACCTAGGTCACTGTAGCCAGTGCCACATGTTTTCAAGTCAGGTGAGCACAGGACTATCATAGTCCTCTTGTTTTATCCGTTTTTTTTTTTTGTTTATTTATGTGTTCATTTTGTTAATTTCAGACTCATCTCAGATAATTTTATGCGAGCCATATATTTCCAAGTTAAAAGAGAAAGAAATAGTGTTACAAAAAAGAAAAAAAATCAAGCATGTTTTTTTTTTGTTTGTTTGTTACAGCCATTGTATGCCAGAATGAGGCATATGCACATGTGTTGTGCAGTCTGTGCATGCCGGCCACTGCACAGGCCTTGCCCCTTGATCCCACAGAGGGGGCACAGGTCTGTCACACCTGTGGCTACTCTCTGGAGTTCACACAACAACTCAAACAAGGCATAACACAGGTACAGTAGCCCAGAGACCTGCATATGGTTCCACGGAGTCAGATAAATCTAAATATTTTATCATTTACAAAATTGTTCACAGAATTATGCATCTTCTCTATGCCACCTGAAAACGTAGGATTCAAACTTTGGTCCAAATCTTACCCATTATTTTCTTCAGGTCCAAATTTGCATTTTAGGGGAAGCATTATGGACTGAGGAGCATTATCCAAGGCATGTACAGCCTCATTTACTTATACAAACTGTCAGGAATGGTGTTTCTGGTTGGAATGGAATGATTCTGGGCAGGGAACCACATGCTGCGAAGGGGCAAGTGGTTTCCATGTGCAGAATGGTCGAGTCCAGAAACCAATCATGCAGTCCCAACCAGAAACACACGCAAATGACGGTTTGTATTTATCCCATAATGTTTCTATGGAATATTCTATTTAAGAAGACAGCAATAGTTTTAAAGCAGACAAGAGGCCAGAAATATTTAGAAAAGCATTACCACCTAACACTGCCATGCATGAATGAATCAGTCTATTTTTCTAGAAATGTAATGTGGTACTATGTGAAACAGAACAGGAGATATGGTAGCCGTAACACATACCTTTGTTACTCTCCCAAGGGTCCCTTTATGAGATCAATAAAGAAGGTTTCACTGTACTTATAAATTTTCTCTTCTTATATATGATGGCATGTATTTACATGATCAAGGTACAATAGCAATTGAATTACTCGAGCGAAGAATATTTGTAAAACTTGCCCTGTTTATGTATTTTTAAAGAATTCTTGGATTTAATATGTTTAACAAACATCCTATTTGTAACTGTTACAGTGCTTAATTATCACAACAAAGTTATTATCATCTGAATTGCCATAAAGACTCCAGGTTCAGATTTTTTTTTAAAAGGACCTCTTGTTGAAATGTCAGCATGCCTGTAGTCTCACAGAAAACAGAAATCAACAGCTTTTTTCAGCATGCTTTGCGTGCATGGAAGCCAAACTGTGACTAGAAAACCTGGTGGCCAAGTCCAAGATGCAGCACTGAAAGCTTTGAATGTTTGGGAAAATAAGCCTAATTTTCTGATGTTGCAGGATCGAGTCACTTTGCCCCGCTTTGCAGGAGAGACGGAGTCATTGCCAGAGCATGTTATGGAGTGGAACCCCACAGGGTTTCCTGACGCCACAGGCAAAGTGGTGCTCAAGTTGTGGCAGGAGGAGAAGGACCTCAGCCAGGAACTAGCTCAGCGGGTATGACAGGCCTTCTTGGGTTTAACCATTCCCCCCCCCCCCAAACCAGCTGGTGGTCAAATGTCATATGCTTCAATGTTTTGGACTAATTACAGCAGTAATGAAAAATAGTTTGGATAAAAATTGGGGATAAGACCTATAATGATAACAGGCCGCAGGTCAACAGCTTTCTTTGGCATAAGTGGGATACAAGTGCCCCACCCACGCCAAAGGAAGCTGTTGACTCAGTCTTAATTTAAGGGGGAAAGTGTTAAACATGCATGGGATGAGATAAATATTCAATTGCACAGTATATTTGCCTGCAGAACAGACCCATCTGTGTTTTCTCCTCTCCACTACAAGTGTAGTGGTTAAGTATGGAGGTTTTTTTTCTTTGGAGGCAAATACTATGGTCAAAACAGATTTTTACAATTTGGGAATTGGGGTGGTGCCCCATGCTAACCCCTTTGTGCAGAAAAATACAAAACAAGGTACACAAAACCAAAGGGAATTTACATTCGCTGCCAAATATCAAGCTTTTGTAGGCATAATTTTGATTTAGTACCACAAAGTTCTTATCACTATTCTTGGTCCACAAAACTAAAATTTAAACAATTGAGAGATATGAAAAGTAAGATGATAATAATCTTTGTTCACAGGGTCCACATAAAATCGTTTGTGTACCAGAACCTGTAGTCAAGCTGTGACTGTGAAGGGGAGGAATCTATGCTGAGCTGCCTGCCTGCAATATTATTTTTTCTTTCAGGAGAAAGAGGTGGATGAGTTCTTGAAAAAGGAAGCAGAAAGGAAAAAACTTGAGAAATCTCTCCATAAGGATACAGGACATGAGACTGCGGATACCTCAGAAAGTGACCTCAGTGACAGCGACAGACCAGAGTTCGAGAGTCAGTCAGAGAACTCTGGCACTGAACGTGGATCAGACACACAATCACCATCAAAGAGGAGCCACAGACCAGTGTCAGGTTCCCCGTCTGCCACTAGGAGTCGCCACAGCTCAGTATCTAGCCAGGGCAGTGAAAAATCATTCAGGTCAACCTCTTCTGTTGCTTCCCAGCCAGGATTCCTTGCCACTCCAACCAGAGTCTCAAAATTAAAACAATCTCCACACAAACTGAGTGCCACAGCAGGTGGCAGTGGCCAAATAACACCAGGACAAACCAGTCCAGATCAACTATCACTACACAAAGAGTTCTCATTTTTGACACAGACTGATCCCATCAATATCCCAAATCCCATAACAGCAAAACGAGACATTTTCAAAACTCCAACCTCTACATCTGCTGCCAAAAGAAGAAAAAAATCCTCTGTTATGGGGTTTTAACCCTATCCCCTTAAACTGGCAAAAACTAGCTGGCGGTCAAAATGTCACCTGCTTCCTTGTTTTCAACTTATTTCAACAGCACTGAAAAACTATTTGACCGAGAACTGTTGGTGAGACCCAATATAATCACATGCTCCAGGTCTCAGCTTTCCTTGACATTTATTTCCCAACCTATGCCAAAGAAAGCTGTTGACTCCGTCATTGTTTAAAGAGAAAAGCGTCAAGGATACAGCTTAAGGTTAACCATCCTTTTACATGTACATGAGAACTGAAAATGGCTTACATTTTCATTTTTCTCATGTAAATTTTGCCATATATCATCACATTCTTCACATGAAGAGAGTAATCATATCAGAGTTATTTTTATTTGTATTCTTTGTTCTGTGATGGTATGCCTTTAATTTTATACCGTCCTTTTGATTGTCACTGGACAATATTACGCAGCATCAAAACCTTTTATAGACAGTACACAGGTGGGTGGGGAGGCAGCAGTTTTATAATTTCTATACATCGTGACTTTAATTTATGCATGTTCAATTTGACATCAAAAGATTTTCAGTCCAGAAAATGGGAAATGGTGGCCCACAGTATGTTCGAAACATCAGACCTCTTTTATACTGCCACAGTGGATACGTTTTTTAGACTTGACAGCACCAGATCAAGTGCTGGAAACTATGACAAACACAGTGAAAGTTTTACACATCAAACACTGAACTGCCACTATTAATGCTGTATATGCTCAGGAATAAATGTTTTTTCACAAAATATTTTGTGGCTGTACTTGTCATTACTTATTGGTTGCAAATCTGTAGACTGAATGCTATGCAAAAGAAACCTAAAAGTACTCTTGTATTTAGTTATTTGGATTTTCATTGTCATAGACTACAGCTCCATGCCTTTTTGCTTTGGTCCAAATTTGTTTGGCAGCTTGTACATGGAGTTGTTATCTTGTTGTCTTGAAAGTATATTACACAGGTGTTTATGTTTATTAGCATGCAAATTTTAAAATGCAGAACTTTAACTCATTCCATACCAGTCCCTGATATTTATATATATTTATCTAGATTTAAGACAACAATTGCATGTTGAAATTCTTTGTGAAAAGAGCTTTCGTTCAAGTACCAACATGCCTATAGTCTTAAGTCAGTGCTTCTGGCACTGCATGGTAAGTCATGCTGCAGCTGCCGCAAGGGCAGCTGCAGCAGGACTAGCCATGCCAGAACCACTGACAAAGGCCTGTGACCATAGTATGGAATGAGTGAAGAGAAGTCGAAGTAATTCCTTAATATTTGCATGTTCACCACATCAAATGTTTGCTAAGCCACACCAGTATGTAACAACTGTATTATTTGAATCCTCAGCATTAATGTTTATGCTGCATATCAAAGATGCCTTTGGTTAGCGTTAACTTCCATGTATGTGCTGTGGTTGATTAGAAATTACATTCCAGATTAAAGTGTGAAATTACACTGTAAAATGCCCATTTCTTTTCTTGTCAAACGAAGCAGAAGATGAACTTCAAGGGTGCTGTCACTTGCATCTGTCTGTCTGTACATCCACAAATTTTTTTCATTTGAACATGATACACAGAGTCCATATTTTTCAAGTTGGACCCATACAGTTTTCAGGACTTGCCAAGGGTATATAAATCCAGGTTGTGTCCAATATTGGTGGCACCACCTAAAATATTAAGCAATACAGGTACACATACTTTTAAAATGTGTCCTGCATTCCCAAGTGGACCTGCTCAGAAAAAATTCATCAGCATTTTGTTCCTTGGGAAGATAAGTCTGGATTTCCTGATATTTTATAAGTCGCCATAAAGACAACTTTTTTTTTTAATACCTGTGGACAATTTGTGACATATCCAATGTCGCTGGTCTGCTAAAAAGTTGGCTGTGAGATCTGCCCCAGTAGGACGCAGACAGGTCTCACTTGCAGTCCTGTACTGGTAGTAGGGTTCAGGGAGACACTGGCAGGTCTCGCTCGCAGTCCTGACCTGGGAGTAGGATGCAGGCAGATAGGTCTCGCAGTCCTGTACTGGGAGTAGGGTGCAGGCAGACAGGTCTCATTTGCAGTCCTGTACTGGGAGTAGGGTGCAGACAGACAGCTCTCCCAGTCCTGTACTGGGAGTAGGGTGCAGGCAGACAGGTCTCATTTGCAGTCCTGTACTGGGAGTAGGGTGCAGGCAGACAGGTCACGCAGTCCTGTATTGGGAGTAGGGTGCAGACAGACAGCTCTCCCAGTCCTGTACTGGGAATAGGGTGCAGGCAGACAGGTCTCATTTGCAGTCCTGCACTGGGAGTAGGGTGCAGGCAGACAGGTCTCGCAGTCCTGTACTGGGAGTAGGGTGCAGACAGACAGCTCTCCCAGTCCTGTACTGGGAGTAGGGTGCAGGCAGACAGGTCTCATTTGCAGTCCTGTACTGGGAGTAGGGTGCAGGCAGACAGGTCTCGCAGTCCTGTACTGGTAGTAGGGTGCTGGCAGACAGCTCTCCCAGTCCTGTACTGGGAGTAGGGTGCAGGCAGACAGGTCTCATTTGCAGTCCTGTACTGGGAGTAGGGTGCAGACAGACAGCTCTCCCAGTCCTGTACTGGGAGTAGGGTGCAGGCAGACAGGTCTCATTTGCAGTCCTGCACTGGGAGTAGGGTGCAGGCAGACAGGTCTCGCAGTCCTGTACTGGGAGTAGGGTGCAGACAGACAGCTCTCCCAGTCCTGTACTGGGAGTAGGGTGCAGGCAGACAGGTCTCATTTGCAGTCCTGTACTGGGAGTAGGGTGCAGACAGACAGCTCTCCCAGTCCTGTACTGGGAGTAGGGTGCAGGCAGACAGGTCTCATTTGCAGTCCTGCACTGGGAGTAGGGTGCAGGCAGACAGGTCTCGCAGTCCTGTACTGGGAGTAGGGTGCAGACAAACAGCTCTCCCAGTCCTGTACTGGGAGTAGGGTGCAGGCAGACAGGTCTCATTTGCAGTCCTGTACTGGGAGTAGGGTGCAGACAGACAGCTCTCCCAGTCCTGTACTGGGAGTAGGGTGCAGGCAGACAGGTCTCGCAGTCCTGTACTGGGAGTAGGGTGCAGACAGACAGCTCTCCCAGTCCTGTACTGGGAGTAGGGTGCAGGCAGACAGGTCTCGCAGTCCTGTACTGGTAGTAGGGTGCAGGCCGACAGCTCTCATTTGCTGTCCTGTACTGTGGATTTTGCATGAATTTACCGTGCAATAATGGAGAATTGTGCGGACAGATTTCAAGGATGCTGGTTTAAACAGTGCTGATTTAACACCATTTTTACTCTATTGTACCTCGTTTACACAGAAAAGGTAGATCATTAGATGTCACGCCTTTTACTTTATAACATAAAGCCCCCCATTGACACACACTTTATATGCACGCAACAGACAAGCCTCAAATATGACCCATGGTACATTCAGGCAGATGGAAAAACTGAAAAGATACAAGAAGGGAACAAAGTACAGTCCCTTCTTTTTAGTAACCCACTGTACTGTACAGGTTAGAGCAGTCCCCATCAGATCAAAGGACTGGGATGAGAACCCTTGGAAACATTTTCGTATGCACTCAGCTTGCTGTGGTTATCAACTCTTTCAGTGCCAAATTTTGGACTGAGGCCACAGCTATTCTCAGCTCGCGCAATGCGCCAAATGCACAGAGAAAAATTGTTGATCTGGGATATACTCTCTGGAATTAGAGGCAGGCTGGTACTTGAATTTAAGGTCTTTTCATGAGGAATTGGGTTCCTTATGATAATTCAGACCAGTTTGATTTAAGTAGATTGAATTAAGTCGTGCTTTGCACTGAAAAAATTAAATATTGCACGTATATAGAGGTCTCCTTAATTTTTAATTCCATTTTACAAAGCACTTAAACATGCCTGTCCTGAAGAAAGTTTCCTCAGATTGATTTACTGGTGTAGAAAATTAACACACTTTGTCCATTTGTTCTTGTGCACAAACTCCTCTTTATGTTGAAGCACAACAGTTGAGCCAATACCAAGCGTGTGTGACCGAGGTCCAACAGACCTGTTCCAACATCTCATACACAGATGCTGTTGCTTCATGCTTTCTGCCTTAAAACGGACATGTCAATACTCTCGAAACTTGTAGCAGTGGTACCAGACAGTCAATACTCTCAAAACTTGTAGCAGTGGTACCAGACAGTCAATACTCTCAAAACTTGTAGCAGTGGTACCAGACAGAGCCTTGGAGGATAGCCCTGAACTTGCCAGTTTGCATTTTTGACACCTAGATATGTGGATTAATGGGGCTTGGCAGTACAGTAGTACTTCTCTTTGGAGACCACCCTTTGGGGCCTCACAAAAGTGGTCTTTCAAGACAGGTGGTCTCTCATTAGAGGTACAATAACATTGGAAGAATAGGACTTGGGATTTTACAAAATGGTCTCTCAAGAGATGACAGTCTCTTATTGGAGGGGTCTCTCAAAAGAGGTACCACTGTACATGTACTTTTGACTGAAACATGATGCCACCTTGGACTTGTACAATGGCCCACAGCATTGGCCATATATCTTTAACCTGTTAATTGCCACATGAAAACTTAGTTTGGGCCATATTTGTGGCTTTAAACACCTTGGTGGTTAAAGAACATGCACATGTATAGATGGTCTTTTAGTATGGGTGAAATATAAAAATAATCCCTAGTGCAAGTAATGGGCCAAAAAGATAATGGGAGTTGTGAAACTACTGCATGTCTGAAGGTTTTTTAAATCATTTAATAGATTGTCACTGTATGTGCCAATGTGGACAACCCTAAAAATAAACAGGAACGCTATTAATGTGAGAATTTTTTCTCCACATTGGTGAATTTCTCTTTTGGCAAAATGCCAGATTCTTGAAAAGATAATGAGGTTGTAGCAAGCACATTGCCAGTGTTCCAACCAGGCTCCCAGCTCAGTTCTTCACCCTTTCTGCCCCATTTTGGCTTCTATCAAAGCTTTCACCCATTTTCCCACAACATACACTGCTTTGTTCCAGCACAATAACAAATCAAGTCTTTAGTTCACAATATTTATTGCAGTTTCAACTATGTACCCATTACACAATAAACAAGTAAGTACAGATTTCAACATATTCCACCTCAAATGACCCATAAGTGCCTCAATGCCAACGGTCCTGTGTTTTTACTTCTATATCATGATGGCATGCCCCAGGTAAGTAACTTTTGTTGGTGCACATTGTGCCAAACCTGCAACAAGGAAAGCTATTGATTCAGTCATTCTGACCAGGAATAGGTTAAAATACTGCAATTTCCATCCACCCAAAAGCCTGAACTGTATGGCTTGGAATATGTACATGTATGCATAGTTTTGCATACAGATGCTAGAAAAGGTAGGCCAAATGTCTGTGTGGTTCTTGGGAGGTATACTGTAACATGTTTTCCCAAGTTAAATAGACAGAATCTGCACAATTTTTCCATCTATCCAGGTAGATCAGTGAGTTATAAGGAAGGTCTGTCATTGTATATATCAATTTGTGCAGGCAACATTCAAAGATGAGACTTTAAGCATAGTACTGGAGATTAGCCTTCTTCTTGGCTTGTACTTCAAGAATGGCATCCATGTAGTCTTCATGTATTAGTTCTGTGGCCTCTCTCCTCAGAGCAATCATACCCTGCAACAGAAAATATTTTCTTTTCAATTTGACACAAACAGAAAACTTAGGTAGAACAGAAACTGGACTCCAGAGCAGACGACTTTGCATATATCTTAATAGGAGCAATAATCTGTGTCTACTGAGTACAGACAAAAAGTACAGCATTGCAGAAAGCCAGTATCATTCTTGTACTGCAGTCCAGTTAATTTACATGTAGTTCATTAATACGTCACTAGATGGCAACATGCAACAGATTCTCTACTTTTGGCATACATGAAATGATAAAGTCTGATTTTAAAAGGATTAATATATATATATTTTGGTCCACTAGGATCAAGCAAATAGCTTATGGCTAATTGAACCCAGCTTGCACACTGCCAAGTCACCGCAAGGCTTAAAATATTTTTTGATGGACTGAAAGGCATCAAGTGAGTTACCAGCAGTGTCCATGCATCAATTTTTTCTGGAAGAGTTCAAGACTACCAGTTTACTCACAGCTTCTACACACACTGCCTTGCACTGGGCACCATTGAAGTCATCTGTACAGCGGGCAAGTTCCTCATAGTTCACATCCGACCTACAATACACAACAAGGCTTGGCCTCAACTCTGTGTGTACAAAATTCTAGATGTACATATGCACTGTCTTGCTTTAAACACACTTTTTTTTGGGGGGGGGGGCTTCTTTTTTTTTTAAATATCAGGATAATCAGTTTCACTTAAATCTCATGGATATTCATTTATCTAAAGACCAACTACTTACCAATATGGAAAAAAGGAATGGTAATACTCGTGGTAACCATAGCAACATGAAGCATTGATGATAATTTAACATGAACTCCACAACTTTTGAAGGCCCTTAGCCTTTGAAAAAAATTGTAAAATTTATTACAAATCTAAGTTCCTAACTTGACTTCTCTTGCCTGTTCCCTTGTTCCTCTTAAAATTTGCTTTTGATGCAACAACAAATTTTCTCCCATTTCTCACATTCCTAGCACAAGTTAATGTGCATTTGACATATTTATCAACACCCACAGTTGTGGATAACTTTCTGATCCTTACAGGTTGTTTCCTATCAGTCATTTACTTGAAAGGACAAGAACTGCTTACATGTTACACGAAACTCAGTGATTATGTCAAAAACCTAATAAAATACTGACTACTTTTGCTTGTATCGAAGATTTGAAATGCTTTACCTAAGAATTAAATTCACATGATATGTCACTTATGAAAACCATTATTCGCTGTTGTTACATTGTGACAGAACTATTTATCTTGATGAGCACAATGACAAAACAATATGGTGAGTCTGTGACTGTATTATGTGGAAACCATTCAATTCAGATACTTGAGCAATCCCTGTAAAATTGACACAAGTGAGAAACAAAATCTAGCATTGATTGGCAGCTGCTTAAAATGCATGTGGCACTCACTCGTGTTTACACATTTTACTGTGGAACCCCAGCAAAACCAGAAAAATCCACCAATTTGTACCAAGAACATTGTCTACAACTGCCAGTCAGTACCAGATTTGCCTTGTCTTGACTTTGTTAGTACTTGTCCTAAACTGTAAAAATTTGTACAATACAACCATCTGGGTACGAGGAGGGCAAACGTTCAAATTCCTGTATTTTAAACACTCTACAATTGTCATTAGGAACCCTTACCTGACATTCATTTTTCTGGAATGGATCTGCAGGATTCTGGCTCGGGCTTCCTCATTTGGACAAGGGAACTCAATCTTTCTGTCCAGCCTGCCTGACCTCAGCAGGGCTGGATCAAGGATGTCCACTCGGTTTGTGGCGGCTATCACCTGGTGAAGCAAGATTTCAATTACATGTACAGTAGTCCCTCCTTTGAAAGACCACTCCTTTGGGAGACCACCTCCTTTGAGAGACCACAATTGTCAGGTCTCTCTGTAGTACTTTTCATGTTATTTATACATCCTTTGAGGGACCACCTGCCTTAAGTGACCACCTTTTGGGTGGCACTAGGGGTGGTCTCTCAAAGGAGGGACAACTGTATATGCTTGAGGTAAAAATCAGAATAGAATTCAGGAGGGTATGGTACATGGAATCAAAATATATCACAGATTGCTGGAAGTATCCTCCCTATACTTACAGCCACATAGCTGATCTCATAGCCAAGTTCACATGAAACATCCTTACAATGTGTGCTCAAAAAATATGGTTAAAACGTTTTTCTGACAGTCACAATTCATATACGTGTACGAAGTTTCATTTAACTTTGAGAAACCACAAACAAAAAAAAACACGAACAAAAAAATCTAGTCTGGACACCACAGTTGAATGAAAACATACAAAAAAAAACCCCACACATTTACCATATGCACAACCCCACGATAAGAGCTGTCACTATTTATGCTCACTATACATGTGGGAGTTGAGCCACCTCAAACCCACTTTTGAAAAAGCCATGAAAAATGGAATGATAAAAGTTTGGATCACTTAACAATCTTAGCAGGTAACCTTTCACTGCATAAAAGATGCACAAATACACACTTTTACACCGTGAGAGACACTGGCTTCAGAGACCATGGTCTGATCCTCCTATGTGTGGTCTTGCATGACAAGTTTCACTGTAAAGAAACTTTTAACAGAGGGACTCCACCCTGGTGCAATTAGTGACACCATAACACAGTTTGTTAGGTCTCTACAGAATTGGAACATTGGCGCATGATGCACCTTTACAAAGTTTGGAATAAAACAGGAAAGGAAGGGTGTTGCAAGTGTCTGTGAGAAAAATATCTGAAATCTGGACACCCTTGAACTGGTGACCACATCCCAGCTGTTTACCGTCTAATTATTACAGATAGTACCGTAAATTGCTGTATTTTGGAATGTTTTAAGTTACCCAGTTTTTGTATGTTTGACATTTCACTGTAGTTTTAATTTCACTATTTTGGACATAATTCCTATTCATACACTATTTAAAAAAACTATGTCACAGTGTTTTTATTTGCATGGTTTTGTGCCATCAGCACAAATAAGAGTACATCAAAATTAAAGCAATTTACAGCACAGTGAAAACTCATTATAATGACAACATTTGTTCCCTTAGAAATATGTCAGATAACTGGATATATCAAATAAATGAATCAAATAACAAAGAAAATGAACTTTTGCCATTCAAAACTTGTGTCATTATAATGAATGTGTCGAATATCTGAGTGTCATTATAATTAGGTTTCATTGTATTTTGCAAATCACTTACCTTGATATCATTGGAAGGCTGGAAGCCGTCCAGTTGGTTGAGCAGCTCTAACATAGTTCTCTGTACCTCTCTGTCTCCTGCCTTCTCACTGTCAAATCTCTTGGTACCTGGAAATAGGACATTCCTTAGAACAATTTATAATATGTGGAACAGGCATACGCATTCTCAAATAGTTTGTAATTTTTTCAAAGTAGTGCCAGATTTTAGTTGGTTTAGTTATTGTTATTAATTTTTTAATTTTCTTCTAAACAATGTTAAACATTATACAAAAGAGGAACAAAAGATGGTCCTCAACCTAGTGTGTTGAGACCGTCCGGTTCTAAAGTATGGAACTTGTAGATCCAGTGTCGTTCCTTTTTGCATCGAAAAATGGTCGAGGATTCCAGCGACGGGTCCTTATTAATGACTTCTAGGACTTGTGTGAAAAGGATGTCGTTGGCCAAGTGGCCGGCTTTGACCCAGTGGTGGTATATAGGACTTGGTTTTTTAAGTCTGATGTTCCTTTCATGTTCAAGATACCTCTCACGGATTGTTCTCTTCGTCTCTCCGATGTATTGGATCAAGCATTTGAGACACGCAAGGAGGTAAACGACGTTGCGGGATTGGCAATCTGTGCCTGTCGGTATTTTGATCTTTTGGCCGGTGTGTGAGATGGTGGTTGTATTTTGTTTGTGAAGCATGGAGCAAATGAAACAGTTCTCGTGTTGGCATGGATCATGTGGATTGGCTGGGACATGCCCTTGGTGACCCTTAATGGGGCGGGGATAAGTTAATTTGACCCTGACCAAGATATTTTTTAGACTGGCGCATTTCCGAAATCCGAAGAGTGGTTCTTCGGTGAAAACTTTCTTGCACTCGCTGGAGAGTTGGAGAATGTCCCAATATTGTAGGACTATTTATTTGGTTTTCGGATTGCGCGGGTTATATGTGTGGATCAAGTCAGAAGTATACCCCGAACGCTAGGGTATATAAAGGCCCACAAGCCCTCCTGATTCAGTTCGACTTTGTCCTCTGACGAAGCAACACAAATTGCGAAAGCGCTCAGGACTGTTCTCAGTAGCAGTTTTCGGCTCTCCCTTTTTGTTCCTTTTAATGTTTAACATTATGTTGTTTGTCTTGTATACAAAGATATCTCACATTAATTATAATTATCCAAATCAACATAATGACAGAACATCATGAATACCAAAATTTGATCAGTACAATAGATCATCTTGTGTGTGAAACTGGCATATACTATCTATTTATACCCATCTTAGAAGAATGTGCATTTTCAATTTCATGCATGCCATTTGTAGCCACTGCTGTCACTAAAACACACAGCACTGTGTGAAAGCAAGTGCCCCCTGGGACTGTTCTTTTCCATTGTTTCAAGGGGTGGTTCATCATTTTCGCAAGATTTGAGACAGGATGCTAGGTTTTAACAATGTAACAAAGCAATGAGAAAGTAATTACAATCAATCTACAGATTTATCACAGGATACCGAAAAAAAAAGCCATACAACAGCTATGTCAGAGCCCAATAAATGCTGCTCATATATTTTCACTTTTTCACTGAAATCAGAACTTAAATTAAAACCATGCTTTTCATCACTTTCCTTCTCTTATTTTCAACTAAGGTGGGAGGTGATTGTTGTCAAATTCCAGGAAGTACTCTGTACTCTCTTGTGTATTATGAAAATGTTGAACCATCCTTAAGTTGGACCACATTATATTTCTATTTAAGTGAGAGAAAGCTTGATCCAATTGCCTGTAATTGCAATAGAGGACATTTACCTCACTGAGCATGCTCAGCTGAGATGCCAGTTTGGTTTACTGTTGTTAATTTTGTTTGCTATTTCATTTTTACTGGCACTTAAAATCAAAGAATGTGTACTGGAAAACAATCCTCAGTGAAATTACCAATGGCATCTAATTCATCTATGAAGATGATAGCTGGAGCTTTTTCCTTGGCCAGAGCAAAGGCATCACGGACCAACTTAGCTCCATCTCCAATGAACATCTGCACAAGCTGAGGGCCAGCTAGCTTGAGGAAGGTAGACTTTGTCTGTGCAGCACATGCTCTGGCCATGAGGGTCTTGCCAGTACCTGGAGGTCCATACAGCAGCACACCTGAAGGCAAAACAGAAAATAAAATGTGAAACATAGGGCATAAAAATGATGTCTGTCAATATCTGCAAGTGTATGTTTACAGATACATATAGCAGAATCTCCAAATTAAGACCACCTCTGTGAAGAGACCATTTCTATATTAAGACCACCAACTTACAGTCCCATTTGTGTTAATCCTTAAATCCCCCCCCCCAACATTTTTTCAGTTCCCTCGGTGGTCTTAATAAGGAGATTTCACTGTATTCATAAACAAATATTCCACATTCACTTCAAAATTACACCCATCAACACATTAAAATGTATATAGTTCCCCCATAATACATTTGGTGGAAACCATTTGCAATAAATTGATGCAATAATAAGTTTACATTCCTTCTGTAAAATATTGTGTGTTTCGAATTATTCAACTCATCTGACATTAACCCTTTGTCCACAAAATCACTGCAACAGCCATATGGTTTCCTGAATTTCATGATTCAAGATTAACATTTGTCATAAACAGAATTTAGGCACATGGAGGCCAGCTATTGACTGAGTATATAACACAGCATTCATTGAGTTACAACATGAAAGACAAAGTTGCAAGGAACAGATACTATCATGTAGTGAGTATTGACCATGATTGCATGTTTGGAAACCATGGAAACTGCTCAGACTTCTGTGCTGCAAAAACTATTGTTTACACCTAAAACAAACATAAACAAGTGAGTCTCACCTTTTGGGGGTTCAATGCCTATTGTCTCAAATCTCTCTTTGTGAGTCATTGGTAGAACAACTGCCTCGATCAGCTGAAACATGGAATTTATTGCTCCAACGATGATACAATACAAAGAACTGTCTGAGGTGAATTATACCAAGTACCTTGTGGAGTTATTCACAACATACATGTATATGTGTACAGTAAAACCTGAGATAAGCGAACGTGTTGGGGACTGGGCAAAAGTGTTCACAAATGTCAGGGTACATTTATTCATGAGTGTGATGCAACAATGTTTACATGGACACTGAAAATATCAGTACTTCTTAAATTGTTACATGTAGTGACAGTCCCATGCACATAAATGATGAAAACATCAAATAAAACTTATCATCTGCTCTAAACACAAAATGAGCATAAAAATGTATGAAATTATTATGTTAACTGTAAAAGCACCCAGTTCAGTCACTTAGAGTGATAGCTAGTAGTGAGAAGTGACTCTCAACATTGAACTTGTTTAAACCTTGTTTTGGTATTTAATGAAAACAGGGATGCAGAATTACACGGTGGTCTTGTCCAAGTGGTAGTCAATGTCTTGCCTCCTAAGCAGACTGACTAATGTGTCTCAGATTTCTACTCCAATCCAAGTGGAGTACAGAGTATACATGTACTCAGAAATTGGCCTGTTTAGTAAGCAATCAATGTTAGCCCTAGTAATACTCCTCGTAACAATCTTTTTTATCCCATTAGTAGAAAGGATCATGTAATCAACTCATTATCCTAACTGTAAACATGTGTGACGTCTTACAGCATGGGAGTTGTATATTGAGTACTTTTTGGAGAAAATAATCCAAGCATCTGCAATACACAAAATACTGGCTTTCCTTTCTTCCCCTGGTGGTGGTGTTCACTAATCTATGGTTGAATTTGTAGTTTGGGACCCCAAAAAGGTGTTCACTTTTCACAAAGGTGTAGCATTTGCTAATGCCAGGTAAAACTGATATTTAATACAAAGAGAAACTAAACAAACTTAATTCTGTAAGCCCATGTACCGTTTGAACACTATCAAGTCCGATATCCTAAGAGCAAAGTCCTATTCTGTACATTCACTGAAAAACTGTATTGTTTTAAATCATAATAGCAAATTAATTTATGAAAGGAACAAATCATATTCATAAAATTTGAAATTTAGAAGAAAGATTTAGGCATTATTAGCCTTTAAAAAATCAGGTCATCAGCCGGGAACCAGCGCAAGACTTGTTTCGGTGCCATTACTCCCCAGACAAGTCATTCTGCTAACTGGCAGCACCATGTTTGCATTTACAATACAAACATCCCGAGCTGATGTATCACGGAATAAAGCGAATATGATGTTCCTTAGTTAATAGGCCTACTAAAAAACGTAGCCCACATGACATAAATATGATGAAACTACACCTAACACTCATGATTAGGCCTACCAAAATTGAATAATAAAATAATAAACCATCCCACACTTACCTACATAATATAATAATATATGTAATTTGAAAGCTCCTTATTAACCCTTTCCCCCTTAAACCGACCAAAACTAGCTTCTGGTCAAATGTCGTCTGCTTCCATGTTTTCAGATAATTTCAACAGTAATGAAAGGCAATTTGACTGAAAATTGAAGATGAGACCTATCAAGATAACATGCCCCAGGTGAACAGCTTCCCTTGACTAAGTGCCCAACCCATCCCAAGGTAAGCTGATGACTTAGTTTTAATTCAAGGGGGAAAGGGTTAAATATAATGGAAAATGGGGACCAAAAAAGTGTCCACAAAAGTCAGGTGTTCACTCGGACAGCTTTTAATGTTCATTTTTAAAAACATTTGATTATGTACCCGTACAGATCATAGGGGAACAAGCACATTTTGATGCAGTTTTCTCCTCCAATATTATTTTAACACCATTAAGATATCAGTGGCAAGTATCTCAAAAATGCTAATAACACGGGAATATATTATATAATGTACCTCCTGAATCTGTTTGTCCAGACCCCCTATGTCTCCATACTGCTCTGTTGGCCTTTCATCTACTTCCATAGCCTTAACACGTGAATCATACCTACAACAGAAATACTAAGTAAGACGCGCTTCCTAAAACAATGACTTTATTGTTTTATATTTGATAAAAATTGCCAAAATACATGTTCCTTTTATCCTAAAATTCTAACCTACTTAAAAATTCTTTGCTAGTAGGCCTTCCAAAGTATGACATGTCATATTTGTAAACTTTAACAATGAATGAAAATCTGAGAACTTTGACAGGTATATGTATGTAACATGACACAGTTAAAGTAATCAACTTAGTTATCTTAAATTTATGATATAAAAAGACAAATTCATTTTCAAGTCATTTAAGCATGCAGAATTTCAAATTTATTATGTGGGCAACAGAGGCAATTTTCTTTAAACAGCCTTTCTGAACACCAGACTTTAATTCAAATACATGAACTTACTCTTGAGGCAAGGTCTCCAGGATAAGATATGAATCTTTATTCACTCCCTGAAAAAAAAAAAATATTTTTTTGAAAAACGCTGAAAGCATTGATGTACAATTTTACTGGTAGCTATTGTAACTTAATACTATACGCAATGGTGTGCCTGCCAAATCACCATCTTATATTATGAGCTTGAACCTCGCTTACATGTCACAGACTCATGTTTATATCTATATTTTAGCCATTCCCTTGCAACTGTGCATCAAGATACTTTAATGCCAGTATCACCTTTCAAACATTGTGCAATAATGCTGCACCCAATAATGTGAAATTTTAAAATTAATTTGTATCCAAACACAGACTAGCTGGAACCATAACACGGCCACGTATGTTCTTCAGATTTGAAGTATCAAGCATGCCGAAGGTACAAGTTAAAAGATTTACGATACAGTTGATTGTCATGTCATAAAAATGTGAAAACACGAGTCCATAAATACAACTCATGATCAAATACACTCACCACAAGATCTCCTGGCTTGAGGTTCTCGGGATCTACCAGGCCTATGACTGGCAGAAAGTATGTCTGTCTGGTGGAGGTCTTAATCACAGCACATTTACCCTTCCTCTGAGAATCTAAATCTATGTTGGCTCCATCCTCCTCTCCTTGGTCTTGTGGATCTACATCTAACAACTTTACAGAAACAAAACCATGCAATATATTGGCCATTCAAGCATGAAGGTCTACATAATACCAACCTAACGAAATTTTGTTTTCCAATTTTGACCACCAGGATCGTGCGACGAGATTAAACTGTATTTCGCAGGAAGTGGGACACCACTACCAGCGGGTCATCGACAGCCATACACGTGAAGAAAGTGGGAAAGTTTGAAAGAATGATTTTGATCAAGTTAAAGCTGTACTGTGCCTGAAATATGCCTGTGTACAATTGCAAGGTACCAGGCTGTAGGGGTGATACACGCAAATTGTCGAATCTTGACAAATATCCATGGATGTGTGGGGTTACCTTCCACAGTTAAGCCTCTGCTGTGGTCACGATAGCCAGTCCATAGCGTGTCCCACTTGGTAACAGCAGACCAGTGTAACTATGAATTCAGTCATGTGCACGATTGTCAAGATAAGGTGACAAAAGGGACAACTAAGATTTCATTAGGCTCCTATTATTTAAAGAGCAAAACTCACTGCAAAATTATATGCCACTTATATTAAATGTCTCTTTATATTACACAATTGAAAGATCCCACAAAGTAGTACTGGGATCACTCAGTTAACTACAGCATATGGGTTTTACACTTTCTGTACACATGTATATATTTTCCGAACCAAATGTTCACTACCAGATATATACCACTCAAGTTGACTCAACATAAAAATATGACACTGTTCCACATATGCAGTTTGTTCAAAATCTGACAGTTGGATCCACACAATCAGAATTAAAATGTTCCTGTGGAGGTAAAAACAGTCACTCACTTCTATGACATTGGACACCAGGTATGGCAGTGTTTTGTTTACTTTTATCTTCTCTGTGTTTTCTTTGATCTTCTCTTTCTGTGCTTGTAACTCATGGGATATTCTCATCACCTCAGATTTCATAATCTGAAAATAACATAACCATTGTTAAGTTTATGATTTAAAAAATCAAATGTAAATGTTGATCTTCTTTGTTAATATGTTAGAATAAAGTCTCACAACAGCAGCTTTTGACACAATTTGGGACCAGGAACAGCTTCAATGTCCACAGTGTTAAACATTTTTACTTGTCCAGACTAAACAAAAAAAAAAAATACTTGTCACACACAAGAAGACTTCCCCTAATATGCCATCCATATTGTGATCTAGGCCTCATCCACAATTCTCTGTAAAAGTCTTTTTTTTTTCATAGAATGTATCAAACCTGCCCTCAGGAAAGCTGTTGACATGGGGTATGCTATCCCGATTGATCTTGTACATAATTGTCATTTCACACATTTTGTATTGACAAGAAAATTAAGTAGATACATTGAAGGTAATTTTCCACATCAAGACACTTCTGGCGGATTATGTCAAACTCATGAAAAGCAATCACAGAATGCTCTTGTGTATATTTCCATGTTGCTACTAAAGCACCTCAATAATTTTGATGGTGTAATAAGATTTTTAATCTGTACCTCAACATATCAAGCGAATCTGATGCCTTGGTGGCATTCAATGCACCTATCATACTCACCTTAATTTCATTGTCCAGCAATCGTGTTCGGCTTACTATTTCTTCGTTTGACATCCGGAGTACCTCCTCTCCAAGGGAGTCCTGCAAAGTATTTAACACAGAGATTCAAGTTTCAAACTAGATGCAATGAAAGGCATGTGTACAAACCTCATGTTCTCCCCGGCTGAAGGTTCCTTGGCCTGGCTGTTTGGACAGTGATTGCACTCAAGCTAATCCTAAATAGTTGCTAAATAAACGTTGCACCTTTTCTGGCTACAAATTGTGGGTGGACCATTTACCACACAGGCCATGCTAACTATGGGCACACAGCAAGTAAAGCCTCCCATTGCGATCTTTTGTAGACTATACAACTGTAATGGTGTAACGCTATTTGGACTCAGCAGAATCATACAATTAAGCCAAAAATGCAATTTCCCAATGATTGTGCTAATTTATTCAAAATGGCGACAGAGCATTCGATCTATTGGGTCCGATACCTGCTGCATACATGTATATGTGCTTGCCTGTGACTGGGAATATGGTGAATGATTTACTGTTTTTATAGAAAGACAAATCAGATATTGATTTACACATATTTATTGAAGTATTCACAAAATACATGTGTAAGATCAGTGTAAGTTCACAATTGGGAAAAAGGGCATTGAACTATTTAAATCCCTCTTGTTAAGAAAATGACGGCGTGCACAGGATAGACAAGACACACATTAACACTCAAAGAAGACAAGGACATAGAGAGTGGGACAAAGTTTGGGTAGTACCATCTAACTGTCAGTGTGTATTTAGAGATAAATATACAAGCAGCTAGGATTGCATGCTTAAAGATGCGTGTAATCAAGATTAAGAGTGGAACAAGTGAAAATAATTATAGACCTGATTGGAT
This sequence comes from Hermodice carunculata, assembly GCA_964020975.1. Classification (NCBI taxonomy): domain Eukaryota; kingdom Metazoa; phylum Annelida; class Polychaeta; order Eunicida; family Amphinomidae; genus Hermodice; species Hermodice carunculata. The sequence continues at coordinate 19,400,259 of OZ026617.1, read as the reverse complement.
AAAAACTAAAAACAACATTGATAATAACATGTATTGTTTATAAGCTGATTTATTTCCCTGATATGTACATGATGCAAGCACAATGGGGGGGGGGGGGGGAGAGTTTTTTTTTTTTTTTTGCTTTTTAGGGGGAAAATCCCCTGAAATAAAAAAAAATATATGTATATCTACAGAGTCAGTTCGGCCGCGCTGTCAATTTGGCAGAAGATCATTGGGTCATTTCAACCACAGGTTTCGGCCATTTCGGCATGATAATTTTTATTTACTCACATTTTTTATTATGTATGATTTACATCATTCATTTTACTCCGTAAGTGTGCAGTGTTTGCGCCAGAGCCAGAGGGTAAACACCTGGTAAAATAACATTATTAATATTTGATGGCATTTATATCTTGTACAGGAATGGAGTAGACACAATTAACAGACAACTAAGTCATGGAAAGTCAAAATGAAGATGACAATCATGGTCATGAAAAATGGAATAATTCAAAGTTATAATTTGTTTCACAATAAAAGCAATTGAATTCACAGTGTGCATAGCTAAAACTTGAAACTGAAGATGACCGTCATGATGGAAAAGTCAAAATGAAGATGACAATCATGGAAAAGTAATGGAAGAGTGAAGTGATTAAAAGATGGAATTTATTTCACAACAATAGCATAGCTAAAGTTACCCAAAATTAACCACCCAATCCCATTCACACATGCATGATATGACCATATGTGTACAGTGTAGTATTGACATTAATGTAATTAAAAATCAAAATGAAGACGACAATCATGGAAAAGTAATAGAAAATGAAATGATTAAAATTTAATATTACAACCTGAAATACATTTAACGTGCAAAAAAAGAGGACAAGTAAAAAATTATATAACTGAATAAATATTAATATTTATGATGTGCTTATATTTGGTATTTGCTGAAATTAAAGGCTTTATTTTTTTTATTTTTTATTTTTTTGTGCTGATATAACTTTCTTGCGCTGCCGAAATTACCCAACCACACGTCAAAAAAGGGGTCGCTCAGGCATGCCAAACCGAGAGCGCAGCTGAAATGACAAGGAACCCACCACTATGAACACAGGATAAAAAGTTTGCTTGGTCCAGCATATAAAAACATAATCTGGTGGAACGCTTAAAGCCCCAATTATCGCCCAAACCACAGTCCAGATTTGTTTGTGCAAATTGGATAAAAACACTTGAGTACCTAAAATATTTTGATGTGTTGCTTGGTATCATTACATTTCGGAAAGGCTTGTGGTGCTCTGAATGTTATCGATATTTTGATCCTGTAACAAAGAAATTAGTGTTCTAATAGGAAATACATGCATGACGCATGGAAAATTGAAATGTGAAGCCACAGTGCAGAGATCCAGCAAAGCAACGCGACAACTTTGTTTCATAAAGTACAACACATTGCAATTTTACAAGGTCTATATCAATAAACCAAACCAAAAATAGTTTATAATGTCCAATACATATCCATTGGACATTAATCTAAAACAGATACCTCTCCATCTTCCCAAATTGACTTGTCTTCAAGCGATGCCATTATGCTTGGTTGCCGGTGTTGTGTCTTTGCCGAACTGTAAGAAAGCCCCTTACGGTCCCCTGCAGAACCCCCAAACTCATGACGTAGTGCACAACACATGGCATGTGGAGATTTTGACAGCAGCATGAGCGGGACGCGGTGTATTTGATCTTTTTATGGTGGTTACAAATTATAATAGACATATGCAGAGGACAATATAAGAGGTATATTTTCTGTAGATTTTCTTGCATCGTTTAATCTGCTTTCCAGAATTTAGAACATTTTGGGCATCACAGAAGGGTGTCTGTTCAGGTCAGACCATGTCCATGGTCTATGATGAGTATGACCATTTCCATGGACCTACTATCTGAAGGACTGAGCACCAGCGGCACTTCAAACTCTGGAGCTTTGCCACAGCGGATGGGGGGTAATAAAACACACAGGCTTCCACTGTGTATTCGCGGCCGCTGGTCTACCGAGCGTTGACCGGTGGGCCGAAGGTACACTTCGGTAGTGTTTCACCCATATGAAGATTCAGATTCTTTAAAAAACCACTTGCGCCCTCTCGGGGCCAACAGTTACAATGCAATTCCAACATTCAGCGTCCTCTATAGGCGCTAACTACAACTACATAAACTTATCTACAAAGAGCAGGTTGCTCATATACCATATTTTACAAAGAATATACGCATAGGTATGGATTCATATGCCATCACTATATAATTACATAAAGAAGAGAGGAGTATTCAAATATGCTGTTAGCAGTATGGAGGACCTTAAATTAACACAAGGGCTACCTCGAGTTTTCATAATACTCTTAATGATGCACTCTCAGCCACGTGCTCTTGCTTGAAAACATTTATATACATAGTGACCAAATTGTCTCAGGAATTCATTTGGTGAGTTAAAAATATAAAGTAATTTCTTGTCACTTGGCAATACATCAAAGTTTTTGGTCTCATTCCTGCATAGGGTTAACCATTCAATTCTAAATCTTTCATATTTGGAGCAATCAAACAAAAAATGTAGTGCATCTTCAATTGCGCCAGAGAAACACTGATTACACACTCGTAACTCAGCAGGGGTTGCTGTATAACGCCCTGCCTCAATACGTAGTTTGTGTGTGCTGGTCTGTAGTCTGGTTATGGCAGTTCTATGGTCTGGGTATTTAATTTCACTTAGATATGATTCATATGAAAAGTTTCGTTTGAATAGTCTATAGTATAGAATCTGAACTTGTTGCCTTCATAATAATTTTCCTTGTTTTTGTCTAAAGTTGACAGCCAAGCACTGTTAAATCTAATTTTCAATTTTTTCTTCCAAATTTGGCCAGTTAGCATGATCAATATCCAGTTTGAAGAGGGATAAGATTTCGTTTACATTATATAAGTACATGTATGTATTTTTAACATGTAGGAAGCTCTGGGCTTCATCAGACACTGCCTTCAGCAGGCTATCATCGTCAGAGGATTGTACATAATCTTAACATTTAATAGTCTGTTTCCACACATTAACATATAAGGTAACCTCCCTAATTCCCCATATACAGCCATATTTGTTGCTCTATAATGTATATTCAGGATGTATTTGCAAAAGTAGAGATGGAGTTTTTCATACTTAGCATCCATGCCCATAGTTTCAAACCAGTGTTCTTGAGTTTTGATGGATCTGCCATATGCAAAAGCACCCCACAGTTCTGAACCGTAAAGTAAAATTGGTTTAATTAAATTATCAAAGTACTTCAATCCTAGGACGGGACTTACATTGCAGTTACAGTGGTACCTGCTATTTAAGACCACCCTTAAAGCCAGACAAAAGTGGTCACATATGGCAGGTGGTCTTTCACTGCAGGTAAGCTTACAAAGAAATTAAAGGCCATTGTCTTGAAATGGCGGTCTTTCATGAGAGGTGGTCTTTAGAGCAGGTACCATTGTACTTGTAGAACTTTTAAGGTGAAAGAGAGCTTTCTGTGCCTTTTGGTACAAGTTATTGAGAATGTCTCATGTCCTACATTTGCTGCTTTCTTTGGTATTGTAAAGTGCAGGGGTGGGGATTGTCAGCTGATCAGCAGATTTTCAGTGGGTTTTTTTTTTCTTGTATCTAGTACATGTAGTACTTTTCTTTGTTAGACACTTCAATTTCAGTGTTTCCTGGCTCATTTCAGTTTTCTGCAAAAAAAAACATTCTCATTCCTGAAAGGGGTTGTTGGGTGATTAATAATATTAAACAGTCAATTAATGCTGAAATTGACTGAAAAACAACAACAACAACAACAAAAAACAGAATAAAATGGTGGCTGGATCACATGACCTTAAGTGACCTAGATCCAATTTAGGAACAAAAATCATTTTAGCCAAACCTAAACCTGTTATGATGAAAGTTTGATATCATAAGACTCCTTGGTTGGGGGATAGTTTCCATATGCAAAGTCATGTCATTTTGTGTTAAAATTGCTCATTTAATGTGACAATGGAGGCTTGTCCCTTATATAAATGTAGCAGTGAAAGGGTTAGAGAATGCATGACCGTCCACAAAGAAGGTTTTAAAGCTGACCCCTGCCTAAATTGTGATACATGTATGGTGTTGCATGTCTACAAGAAAAGCATTCCTGTGAAACATCATCCGGTCTTGAAAGACCACCAGTTGAGATACAGTCAAACCTGTCCGAGTGGGCACCTCCACTAAGTGGGCACCTGTGTTTAGTGGGCACTGTTGCCTGATCCAGTTCCCTATTCAGTGGTACCTCTTTTGAGAGACCGCCCCTACAGCGGGTCAAAATGCAGTCTCTCAAAACAGGTGGTCTTTCGTTAGAGGTACAACAACATGGAAAAGATAGTGCAGTGTTCTGAGAGAGCGGCCTAAAAAAGATATGCGGTCTCTCATTAGAGGGGTCTCTCAAGAGAGGTACCACTGTACTTCCCATGTTAATGGATCTGTGCAAAGTGGGCACTTTTGCCAGGTCCCAAGGGTGCCCACTTAGCACAGGTTTTACTGTACATGTACTATGTTTAGTATTAATCATGTTATACCCACTACAAGTGACCACCTGTTTTGTGGACCCACATTTTAGTGACTGCTCTGTTCCAGTGGTCTTTCATGGCAATTTTAACCAGTTTACTGCAGGTCTACATGTCATCAATACTATAATGTACAGTTACAACCAGCTCTTTATTGTTTCAGGTCACTATGTCCCATGTACGATCAGCACTGCGTATTCGCTTGGCCCTCAGTGGGTGTACAAACAGGCCATTTTATCAAATGGTAGTGATGCGTCGTCACCGGGCCAGGGACGCCGGCTATGTGGAGCAAATAGGGTCTTTTGATCCAATGCCAAATGACCACAATGAGAAGCTAGTTGCTGTTAACTTTGAAAGACTGAAATTTTGGCTTGCAAAGGGTGCACTGCCTAGTCAGCAGGTAGAAAATCTACTTGGTAAGTAGCTCTATGCCATTTCACTTGCAGATATTGTATTGTCACTACATGTAGTGCCGCAGTTTCTTGCATCTGGATCAGGATAACAGGACAGATGCACCATGCCAGGCAAACTGAAAGGCACTCGTGCACAGCAGACAGTTCTGCTCATGACAGGAAGTATTGCTATTCCTGGTGTTTGGTAAGGCCAGGTTAATTTAGTCTCTTGTCTTCTATCAGGAAGACATTAACTGTACAATATCTTTTCAGAGATTGCACTCTTCAGATGTGAAATTACATGTACATGTATTATGTAAATTGAAAACCTGGACTTAATATTGAAACCCCTATCACTCATGACACTGGAAAGTTTGTTAAAATCAAGTCAGGTTTGTGTTCAGATGACCAGTTGCCTGCATGTAGGTTACAGTACATTCACAGAAGGCTAGTAGTGCAGTTTGTCCAAAAATGCTGTGCCAGTACAACATGTACAAGGACATTCAGCTTGGTGGCACAATGTGGCAAGGGACCAGGTGGTGCTGACCCCTGTTGGCAGGTGCATAAACTAAAATTTCCATTTATTCATTGGTGTACCAACAACTTAGTGCAAAGTCACCCATAAGTTAAAATCAGAACAGTGTATTTTAACGATATGTCACTCACAAAGAGTAAATATTAGGTCATGTATCAATTAAAAAGCATGTAGGGGCCAGTAAAAAACAAATCAACATTTTCACATTAGTACATGTGAACAGAGAATGTTTTTGGGGGAGGGGGCTAAGAGCAACTGTATGTTTTTTAAAATGCATGAAACTTTTGATTTTTTTTTTTTTCCTTTTTGCTTTGCTTTTTTGAAATATGCTGAAAAACGTATATATATTTATATGAGAAGCTGTATGAATGTTACATGATAAAGTTTCAAAGTCTGAACAAATGGCCAAACACATATGAATTTGCAATTTGGTATGACAAATCAACATTTTAAAGTACTGATTTCAAGAATAGAGGGTGCTCTGTCAATTAATACACTGCAGCTGTGTGCTAATGTCAACATTTTTCTAAATTTTGACCGGCCTCTTATCAAGGTTCCACAAAAATGTTGACATTAGCACACAGCTGCAGTGTATTAATGATGTTTTAAGAGTTGCAGTTTTCTTTTCTTTGCAGATTCTGGCCAATTTTTTCTAACTTTACTATTCAGGTTTAGGAATTCAAATGGCTTTATTTGACAACTGTATGACATAAAACATATCAGACTGAATGTTATTAGAGTTAGCAAAAATACATCGACAAAACAGTGCACAAAATAACACTCAAATATATATACACTGTCAGGATAACTTCAGTTAAGAAATATATAATCCCGCTATCACTGGAGCTACCTAGAAAACATAGGATCACAACATTAGCACCTGGTTGTGTATTATATAAACACTGGTTATCTCGGGCTGAGGGAAAAAAAAAGTAATTGAGGCCATGGTGGGATTGAAAAAAAAAGTTAAAAAAAATAAATAAATAAAATGAATAAAATTAAAAATATGCCATATCAAACTTTTGATTAATTCATTGGAAGGTTGTTTATTAGTGTATGCATGTACATTATGTATATTCAGACGTATTTGACTTAAACTATAGATGTCACATGGAGCATATTTTGCCATTTTAAGGTTATGTTACTGGTATGAAAATGTCTTCTATTCATGGTCATATTTCTGGAATATGATTCGTGAACATGATAAAGGTATTCAGTTGTGCCTGTCTTGAGAGACCATTCCAATTTTTTCTCACACATTCCTATTTTTGAGCACGTAATTTCCAAAATATTTTCAAGGACTCCTGATCTGCAATAGTTTGCCCCCAAAGTAACTTTTATCATGCATGTTTAATTGTAAAAAATATGACAAAATGTTCAAAAAATGGTTATATTCAACGATTTTTCTATAGATCTTGATAATTATTTTAAGAGTCAGACATTTTGCTTTATCTTAATCTGTGGTAATGATTCTGAAAAATACATGTCAGGAATTGTTTTGTTTTATTAACTTTTTTTCTGGTTTTGTGCTAGAAAGATTCAAAGCCACCTATGCTTTGATATTCCAAAAAGTACATTCTTTTCATTTTGGTAGTCTTGTATTTTCTGAGTGAATCAATTTATGACTAAAAATTGTTTAGATGACATCATGTTGTTTGGTTTTTGTTTTTGTTTTTGTTTTTGACTTCAAGAGATTAATGAGTAAACTACTTGTCCAAAATTTGACAATCAGAAAGGACGACATACCCTTATCAATTTGAAAATTAGTTTTAGCTTTCTATTGTCAGCTGTCTGGATTCATAGTCAACACAATCCAGTCATCACAAACCTCAGTTCAAAGCTTGAGTTGATTGAATAATTTCTTCAACTCTTTCAGTGCTAGTCATGCCTTAAATCGATCTACTTAAGTCAAACTAGTCTGAATTATCATCAGAATCTCAGATTCATATTCCTTGGAAAAAGACCTTTTATTCAAGTACCAGTATGCGTATAGTTCCAGAGAAAATGTCCCATGTCAACAGCCTTTTTTGGTGCAATGCACCCAATGCGCGCTGAGGAAAGCTGTTGACTCAGTCCAAAATTTGGCACTTAAAGAGTTAATTTGTGTTAGAATGAGAGCTTCCTAATTGTAACACATGACAGATCTATAGTATGCATGTTTACTTCTACCCAAATTGTAAGATGTTGAAAACAATGGTGAAATTTCCCATTTTAGGTTAAATATTTCGTTAGCAAGTACACCAATTCACTATACACGTTTCACTCAGTTTTGTCATCAAAAGTAATTTTGCATTTCAGGATCATATTGTAAAGTCCGTGTATATGGTATGCCATGGGATAAAAGCTTTAAAATTCAGTGCATTAATATGTAACACAGAGGATAGGGGAGGAAAGCTGGGGCAAGTTAATTTTCAGTTTATACCCATACATAAAAATGTCTGTGGTATACAGTGTCAGTGAATTGACTGATGATTCTATTCCAGGTTTATGTGGTTATCTACCAATACACCCCATGACCTACATTGAGGCCAAGAGAAATCGCAAGAAAGCTGAAGAGAATGCAAGGAAGCAGGAAGAAAAACAACAGGCAGTACAGAATAGCGAGGAACTGTCATCCTGATATTTGCCTAACTGTACAACATTGCAGAATCTTGGAGAGTGGAACATTTTTACTTCAGACTTGTGTTATTGGAAAGAAATATTCATCAGAAAGTGAAGAGAATGATGGTGTACATGCTCAAAGCCAAAAGTCACATTATTTCTTTGAAGTACGTACACCTTTTAATGTCATGACTAAGTGCTACCAGGAAATTATTGTGCACATCACAAGCTGTATATATGCAGGGGTACAGGTTGTATATGGTGCCTTGAATGGGTAAATGACATGAATGCAAAAGAAGGCCACATTCTGTTGTCATCTTACTTCAATAAAATGTTCTTGTTGGTGTCATTTCTTGGGGCACATGGAAATCAACTGACATACTTATCATATGAACTGTCAGGGCACTTGTAAGAACCAGATAAGTTTGCTGTTGTATCCACCAGATCACGTGCCAATAAAATGGATATAAAAGGAAAAGCTTTCTTGAATTTTTATTTAACATTTTCTTGTGTATGGCTAGTGGCTAAATTTAACTTCAATCTGGTAATATAACAGGTTTAAACGTTTCAAGTGTATTTTATATACATATACACAGACAGACAGACAGAGACCAATTGACAGAAAAATGAGAGAGGACAGTACACATTTACAAAAAGTATATGTCCCATTTTAAATTTTTGACTTCGCAAAAAACATGTGTCAGCTTGTGTTGATGTTTGGTGCAGATGTTCTCAGGATAGATCTCAACTGACGTTTTGGACCCAGTGATACTGGGATCATTATGTTTGGATTGTGCATGACTTTTTAAAGTTGATATAATACATGTATACATACTTGGTAAATGAATAGTACTTCTCCTCAGAGAAACTTGACCAATTGCACCCATGATCACTTAGTCAAAACTGCTCACTGTGAGCCTTGAGGCACATACTACCCATTTTCTCTTTTGGACCAAACTAAGTACAATTAAATTGGTGGATGATACTGAGAAAAATAGGGTAAACTTTATGAAAAACCCACAAAACATGGACTCTAGTCTCAAACTCCTGTTTTTAAAAGCATAATGGCAAACCTTTCCAGTCCCACAGGGTTGGCAGCTGATGTTAATTCTCATTTTGGCCATCAGGTGGTGCTGTTCCTTACAGTTTTTGATGAAGTGGATGTAGCAATCTGTTGTAGAGATCCTTCAGAAACCTAGTATAGATTTTTACTTGAGCTGATTTGTCAGTTAACTGAGGTTATAAGATGGATGGCGATCCATTGTCTCTCCATCCCTCTGCTCACAATAAAAATTCAAGCCATCAGCCGGATTCTCTTCATACTTCATGAAGATGTACCTTGGGTGGGTCTCTGCCACATTTCTTCCAAGTGCTCATGTTTCAGTGATTTCTGGATTTTGTATGAATGTTGGAGGGGGGGGGTGGGGGGTGGGGGGGTTGCTTAATCTGAAAAAAAAAAAAATCATGCTCCAGTGATTTTTTTTTAACTTATGACAAAATCTTGAAACATCTCTAAACTTGCCAGACCAATTGCTTCAAGATTACATATGGACACTTCTGGAGACTGCTAGTACTTTATTTGTTTGACAGGTGGTACTGTGAGACCAGATTGGGACTTACTAAGAGTTGTACATCAAGGTCCACTGAGGGCGGGCTTACTACACAGCCCTCTTGTTTGTATTACTTGATAATGTGAACTCAATCGTGGATTTAGTGGTAAAAGTTCTGGTGTACAGATATACAGTCGTGCACTAATTTTTCTTTAATTACAATTGAAGTTATTCCACTCTATCAACTTGTTTGCCTGGAAAGTGACATAGTCAAAACTTCAGCAGAAACCAGCAGTAACAAGGGCTGGCTGAAAAGTTCTTAGCCTAAGTGAGATATCTCAATCGGATTGAAACAAGCTTTTGCCACCAACAAGTACAATCATTTAATGAATCATAGACATAAGAATTGCAACTGTAGTGTGATTAATGTCTTTGTACCAGACCATCTTGTGAACCTACCCATTGAAATCACCAGAAATGGACAAAACTGTTTATAGGGCAGTCATCAAGTACGTGCAGCTGAAAGGGCCAACTTCAACACAGATACATGCCGACATGGTCTCCACTTTAGGGGATGATGCCCCTTCCTTTTCCACGGTTAAGAAGAGAGCTGCGAATTTCAAGTGGGGCAGAGAGAGCCTTGATGATGATGCACGTCCAGGAAGCCTTTCAACAGCAACCATTCATGAAAACATCACCCAAGTGCGTGACATGGTGATGGCTGATTGGCAATTGACCACTTGACATATTGCCAGTGTTGTGGGCATTTCTCATGACAGGGTTGAGGGCATTATCCCCAAGGAGTTGGGAATGACGAAAGTTTCTGCAAGATGGGTGCTAAAGCTCTTGACAAAGGATCAGAAACGTGTCAGATTCCTGGCATCCCGGGACAGTTTATGCCATTTTGAAGCAGATCCTGATGATTTTTTGGCCCGATTTGTAACCATGGATGAGACCTGGATTCATTTGAACCAAAAATTAAAATTCCATCTAAACATTATGGAAGCATCTGGGATCACTGCTACCCAAAAAAGCCAAGTCAGTTCCTTCTGCTGGAAAGGTGATGGCTTCAGTCTTTTGGGATTTCAAGGGTATTCTGCTGATAGACTAATATTTTGAAAAACGCCAGACTAGCAATGGAAGATATGATGCTGACCCACTGAGACAGTTGCGTGAAGCTATCAAAGCTAAGCGACGAGGAATGGTTACTAAAGGAGTCGTGTTCCACCAAGATAATGCTCCTGTTCACAAGTCGGTGGTTGGCATGCCAGCGATCCATGATTGTGGCTTCAAACTCATTGACCATCCCCCTTATTCACTCAATTTATCCCTGTCAGACTCCCACCTGTTTCCCAAAATGAAAAAGGAACTAACCGGTTGCCATTTTCCTGGTAATGATGATGTCTTTTCCACTGTGAATGACCTTTTTAGGGTGGCTGAAGAAAATTTCTCCTTGACCGGCATCCAGGCCTTGCAGCATCGCTGGCAAAAGTGTGTAAACCTGGAAGGGGACTTAGTAGAGAAATAAATGAAAACCATCGACTTTGTACGGGTCTTTCACAGCTAGTCTTAGAACTTTTCACCCAGCCCTCGTATGTTCCCTGATCTGAAGTTCTCCAGCTACAGTCTGGCCTTATTAATTGTATAGTGGAAGTTCAGCAGGGCTCACAAACTTGCATGTCCACCAGACTGGGACATGTCAAATTCCAATCAGGGCAAGTTAAAATTGGCAAACAGTAGCCCTGGGGGCAACCACAAATTTTAGTTTTTTGAAATTATATTTGGTGGATGGCCAAGCCTTCTTGGACAGGGGGCTAGTTAAAGGACTTGATAGCCTAAGGACTGCCACTGAAAAACAATTGCAGAGCCCTGGTTAGTATGTTGAATGGTCTTTAACTTGGAACAAGCATTATACATTGCTGTCACAACTTACAGTCCTGAAATAATCAACTGGGTGTAGTGAGATCCAGATAACCAGCTGTGGAGGCCATGACCCAAGTTATTAGTAGCAAACTCTTTATCAGTTAAGTTCACAAGAGATCAAAGCAGTACACCAAGACAGAATTACAGTGCCACCTGGGGCTGATAAATAAAATTAACCTACATTGTGTTGAACAAAGGTTCAGACACAAAATACAGTGCAACATTTGATCACCTCTAAGCATAAATAAATAATGAATAAAAGGAAATGGAATTTAATTTGTCAGAGTCCATCCATTTGGCTTTTATTTAATTAAAGTACTCCTAGTCGGTTGGTTCCTACAGGGCTCTGACCAATCTGTTCAACACCACTGCGTACAATACTATGCAATATACCATGACATGTCAAATTTCAAGCTGATTTTGGGTACCATGAAATACTGGATTCCATTTTGCAATCAACCACTGGTGGGTGTATGAGAGAAAAAAGAAAACAAGCTTTTAGAGTTAAAAAATGTGTCACATACCAGAGGGGGAAAATAAATGTACTGTCCCCCCTCCCCCAAAGGCCACCCCAAATGCAACCCAAAGGTGGCCACCTTGAAGGGGTGGCCTCTCTTGAGAGGGTCAATGCAATGGAAATACCACTCTGTGGCATGGAGCAGTAGCCTTTGTAGTGGGGGTGGCTTCTTGAGAGGGGGACCACTGGCATGTTAAATGAGAGAGCAGCAAATGTTCCACTGGGTGGAACACAAAAATGATGTTCTCTTTTCTTTATGCTGAATAGCAAAATTTTGCAGTTGCTTGGTCATTTCCTTACCAACTCTTAGAGTAGAAACACATTTGTTCATTTCACTCGATGAAAATTTTGGACACCTTTAGGATATGGTTCCCACAAGTTCTGTTATGTGGTGGGCACTTCAAAAGGAAATGACATTTATCTTATTATACCTGTAGCAGACACAGACATTTAGACATATTTGAGGCCTAACATAACTTCCTGTTTTAAAATGTAAATTGTGAATGTTCATTCATAATTTGGTAAAGAACACCAATGGGAATTTGGCATAATTTTCAAACTGAATGGAAGTCTTCAGTTGTACATAAAGTCTTAGTTTATTTTCGACAATGTTTATGATTTTCAATTAGTTTTCAAGAAATAAAAGAATTGTATTTTCTTGTTACTTCCTTTGGATTCAGTCCATTACAACGTAACACTTGTTAATGTTTTTGTACAATGAACCACCGTGTTTTCTCCTTCACCCCTTTACATTCATCTGCAGTTACAGCTGGCAGTGAAACCCTGGGACTGTCTTATAAATCTACTCTGTATCTGTACTTTGCCTGTAGAACAGATATTACCAGAGGACATGTTCCCAAATCACTCTAAATGGCAGCTGAAGTAGCAGGTGTGTGGATTGCCAGCTTAAACATAGCAAAACTTAAGTGAACTTTATCAAATGGAATTTCTTCCATGTTTTGTTATTAGATGTGCACATGGTGATGTCCCTCATTTCTGCCCAATACAGGGCAATCAGTCTTATCAACAAGTTTAATGAAGACATTGCTGTTTTGGGATCTAAATTACTTATTTGCATTTATAATCATTTCAAGTTTAAAGCTGAGTTTCTCTTTAGTTTTCAATTTTCCACCTTAGTTTTAAGAGCAGAAATATCCAAACTAAATGATTTGAGAATTGCTGAATGTTATGATCATGTACTATCTGAATGATTTCAAACATTCAATTGGACTGCCCCCTATATTGCAGTCTTCACTCACCAACCTACATCTACCTATTGTATTAAGGTGCCTGCTCTTACGTAGGGTGCATATAACATAGTGGTACAAAAATTGGCACTGTCTATGTTTTTGTATACAAGCCCATCGATGTATACATTTTTAGTTTTGTCAACATGTGTAGTTTCTTTGCATGTAACTATAAATATTCTAAGATTAATTTGTAAAATGTGAAGGGTGGTTTATTCAATGGGTCTAATTTACACTTTGAGAAAAGATCACAAAACTTGTGGCATAAAAAGCTTGAAACCAACCGGTCATGTAAAGACAATAGCATAAGTTAGGTAGCCATTTTTTTTTTTCTGTTAAAAGGAAAGGTTTTATGTTATTGAATTTTTAAGCATCTGCAATTAACATTGATAAATTTTCCATTTTGGAGCTCAAAAAGTGGTATTTAAATTTGGAATATTGCCAAACAAAAATGGTTACCTAAGTTATACTCTTGTCTTTACATTGTCATTAATTTCACAAAGACTCATCCATCCAGTTTTGAGTGAGGCTTTCTCAAAATTACCAAGTCTTGTAAAAATCTGTTTCAGAGATATTCACTACCAAAGATAACCAAGGAGATTTTCTGACTTTAATTGCTCAAAAATTACATCTGCTCAGGCCATTAAGAAGGATGACTAATGTTAATCTCTCAAACCCTGTCATAACTTTGACCTACAGACTTACAAACAATATAGTGGTTCTAATCAGTCAACTTTGAAATAATCTGCTCACCTCTAAAAACACATCCAGCGAGGCTTTGACTGTGAATGGTTATCTAAACACCACCACTAGTGACCACATCTAATAGCCAATTAACTGATTGTTTCCAGAAAGCTTGTACTGACAGAGGGACACTTTTCACCTTAAAAGTTTTTCATAGAAGTAAGCATGTTACAGTGAAACTATGTGGCATGGATATAGATTAGCACTTCATCATCCCAAAAGTAACAAAAGCTCAGATTCACTGATTTGAAGGTCTCAGGTAAGCCCCTGCACCTTAAATATATTTGCTTTTGTTTCAGATAAATTTGTCAAATTTTTATTGGTTACAATACACATATAAGTCATGCCAACACTTTTTGAAACCCTGTTTCATACTTGGTAGCAATACTATGTCATCTGCACAAAGAAGGCATGTTTTTTGTAGCTCAGCTGATTTGTCAGTCATCTGAGTTTATAGGTGGTCTGATGAAGAAACTGTCTGCTACTTGGTGGCATTGTAACTTGGGATTTTTTTATGTATTTGTTTTTTGTTTGTTTTTTTTGGGGGGGAGGGGTCTTTTAAAAAGTTTTAATAGGAAAGTTTGACATGGGTATTTCTTGTTATGGTTATAACTTAAATAATTTTGGCCAGATTTGTGTCAAACTTAGTAGGGATGTACCTTTGATAAGTGTCTGCCTATTTTGTGCAAGTTGTCATGCTGCAGTGATTTTTGGACCTTGACCTCATTCCCAAGGTCAGAACAACTGACGTGAAATTTACTGTTCACTTGTAATTTTAGATATATTTTGAGATAAGACCTTGATGTCACACATGTTAATGTTTCCTTATGAAGGTCACCCATAGACAGCATATGAAGGACCTTGACCTCATTTCTGGGGTCATGGTGGTACAGACATGAATTTTACTCTTCACTTTAATGTGAGTACTACTTGAACTGGGACCTTGATGTTGCACGTGTTAGTGTTCTTCCATAAAGGTCAGACTTGCTCAGTACAAGGGTGACCTTGATCCTATCCCAAGTTCATTAAAATTGGTGTAGAGGATTCTGCTAAATGTTCTTACGGCTCAGCTAGGGAAGATTCATGGCATAATTTCTTTATCTGTCCCTCATATGCTGCCCCAAGATCAGCTTTGTATGACTCAGATTTTTTGTTTTGCTCCATTTACCTTACAAACAGTATTATATGACTCTCGCGAAGCTTCACTTGGGCAAAATGTCGAAATTTTTGTAGCAGTGCAAGAATATATTTCCAGGATGGATCGTATTAACACTATAGGTAGTGGCTGACTTTGCAAATTCTATTAGCATTTTTATTTGTATGTACTTTGATTTTGAATCTATGGTCTGTCTAATTTATCACTTTGGTGGTAAGCATCTTGCCGCACTGTCTGTCTCTTCTAGGTGTCCGTCGTCTTTTGCGTGTATTTGTGTGCAGAGGTGCGAAGTCTCCCGATTTGGCGGGAGATCTCCCGTTTTTCTAATGATATAAATCACCGAAATTTGTCTATCTTCCGCTTTTTTACCTGTTTCCTCCATTATAATATAATAGGACTCCCGCTTTTTGTAACATTTTTCAGCTTGAGCACCCGTTTTATATGTTGGGCAACTTGGCACCTCTGTGTGTGCCTGGTATTGTCCTGTTCATTTGTCCTTTCCAGCAAGAGGGATTAGGACTTGATCCTCTTTCCCCATTGTTTTGAATTACTTTTTTTTTCTTTTTTTTTTATCGAGCTCTTTTCCATATGATCTATAGTACATTTTTTGTCACAGTAGTGCTCAATAAAAACCAAGGGATTTAAAGTTTTTTTACCACAGCAGAACAAAATTTATTTTTCTGCCAGCCCCTGTGATAGGGCATTAGGTGCAAAAAACACGCAGTTCACCTGGTAAACGGGTTCCAGTATTCAGCATTGGTTGACCCAGAACCGGTATGTTGACTTTCCTAATATGGGAAATAAACATTTCAAACATAGGTTTGAAAACTGAAGTTACGTGGTAACGAAATTGAAACTAGGCCGTAGTCCATAGATGCGCATGCGTACATACGTACACAGCGTAGCAACGCATTTGTTACGCCTAACTTAGTAACTATATATATGGAACATTTTGAAATCCCTGCTAGTGCCTGATGAGACCTAGACAGGTCGAAACGCGTCGCACAGTTTGCAGTTGCCTCTTCTTGGCTACTTGCTTTGTCTAAATCGCTGTTTTGAATTACTAGTATGATATGTACTGTAATGTCTAATAAAATATATTTAAACCAAGTTCACAGAGCCATAAGTGTGATGAATCTCTAGGTCAGCTGACCATGGGCTGTGCATACAGACCTTTTGTTTAATTTCCAGTTGTGCCACATGTGCATGATTAGTCTCAGTTTGTTGAGGTATATCATCAGTATACAGAGAAAACAGAGACGGCCGAAAAGAGGATTTGGCATATTATAAACACTTGCATTCAACATTTTTCAAGGAGTTGTATATGTAATATCAACTCTCAAGCTGTCTGCAGGTACCGTGAAAATACTAGATTCCAAGTTGCAGTCAACCACTAAGAGATGTATGAGACAAAAGAGAAATTGAAAGTTTAAAAAGTATGATGTGCCTCATACCGGGGAGGGGGGGGATAGGTCTACATGTACAATTAGAGAGCAGCTAATGAGTTACTCACTGGGTTAATGGTTGACTTTACAGAATAAAAGGGAAAATGAGTCTCTTTGGTGTATTCTAATGGTGAAATTTATCTTGAAATATTGTATATTAAAATATAAGGTTAAAAAACTCAGTTTAAGCTGAGTTAATATATATTTTCAACCATGATATATAATTAATATCAGCTGTTCATAATAAGTCTTAGTCAACAGCTTTCTTTGACAAGGGTTGGTCACTAACCAGGTCAAGAAAAACTCTTAATATGGGGCATCTTGATAGGTCTCACCTTGATGATTCTCATACAGAAATGTCGTGTACAGCAAAATTTAGTAAACACACCAAAGCTTAGACCATTTGACATGTGAGCACTTAAGCCACTTTGAGGTATAAAGTGTTAATAAATAATGGGTAACGATTGAATTAACGTGAGTTCAATCCATACCTTTAATCACTTCACACGGCAAGGATTTGTCTTGACTCATTCAATGCCATATATAATGACAGAGTCCGCAGTTTTCCTCGTCGCACTGTGGGCATTTTACAAACAATATGAATCTAGTATCGGTATGTCCGTTCAGAGTCAATTGACTTCTGTCACAATTGGCACTGAAAGCGTTAAATCATCGCTCACTTCGACATCATAAGTAGCAATTTGTTTAATAAAAGTCTTTTGAGGCTGTACATTTTGTAACTAGTGCCACAAAGCTGAAAAAAATTAGACCAATTAGGCGCCATTTACTGGAAGGAATTTCTGTGATTTGGTCAGTCAGTTGCAGATACTTGAATTAATCAGTGTGCCTGGTTGTATGCAGGCAGCCTCTTGGGGAAAAAATAAGTGATTTGGTTTTCATGGCAACGAGAAACACAGGAATTCCAAAGGAGGCATTTTGTGAGACCCATAAATTTATTTGCACTTGTGCCTATGGTTTGCTCAGATTAACCGTGTCTGGCTCTGCACATCAATGATTGATGCTCGCGGACACTCGCTGTACTTGTTAGAAGCCATTGCCATGGCTACAGTTTGGAAAAACAGACACAGATCCGCTCTTTGTATTTTGTAACAACGGCGATCATTGCCAGTTCATGTAGTGCATGTACATCACAGTTATGTCGGATTTAATTGCCTACACAATAGATAAATCACTATTATATGTACATATTAGGCTTGAACATTTATTAATTTGGTTGACAGTCAGCTCTTTCCCCAGGATATTTTTACAGGACCAGTGTGCCGGGAAGGAGCCATTGAACTGATTGAATTGAATGTGAAGCAGTTTGAGGACGTGGACTTTAAAGACTTTTCATGCTGGTTGTCAAATGTATTTGGAATGATCAAAGATAAGTAAATGTAACAAACTAGATAAGAAGATTTGTTTTAAAGCAAATCTGTGTGCCTCCAAAACATGCATAAATTTAAATGCTACAATTTTTGTTTGTAGTTTGTTGGATGTGCTTTCAGCACAAATCTATGAATTACATTGGAAATGGGACCTCTGCCTATAATTATTTTGAAGCTATTTGACATTAAAACTTTTCACTTGCCCCTCATTTTTATAAATTAAAATTTTACAACTTTTGTTTGTGGTTTATTGGATGAACCTTCAGCACAACCTATAAACTGAAGATGGAATGGTACCTCTGTTTATGATACTTTTGAAGATATTCAAGATTAAATTTTTCAAATGGCCCTAATATTTACATAATTTTCAAAAGGTTCACCCCTCTTCATAGAAAGGCACAACTTCATGTATGGAACTATAATCATGTCAAGTTTGGAGTTTCTAAGTGTATAGTGTCTGAGAAAATTTTCAGACAAATTTGCCGGTTAAGAAGAAAGAAACCCAACAAAAGTAGACACAGCCATAATTAGAAGAGAAGATTTGCTTCAAGGAATATCTGTGTGCCTCCAAAACTTGCATATAGTTAAATGCTAAAAATTGCACGTGCTCAAGATCTCGGAGTTCCACCTTGAGACTGGGTATAGTGATGTTCACAGACCAAAAGTAAGTTCTTTGGGTTATACTATGTCAGTTAAGTGGACATTTTAAAGTATTGTACATAATTGTAACTGTTCTAAAAGGTTGTGGATTTGGTATGAAAAGGACAAATTTGATGAAGTAATGGAAAGGTGAACATATATAGGGGTGTTTCCCTCCATTTTTGTACTTTGGTGTTCTCATCCCTGTTCCAGGAAAAAGATAATGTCTGTGTTGGCACCCAGACATAAAACTTCTTACATGGCCATATGACCTTCCTATTTTCAGATTAAGTGTAACTAGAAGCAAGTTCAGCCTTAATTGTCATCCTGTAACATTGGCCTATCCATACCTGAGACATTGTATGCCTGATTCCAACCGGAAGACGCAAACAGAGAAAACATTTTTCTGAATGACATTGACCTTGACCTTCTGAAGTTTTTTTAAAAACACCATCACAACAAGGAAAATTTGTGTTTTGAATTATGCTGTCAAAAACAAAAACAAAAAACACGCAATTGGTTGACATCATTCAAATAACGTATGGATAAATAGTGTGCTTCTAATGCATATGTTGTTACACCTTAAAATTTGGTTGCAGATAACTTTTTGGTGATGAAAAACAATATAGTACAATGTACAAGGTTCCAAATACTGCAGCAAAAAAATGAAAATGCAGTAACCTTTAAAATATAGGCTCAGGGCTGTCCCCTATCGCATTGTCGTAAAAAATGCGACAGTGACTTCAAAAAAAAATTGCAACAAGGCTGTCCGCTATCGCATTGTCGTAAAAAATGCGACAGAGACTTCAAAAATTACAACAATTTTTGAGAGGTGAGTATTTTCAAGGTTGCAAAATAAAAAAGAGAGAAGGATTATGTACTGAGAAGGTATCAGGAAACAAGCACATCATCAGTTGTAACGAAACAAAAATGGTACCATACATGGGACAACAGAAATTAATAGTGACTGCAGCATTCAAACAAACTGGCACTTGGCTTGGCAAAACAGAATGTGCCACTGGTACACGACATTTTATTCTGAGATTATTCCTTACTCTATGATTACCATTTAAAAACAGTTTGGATATGCCTGTAATATGTTTTCTATGAAAATAAAAGGTATTTTTGGTACTTGTTAGTAGTGTATGTGTGATAACTATTACTGAAAAAAGACCAATCCATGCATGAAGCAAATTCAAATGTGCCAATTAGAAGATAAAAAGGTATACATAATTTATATCGCCTCAAAGATGCAATGTTAATTTGCTTGCTAACTTGGATAGCACATGGGTTTGATAATATTTTGATGATAAAAAAAGATTTACCTGTTGAAATGAAAGTGTATACTTCTTGACAGAGAGCTTCATTAATTTTAGGCTATTACAATGGACACAATGAACATTTTAAGCGTTATATAATGAATGGTCCACATTTCTGATCCATTCCACTGAACTCTTCTGATCATGATTTTTAGGTCAGCTGAGCTTTCGTGAGTGTCTGTCGTTCGTCGTGCGTCCGCAAGAGCAAAACATTTAAAATTCCAAATTATTGAAACTATAAAACAACCTGGAAAATACTCAAATGGAAAGAGGAATAAGGAAACAGCAGGATTGCGAAGGAACACAGAAACATTTTGGATTAAAGAACTCCGAACAGTAGGCCTATATCCCTATGGGGTAAATAATCGATGTGATAAGAACATAGATCAAAGAGCAGAGAATGATAATGTATATCATGACATACTCAACAAAAGAAGGAAAAAGAAGAACCAACATAAGAATAAACACAAAACACATCAAGAATCTCTTACAGCTCAATATGTATTCAGCGTACTCCAAGAAACACTGCAATCAAAGAAACTATATACTACATCAATAAAACTTTACCACAAATGAAGAATAAAGATCTCAAGCAATTGGGACAGTTACTTCTGGATCATGAAGTAACAAATGACAGGAAGTTAACAGATAGGATTGTCAGTTTAGTACAAGACATGATACAACATAAATTGAAGCTTAAGAAAGACCAAACGTGGAAAAGTAAGAAAGATAAGAAACAAATGAATCCTGTGATAATATACTATAAACATCCTGCTATCGAGTACATAAATCTACAAAGTATTCTTAGACTTTAGGAAGTTAAAGGGCAGGTCTCGAAAAAGCAGCTGCTGTCTATTTTTACCCATTTCTTATGAAAAACTTTGAATCGGGATCCGCGAAGCGCATGACGTCACATAGGGAACTCGTTTCACTTGCACACAGCTACAGTACAAAATCGATGTGGACGTGGAGGAGGTTTTTTTATGTGGACAAGATTGAAGAGGGAAAACAACGAACCAAACATTGGCCCAAAGCCCTAGCAAAAGGTTGGCGGACGGAAGCGGCCCAACCAGCCAACGATTCTCATCCGTGCGAGGGCTGAGAGGATAACCTTCCTTGGTAATTTTATTTGTTTTGATTTTGAAACTTTCAGCATGTTCAGTGAAGCCATGAACAACTGATGAAGCGTAAGTTTTGATACTTAGTTAATCACGGACTGAGGAGAGTGCAGGGTGTTCCAGTCGACGATAAATGTCAGTGTTAACCGTTGCATTGAACAGCACTGTCGCTGGAAACCCATTAATAATTATTGAAATCTCGAGCGGCTGCGGCCGCGAGGCAGCTTCGCCGTCTTTGTCACAAGTCCCATGGCATAGGCCTAATATATCATATATTATAACTAACTTACTAAGTTCGAACATTCACAGGTTAGAATATGAAACATGTATAGTTGAAACTATATGAAGCGTTCATCTTTTCTGGAGCCTTTGAGGCTTTGGTGGTTAAGAATAAGATGTATGTACAATTGTACGTAATTATCAATAGAAAGCTTGACCATCCCCCGGGCCAGGGCAGAATTTTGTCACTACTGACACTGCGTTGTATATTCATCTGAAAAGACTGAATACACAGATCTATACATGCAACTTTTACAATTGTCACCTTGACCTCTTTGATAGGCCTAAAAGTTCAAAGTGGATTGGTGCTGTATCCAACAACCACTCACTGGCTGAAAGACACAATTATGCTTCAAAATTTGACGATGGGATAGGAAGCCATTGTTTGACTTCAAAGTTTAACACTGATTTAGCTGGCTGAAGGTAATTACATTTGCCGACTCGCTGTACACAGTGTTTTATTCACACTACATAATGGTTATAACTTATAGACACAGAGTGGTCTTTTCTTACAGTTTGAACAGGGCTAGTCATACATTGCAGACGGGCATGGAATTAGATCTTGATACACAAACTGAATCTAGCATAATGCAGTATAATTAAACCAACACTTTCAGATATAAATGTAGATAGCTCCAGTTCCATTTTTCAATTTTCACCAAACTTGAATCACAAGTTACACAACAATCAGGAATCGTATTTGTTAGTAGCAGCATAGGAATCCTGGTGTATTGTAATCTGTTACCATGGTAACTACAGCTAATCAGATTTTTTTTTTGCAGCGTTAGAACTGGATCGTGGGACAATAATCAGCCAAAGCACACATTAGAAATGTCACCAGCTGAGTCTACTGGGGGACAAGTTCTATGCCCCACGATCATCTGATGTACCAAGATGGGCATGAAACTTGCAGCTGTTTCTTGTTCAATGTGCAATACATGCAAGCCACTATTATAGGGACAACCTTCAATGATTAGAACAACAGTGGTCACTTAATGCTGACAGTGAAGACGGTATCGGGTGCTATATGTATATTGTAGCAAAGCACCTGATGCATGTACACTTAATGTACCGCTATGTGTGAGGCATACACTGCCTTGCACAATTTTTAACAGAGATTGTAGATTGCAAGTACATAGTTGTCCCTGTCTTCAGGACCACTCCATTGAGAGACCACCTGTCCTGAAAGGGCACCTTTTCAGCCCAATTCATTGGATGTAATTTGTGTTTCCAACCAGAAACTAGCCATTCAGCATACTTTGCCTTATACATACATTTCATGTTAGTTTTTGCCATTTATGGGTTTTAGCTCTGCTGACTTGTCCGTATGCAGAGTTTATGCCATCCATTTGCATATACGTTAACTTTTTACGTTTTCCACCTCTCAAAAATGGTTTTGTGGAATGCTTTTTAAGTTTCATTTTACACATGAAG
Organism: Hermodice carunculata; assembly: GCA_964020975.1. Taxonomy (NCBI): domain Eukaryota; kingdom Metazoa; phylum Annelida; class Polychaeta; order Eunicida; family Amphinomidae; genus Hermodice; species Hermodice carunculata. The sequence goes on along the minus strand of OZ026617.1, from coordinate 19,377,421 downwards.
GTTCACCAGGTCGGCCTCTACCAAGTGTACAAACAAGATGAGGAGCCAACATTTTTTCTTTTTTTTTTCACGGATTGTTGAATAATTTTGGGGACCAAAAAAATCAGAAGTTTATTAACTTAAGAACCACGTGCCCAATTTGTTTGATATTGCATGTAGGGTCTTCAGGGGTCACTTAGTTCTCATTTTGGCTAGCAGGTGGTCATACTCTTTTTTTTGCTACTATTTAATGAAGTTTTGTGTGTTAAGGCTGTTTTCAGCTTCTTGTCTAAAAATATGCACAGAACTCTTTGAAATTTTGCTAGATTTTCTTTAGCACAAGTACGTGTAGATTTGACAATATGGTGAGGGTACATTTATTTTTAATGAAACTGTGGCATGTTAAAGTTTTGGAATTTGTCAGTGAGCTTTGTTATAGTCAATTGTGGAAAGATTGTGTCCTGCTCTTGCCATGTGGCATTATGTAATCCAGCCTGCTTACATCAGATGGAGGAAGTTAACAATTTTAAGTGTTTACGTACAAAGAACAATATCATTTAGACCATAATGATGTTAACACTGTGCAAGCATTGAACATGCATATGGCTGATAAGTACCAAGACTGAAGTTACCAGCTGAGTTGAGTGTGTCATGCAAGCCCAAGGCTCAACCACTTTTTTTTTTCGATTTTGTCATCAAGGCAAGTATGATACAGTATTTCACTTGCCCCCATATCTAAAGTCTGGTTGTGAAAGCAGAATGCCCGGTTACCTACCCCAAAGGCAAGCGATTCGAAATTCTCATGCCGAGGTGGAATATATCATTGTCCTGGTATAAGGTGGTTGCCACTGAATGATGAATAAACGGTCAATAAATGATGAAACTTCTTGTTGTGTTTTAGGTGAAATACACTGTTTCCAAAGATCTCTTTACAGTGTAAATGAAGTCAGATGTTGTGCAGGAAAGATTACACCACTTGTGTATTTTGCTGTCTCTGGCATACTCTACTCTGGCAGAAATCCACAACAGTTTTATTGGTTCAAAATCACGTGTGCCTCACATTTACTATCATCTTGCTGAGAAATATCAAAAAAAAAAAAAAAAAAAAAAAAAGGAAAAAGAGGACAAGGAATAAGAATGGTGTGGAGAAGTAAAGATAGCAGTTATTTTGCAGTCTTGTAGCTTGTTCCAACTGGATTTTATGATCTGAAAATAGAGGGAATTTTGTGGGATCTGCCAGAGTGAATGAACAAAGAGTAGGAATACTTAAGAAATAGCATAAATGGCTATGAGCAAACCAAAGGAAGACTTATCACTCAACTAGTAGCCTAAATGGCAGTCAGCAAAAGAAAGAAAAACTTAATGTCCATGATTCTTAAACACAAGCAACCATTAAAATATCTTGCCATGGCAAGCACTTGGTTACACTGGGCGGCACCGTAAATTTACTTTTTTTTCATTATATTTTTATTTTCGTTTGATGACACCAGTTTTAATTGCAAAAACAAGAGATGTCATTGAAATTGAAAGTTGTTTCAAATTATCACTCATGATGAATAAAAAATTGAGATCCCCATGCAGCGTATCAACATATCCATGACTACCTACAAATTTCATGAATTAGCTGTGGGGCTCATCAAATGCAGCTTTGTACATGAATGCAAATGTTGTATGAGGACATTTTAGAAAATAATGCAGTTAACTGCTGACTAAACAACGGATTGGTGCAGCCATAGCTGGTGGACTTCAATGTAACAGGACTCAAAAGATGCCCTTCACAGCACTTCATCTAGTAGGACCGCGAGTCAATTTTCAACTGGCAGTGCACAGAGTGCGGATTAGCAAGGTAGTCTTATGCACACCACTGGAGTCTGTTAAGCAGGAAAACTTGATATGAGATGGCAAATGCTGAACGATGGGATAATATACAGTTGTACCTGCTGTATGTGGCCACCCCTTCTGCCAAGAAAAAGTGGCCTGTCACCACAGGTAAATTTTACAAAGAAATTGACTCCTATGTCCGAGCCTAGTGACCACAAAAAGCAATTCGGCTGCTCACAGGAGTGGTTGCATACAGCAGGTACCACTGTATATGTGTTTGAATGTTTTCAGTTTGCACTAAACTACCTTATGCATATACAATGTACATGCACAGAACATGTAGAAGTGTTTTGCAAATTGTTGAACTTACACGCTGCATTTAGTGTAATACTGTACATGCACTATATATATATATATATATATATATATATATATATATATATATATATATATATATATATATATATATATATATATATATTTTCTTAACATCAGATCAATAAAAGAACCAAACAAGCAACAAACTTATTCAGTACTTCCTTTTTTTGTGAAAAAAAAACAAAACAAAACAAAACAGAACGGTGCTTCTACTTTTTCATAGGGATGGAGGTGTACTGGGAAAGAATGAAGTAAATTTATCCCTCTTGGTTATTTATCAGGGATCTCAGTCTCTTCTTGAAAGATGACAGAGAGGGGGCAGACACAACATATAATTCTGGAAGAGAATTTCATTGATCCATTTTATGAAAAAGTATTTGAACGTGTCAGTCCTAATAGGAGTAACATGCCTCTTAGCAAGGTTGAGTGGTGAATGTCCTCTTATTGATAGAGTGTGAAAACTTTCTCCGTGCATGCATACGGGTATTCAAGTTTAAAAATGATGAAAATGTTGAATCAACACTTCCAAAATCCACATCAATCTGTGGATTTTTTTTTTAATGAAACCTTGCTGTTTTCATTGCACAATTACAAAAAAAGTCCACTGAAGCTTAGGCCTAATATAAGGTCAATGAATAAAACAATCACTCAGGGAAGTGCATACAGATTATGGCCCCAGGCCAAACGATTATCTTATATTGACCAAGAGTAAACAGGTATAAAAATTCCAAACGTTTTAGAAACAAAATATTGCATTCCTTTGCATTTTAATATATCATGTAAAACGTACACGGCTTCTAGTCTACCAAGTTTCTCCACTGCCGTGCTCACGCGTCGACGTCTGGACTCGGGAGTCAACTTTGTGGCAGAACCACCACCGACCTCTCTTGGGTCCCAGGACACTGGCCAACTGCTCATCGGTCGGCTGTGCCTGTGGCTGTATTGAGGGCATAGACACCAGGAATAATGTCGATGTGGTATCGAAGCCCAGCATCCTTCATCTTACCACCAACAAACATAGAGTCTTCAAAATATATACATGTAGCACATAGCACGCTTTAAATTATAATCGGAGGCGTCTTTCCAGTCGACCGCAAACCTGTTCCATGCCGCTCGGAGGCTAGGTCTTGGGCCCGTCTTGTTGGTGTTACCACACCACATTACCACAGAGCAATGGGCCATAGCAGTGACAAAAATAATAAGCAAGGTCTAAAAAATCAATTTGGTGCCAAAACCGATAATTCGCGCATAAAATTTAGAGATAATCTAAAATTTTGAGTCGAGACAAAAATGCGTGTCCTATCACGAAATGGCCACGACTGCCCAGGTCGAATGCCAGATTCACAAACGTGTTCCCGCTGTGACGTCACCAAAGTGGATCTTCCCGATTGAAATTTTCTCCGACATCCTCGGTGGCGCTATGTTTGAAAGCTCCAAAAAACCCATTACACATATTATGTGTAACAAATGTACCTCATTATTGTTATTTTTATATATGATCTTACGTCTGGGGCAACAAAAACGTTGTTTCAAGTATGCTTATATTTTCCGAGACCTGCCCTTTAAAAATTCAGTCAGCAACTATATTGAGGAGGATGTCAACGTTGCTTATAAATATACTTCTAGTATTCGTAATAAGGTCTTCAACTACAATCGAATAATGGATGAAATGGACGTAGACAGCTGGAATATGAATAGTCAAACTTGTGAATGTGACGCTACTTTCAAGAAGTATATGGATAAAGACCACAAACATGTAATCACGGGTGATTTAAGTATCATTCAAAACAAAAAAATGAGACATTTGTTTCAAAGAGGACCAAACTATAGAGAAAGACATAACATCAACCTCACAAAGGCAAGAAAGGTGATTAAAAGAGGACTCAACAGTTTCATTAAGAAACATAGTAATAAGAAAGGAATCTGTAACAAGGCATTTGATGAATAGAAAGTTATAATAATGGAGAAAGTGGATGAAAGAATTAAAGACCTGAGAAAAGGACCTCTTCAAAAGTGGAGACAGATTAAACATTTAGTGCTTCAAGATTCACATTGTAGTCAGGAATTGCAAGACTTGCATGACAAGTTTGTCATCACTCCTGTTGACAAAGCTAGCAATAACATTGCACTAACTTGTAAACCATACTACATTACTACAATACTGTGTGAATTAAATAATGAAAGTTATCAACAGGCAGGAACTTCTGATACTGTTATCAAGGACCAAGTGGATAAAAATAAGGAGTTGAAATACATTGTCTCAAATGGGGACAAGAAATTACCAATTATACATACAATTGTCAAAATGCATAAAAACCCTGTTAACTTCAGGTTCATCATTGCACCAAAGAAATGTGTTTCGAAACAAGTTGCCAAACGACTCACTAAAGTTCTCAAACTTGTCAAAAATTCATATACTAACTACTGCAAGTGAAAATGTACATGAGAGTGAATAGAATGTGGATTACAGATAGCACAAGGGATATTCTATTAGACATTGGCAAAATCAAAAATTAGAATGGTGCCAAATCAATTCATACCATTGATTTCTCAACATTGTACACAAGGATCAACTTGACCAAGACTTAAGGGCTATAACTTTCTTCACTGCGCTTTGGATGCATTATGCCCAAAGTGGGTGATGCATGTATAATATTGATCTGTGTTGTGAGTGGGTTTACACACCTGAATAATATTTGCTCCCAATCTATTGGCAGTGTATCACAAAGTCGCCTCAACATATTGATTGAAAAAGAGGATCATACCTACCTATCATACCATCAGTGAGGCACTTTCCTTTGACAAGGAGGCTCAAAACTGAAGTCGAGCAACTTCGATCCCACGGTCCAATACATGCCCCCTTCCCCACTGTCTGACTCCCGAAGCCTCCCCTATCACCCCATAAGCCCACACTTTTCCCTTACTGTTTAAACTAATTCCTACCTCTTGTTTATTCATTAACCTAGTAATCCTATTGTCCCGATCCTGTTCACTTTATCCTCTGACACATCCTTGAGTGTGTATTTACCTTTTGTCCAGAGCCACTTTCTCCATTTGTTGAGTGGCTATCCCAGGCTTTGGCGTGGAGACCTTCCCACGATATCCCCCTTTTCCACACCCTCCCCCACCCTCAATTCTGACTACTCTGAACCTCAATTGTCAACATAATGACACTCCCGTCTCTCTACTCAGTGTACCTGATACTCATATCAGCTTTTAAACCTCACATCTTTGCCTTCACTGACCCCAATAATCCCCTCCCTTCTTCTAATTAAAGTGTATGTGTCAACACACCTTTCTGTTTTTCCGAAAATTTTTTCTTTCTTTATGTTTGGGTGCCAACCCAGTTTTTCTCAGACACTATTATTCCCAAAACCACCAAACTTGCCATCGTGACTGACCTATCAATGAAGTTTTGCCATTTGGTGTGGAATAGTCATGATTAAAATTATGCAAATGAGGGGCAATTTATATTTTAAAAGCTCTCTATCTTCAAAACTATTATAGATAGACACAAAGTTCTGACTTACACATATTAGTTTGAGACAACTGGCAAATCCGATAGCATGCAAACAAAAGTTGGGGAATTTTAATGTATGCTTAATTCACCGAATTTCTCCACAATCCACACATGCAGGCCTTCAACTGCATGTTGACCTGTGCTTGACCTCCATGGTGCTAGGCAACCATTTTGTATCCATAATTAATCAGCTTGAACCTGTCTCATAGGCAGCCTTATATCCATGCATGCTAGGTGTATGGTGTACAAGGTTTCAGTCTTGAAGCGTATTTGGGGGGGGGGGGGGGGGACTCCCAACAACTGTGTAATGAGGCTTTCAATAAAATACAGGGGATCTCTTTCTGTCCATGCAAGAACAGATCTTTTCCATGCTGCCATATGTACCAGGCAGGCTACAGTTCCCACTAGTGCTGTACAGAGCTGTAAGTGTGCCATGACTGAGACTGGTATTCTAGCTGGTCTGTTTTTGCCTGAGGCTATGTCAGTCTGCTGAGCTTATCAGTCCCGAGAGAACCAGCAAACCCCTGGACTGCTACTCAGAACAAGCCTGCGTGTATCCTCTGTTAAAAATAGACTACTTGGCCAGACCCATCAAAGTATGGTCTTCCAGTCTTCAATGAGTGTTTTTCACAACTTTATGAATTTTGAAAAAAGAAGTTTGTGAATTTGTGTAATCACAATGAACACTTTTATGTCTTTGTTTTCTTGTAACTAGTGAGATGAAGCCAATACTGAGACAGTATAGTGCTTGTCTCGGTTCACAGGTACATGTACATGTAGTTTCTTGACAATGTTGATATTCCAATAAAGCAGTTTATCACATGTATCACTAGTAAATTTTTTTGGCGGTGTATGCTGCATTTCGGCGGCAGACAGCGGTACACAGCAGCAGAGAGCGGTGGCCAGCGGCAGACAGCAGTAGCCAGGGGCAGACAGCGGCGGTCTGCCTCTGGCCACCACTCTCTGCCGCTGTGTACCGCTGTCTGCCGCCGAAATGCAGCATACACCGCCAAAAAAATTTACTAGTGAATCTATGCAGAAACTGAATGAACAGAATGGTCTAAATTTTCTTAAACTATACTACTCCTATGTGCATAACAATCTAACAGTCAATACATATTAAAAAATTGTAAATCTATTTCTCTAAAGTTAAGATGTTGAATAGCATCAAAACTATGATAGATAATGGTGTCATTCAAACTTCAGTTTACAAATTTGTGACATGGCCACATCCCATGAACCAAAAACCAAAGCTGCAGCATTTCAATTTATGCAAATTAGGCTAATATACAAAATTTATATTATGTTGGACAATAACAAAGTGTAGCATTTCAAACTATTCTCATTTTGAAGGCACCGAGACAGATTTGCTGTGAAGCAAATCTTCTCTAGTTCTTTCTTCTTTCTTATTTACCAGTGAATTTATCTGACACTTTTCTCTGATACTATTATATATAGAAACTCCAAACCTGGCATGATTGTACCTCCATACAAGGAGTACTTGGGGCCTTTTTACACAGAGGAATGAAGATGTTTAAAGTTATGCAAATCAGGGGCATTTGAAATTGCGAATCTTAGCTACATATGAGATTTCTTCAGTTGTTTTTGCATGTACCATCAGCAGTCATCGTTGCATAAAAAAATCTGCAGCAAAGTAGTTCCCCAGGAAAGTTCATCGATGACCTTCCTTTAATACTTTGAATTTTATCAGTGCCAAATACTGTTCACCCAAATCAAAATTGCCACATCTTGCGACACTTCAGCTCTGTCCAGTTGTGTATAGAAAGTCATGTTAGCATCTTTTGAGGACGTCTACAGGTGTGCCGATGCTATCTCCGAACTGATCACCCTAAAGGAACAGGAACAATTTTTAGAGGACTTTACTGAAATGATATTGGGTATTGTATTTTAATAATGAACAGGGTAACGTGTACCTTTTGTGCCAGTGGTGAAGAAAATTTGTATATAATTTAACCAGCTGTGTATTCACAACATACATTTTTGTACGAAGATATTATATATATATATGTCTGTGTGTGTGTGTTTGTGTACGCACAGGCAAGCAGATTACCCAGATCTCTCTCTCTCTCTCTCTCTCTCTCTCTCTCTCTCTCTCTCTCTCTCTCTCTCTCTCTCTCTCTCTCTCTCTCTCTCTCTCTCTCTCTCTCTCTCTCTCTCTCTCTCTCTCTCTCTCTCTCTCTCTCTCTCTCTCTCTCTCTCTCGTAGGCTGCACATCCTTCGGTCCCCCCTTTTTTATGCCACTGCATAATGTCATAGGCTGGTCGCTACCGTGTGAGGGGCCCTTCAGAATGCAAGATGCTGTTTACCAGAAATGAATGCACTGACATAAGCTTCATATACGATGTGCATGAAGCAAAAAACGTATATTTGCTCAAAATGATAATTTTAGATCTACAGAAAATAAAATGATCAGAGAACAGATCAAGCAGATACATTTTAATTACACCTGCAAAGAGACAGAATGGGGATAAGATATAGTATCTGGGAGAGAGCTTTTTGGACTGCACACTTCCATACTTTCTATTCGGGGCTGTTCCGATGCCTTGCTTTGCGGCCGTGAGTTTATTCGAGTAGTCGAAGGCCATGTATTGACAAACGTTTTATCATTTTACCGCTTTTGTCAGAATTGATGGGCAACACCTTAAGTATAAGGCACCATAATCATTTTGATTAATTAGGCAACATTAGGTTGTCAGAGCAGATTATCGCTTCGCGAGTAAAATGTCACACATGTCTTCGGAATAATTTGCTGAACAGAACATCACAATAAATTAATCGCGCACATTATCAAGCAGAAAGGGTCACACTTTTGTGAGCATTGTCGACCGGAACAATACCAGAAATTTAGTGTATGTGAATTGGCGCTAAAGCCCTTCAGTTGGTCGTCATGAAGTGTTACACTAAAATGGCGAGAAGGGGAAATTACAGATTTGTTACCATGTAACGGCTTATGCACACACACACAACAAGTTTTACTGAAGAGGTTTACATACAGTGGAGTACTTCAGGTGTGTCGCACGTTGTGCTGGCTCAGGTGAGCACGTTAATGCTTTCTGTCTCACACGCCCAACGCTGGCAGAGGAGAGGCTGCTCCGTGACACTACAGTGTCTGGATGTGAAGTGTCTCCTGCAAATTGTTTCATACTTGCCAACATTTTATAACTGAAATGAGAGGTAAAAGTTAGGGTCCCTGCGAGGGAGCTTGAGACAGCGCGGGGGGGGGAGGGTTTAGGAGGGGGCAGGCGGCGCCCCCTCTCTCCACTCAATGGTGCAATCTGGTTGCACTTTGAGTCACGATTTTCAAACGATGTGCCACACTTTGCTATGAATTTGTTTATAAAAAGTAGTAAAAGTAATGGTTAATCATGTATTCTTGCAGAAATGTTTAATTTCCAAGTGGATTTCTTGAGGACAGATTCCACTGTTGACGCAGTAACATCCACGTTCTATATTTGTACTTGTAGTCAATTTGTTTATTAATTCTGTTTACAGGTTGATGGATTTGTCAAAGATCATCATACTACCGTGTATCACAGATCAATGCTTTCGCATTATATCTGCACAATATTATTAAGATTTCAATGAAAATAATGTTTAAAAGATTTACCTGCTAAAACTAATATTAATAATACTGATAAAAAAAAATCTAGTCAGTCGTGTATCACAACTATATTTATAAAATCTTAGAAGTTCGTTTGTATCCATGTTCTGTTTTCATGTCAATGATGCAGCCAGTCTGAGTAAAGGCCAGTAAACATCTGAGAAAATTCTTGCCAAGTTTACCAGGCCACGTGACCGTTTCTGACGGGCAAACGCATATAATTAACTTTTTTTGAGAGATACAGGATGAGTTGAATGCACACGAGACCTGGTGTGATACATGTATAGCAAATGGAATTTGATAAACCAATCCAGATAATGGAAATAGAAAAAGCGATGCAGAAGCGTGAAAAATAAGAAAGCCCCAGGGGTGGATTTATTTACTCTGAATGCACTTGAAAAAAATATCTAACTAAAAACGTGGAAGATTATATTTATTATTTATAGATTTCTATAAAGCATTTGACCGTGTCAAACATGACTTTTTGTGGTATAAATTGATTAATTATAGTATTCATGGAAATGTATTACAGGTTTTTAAATCTACGTATTCACAGCTGAAATCATCCATACGTACTCAAGAAGGTCTTACAGAATATTTTGACTGCAATATTGGCACCCGTCAGGGATGCATGGTCAGCCCGCTTTAGTTTATATTATATATAAATTATTTTGTTATTGATCTAAAAATACAGGGCTGTCATTTAGTATTTGTTTCCCAAGAATGCCCTAACATATTAACTCTTGAATTTGCAGATGATATTGATGTTGCTGACACAGTAGGCCGTATTCAAAAGCAAGTAAATGTGCTAGCTGAGTTTTGTGATAAATGGCTTTTGAATGTAAATATAAAAAAGATTATAATTTTGGTTTGCAGAAATGGAGGACCACTACGCAAAAATGAAAATTTTTACTATAGAAGTAAACCATTGTTACTTCACAGTATATATACTTGGGACTTCTTTTCTCCTCAAGGCTTGAATGGTCTAAAGCAACAGAAAACTTAGCCTCTAAAGCACAGAAGGCCATTGGCATGTTAAGATATTTTGAGAGCAAGTATGGAAAACTGTCATACAACATTGCATTCCATATTTTTGATACAATGATCCTCACAACATTACTGTATGGGTCTGAAGTCGGGGGGAATAACTTATTATGAGAATATTGAGAATGTGCACCTCAAGTTTTGTAAATATTCTTAGGATAACCTATGGCAGCCAGCAATGCAGCAGTCTTGGGTGGATATGTAAATACACACTTTCTGTACATTATATGAAACGCTGTGAAAAGTATTGGATTTAATTGTTGCAGATGTATACCAGTAGGTATTCAAGACAGTGCTATGATATGCTTATGAAGCTGGCAGAGTAACATGGGCTACAAAATTGAAACTGTTGTTGTATAAACTAGGTTTTGGCTTTGTATGTATGTACCCCTCAAGATATTGGCAATGCCCAGCTTTTTCTAAATAGCTTGAGCAAAGAATAAAATATATCGCACTTCGAAACTGGAGGGGTGATGCAAATGAAAATGGCAAACTGAAAAATTATATACAATTCAAGGCACTATTAAATACAGAGAGACATGTTCAAGATTTAAAAGAGTTCATATTGAGAAGAGCTCTGGCCATATTTTGTACTTCATGTTATATGCTAAATATTGAATTAGGTCGGCACAGTAATATTGATTAGGAGTTTAGATTGTGTTCATTTTTATTTAACAGAGGGATTAAGTTATGTTGAAGATGAGATACATTTATATATATATATGTTCAGAATATGATGGCTTAAGATGTAAATATTTGCTAGAATTAATGAATTCTAATATGTCAAATTCAGCTTATAATTATAAATTTATGCAACTTATGAAAGAATACAATATAGAAACTATTTTTAATTTGTCTTTATTCCTATTTGAAGCTTTTAAGATAATGGAAAAATGATCTGTGTGAGATAAGAGAAACACCAGGTGTTATTTCAACAAGATTTCCCTTTTATGTAATTATGGATGTATTATAGCCCAGAGGCCTGAAAATACCGAAATAAAGTTTCTAACATAACTGTTTTGACTGGATTTTTTGTGAATGCGGTTGGAAAGCTTTGAAAGGCGGTATGCGGTAGAGTGGTGAAGAAATCAGTAGCTGGCAGCACATGAGAATTGAGACGGTATCCTTGTCCAGGGAGGATAGAGTGCCAAGAAAATAAGATAAGATAAAATTCATCTAACGTCGGTTTTACAAACTAAGTAACATGAGCTCTGAAGAGCTTTTGGCACTTACAATAAATAATACACCGAGATGCAAAAAAGTGTAACAAACAGTACATTAAAATAAGATATGATTAAGTAGTATTGTCATTTTCATATTCATAAAATGAACAAATACAACATGGAAAGTGCATAATGATAAATTGTACAAATGCATTTAGTTGTAAATAAGGGCCTTCGGCCTTGCACAGTTAATAAATTATACTGATGTCAAAAGAGGTACTTTTGAAAATGGGGAAAGAACATCCATTCTAAACATGTTTCAACAAGTGTCCAAGTTACCTAAGGCCTAACAAAAATATATGTGTGGTTCCAATAACCTGACTGACCCCCCTGAAAAGGGCCGAGTCCCAACCCTAAATATTTTTTGTGAAACATAAAATAAATTAAAAAAGTTTCATGCCGCCCTTTCTTAATAAATATTGATCGACCCTGACTGAAAGATTTTATACAAGGTCATTGTGAGAGACCTGAACATGCAGTACCAGATGTGTTGCCACAGACAGAAAGTGTAGAGCCTTCAAATGCACATGTTCGGCTGAAATGGACAAGTTAGGTCTTATTTTGGAGACAAGAGTTGTTGAATCATCTTTAGTTGAGTACCATTTGTCACACCCAGAAATAGAATCCTTGAATAAGGTAAGTACTTTCCATAGGCTGGCCATGTCTGAAGAAGCATATCTTGATATTGTACCTATAGTTTGCCTGCAAGAAGTTTCAGAGATCCCGAAGGAGGATCTAAGTAAGTTGCAGAGGATTGATAAACCATTGGGGTCCTTTTCAAGTATCTAGAAAATGTTGAGCTACCTGAAGGCGCCAAACAAGCCAGAAAAATAGCAGCAGAGTCTCAAAACTATGCACTTGTTCATAATATACTTAATCAATATTAATACCCCTGGGGAAAGGGTCATAAAATTGACAGAGCTTGCAAAGGTTTAGCTGTCCCACACATATATTGAGAGATGATGTACTGAGGTCACACCATGATTCTCTTTTGGGTGGACACCATGACATTGATTACACCTAGCTGGTCCTTTGACTCAAGTACGTTTGGCCAAGAATGCTTTATGACATTCAAAGTTATGTTCCCACTTGTCTGCCTTGTCAACAGGCAAAAAAGTTGTTCATGCCAAGAAAGCTCCTTTATAACCAATGCCCCCTGCTCAACTTTTTGAAAGGTAGCATATGGATTCTATTGGTCCAGTAAGAGAAACTGAGGATGAGTGTGGGTACATACTTCTTATTATAGATTCATTTTCTCATTGGAATAAATGTTTTGCTTTGAAGTTGATACCAGCCTCAGAAATTGCCTACATTCTTTACAATGAGATCATATGTAGATATGCGGCTCCCAAAGTCATTGTCACTGACAGGGCAGCAAATTTCATATCCCAACTTATCGGGATTTATATGTTAAATCCTCCAAATCACCAAGGTTCAAACAAGCAATTAACATCCACAGTCAAATTCTGTGTGTGAAATGTTAAACAGTTCAATTGAACAGACATTCACAATTTTCTGTAACAGAAATCAATTAAACTGGCCACACCTTCTTAAAGCGAATGAGAATTAGGTGGCTAATTGTATACTGTAGTATACATACATCGCTTGTACATCTCTTGTCAGCTAAGAAGCAGGTAACACCTCAACCAATGGTACCTTGGCCAGCAGGCCTGGCTCACGGAGTTCAAAGAAAAGCTTATTATCACATGACCATTGTAGAATGACATCACAGCTAAAGACCCCACCCAGGAAGTAGAAGTGGTCCACTTTTCTTGCCAGTTCCTATTACCTTTAAGAGTATCATGACAGCTTACAGAATGGCTCCAGCCCCAAATTCTACAGCATTTCCCCCTCCCCTGTTTATCTGTTGTTTGGAAAGGAGATGGCCATGCCAATAGATCAGGCTTTGAATCCACCAGTGAAGGGAAGTGGAAATCACCTAGAACACCTAGGCAGGATCCACAGCCAATCGAACATATTAGATAGGTACCCAGGAACAATATCATGCCTCAAGACCAGGCTAAGGAATATCATGACAACACCTCAGCCCCTCCTGCATTCCAGGAAAATAAAGTTTGGATGCACAGTAGTCCCTCCTTTTAGAGACTGCCCTTAATGCCACTCAAAAGGTGGTCACATAAAGCAGGTGGTCCCTCAAAGGAGGTATAATAACAAAATAGTACTACAGAGAGATGTGACAATTGTAGTCATTCAAAGAAGGTGGTCTCCCAAAGGAGTGGTCTTTCAAAGGAAGGAGGGACCACTGTAGTGCACGTTTACAATACGAGGTTTGTCTCCAAAGTTGTCAAAGAAATGGTTAGGACTGTACAAGATACCCCACTGTCATGAAAAGTGTACCTATACTTTAGAAAGGTGTGCTGATGGCCGTCAGGTAACCTCTGGAGTGAATGCAAACAGGCTGAGACCTTACCACGATCCTGCAAGTAGACCTAAAAATGTAGACGTCCACACAGACACAGATAGTTCAGATGTAAATCCTCAGAAACTGAGCCTGAAACCATAACACGAAACACTCAAGCAGTAAACCAAGCCCCTCCTCCTCTCCCTGACATTGAATGCATTGTACATTGCACATATTTCAACCACCCCAAATGGTACCAGGTACAAAGTACAAAGGGAAAACATGGACACAATGATTAACTGATGATAAGGTTGAACAAAACTTAAACAACGAATTCCATGGAAAATTAACTGCATGGCAAAAGAAAGAAATTCAAAAGGCGTAGAGTTGGATCAGCAAAGTTAACGAGACAATGAAGCAGAACTATACAGAGAAGCAAACAATGTAAGTGCTCAAGTAAATCAATACAATTGGACCCTAAGACTATTTTATATTGCCAAGTGCACTCGCTAAGCACCCTTTAAGCATCCAGTTTTGCCCAATCAGGACTCACTTAATTTCATGTCATCAATAATCCAATTGTATACCACACAGGTTCAGCTGCTTTAATTTCAGAATCCTTTGAAGTCATGTTTCTAATTACATCAAAACTTATGGCCATGTATTAGGACATAATTTCTTGATGCAACCTCGGTTTTGTTCAAGTTAACCTTTGGGGGACAGCCATTCCATCAGCATATTTCTCTCATGTATTATATACAGGCAAATATCCTGACACTGCATCTCAGGATCTAGGCCACAAAGAAACAGTCATATGGGCTCCTACTCAACAAAGCTGTGGACACAATTAGTGTATAAAAGCCATGGTTTATAACTGAGAACCTACACTGAAGCTGCAATTTTATAGTCTGATTCCTAGTTAGCAAGCTCCATTCATACGCGGTTGGATCTTAAGTTATAATAATAAACCTTTCCATGCTATAATCAATTTTCCGTCTGCCATTCTTTTTTCTCAAGTGACAATACCTATAATCAAACCAAAGAAGTTGTTTTTTTTGTATTTTAGTCACTGTGACCATGTCAGTCTCTCTCTCTCTTTCTTTCTCTCTCTCTCTTTTTTTCTTTTTTTTTTTTCCTTTTTCTTTTTTCTTTTTTTTTTGCTTTTCACTCTTAAACTGAGCATGATGTATGAAACTGTGTATCTTCCCTCAGATGTCAGATTACTTTCATACATTGTTCACTTAATATGCACATTTTACATGCATCTGGCTTCTAAAAATAAAAAAATCCAACCAGATAAAACTTTAGTAAACTGGTCAATACGATTACCCATCATATTTTCTTTAACATTTGAAGTATATACTGTAAAATCTTAAATTTTTGTGAGGGATAAATACAGTGAAAACTTGTTATAATGACACCATCTGTTCCCTAAGAAATGTGTCAGATAACTGAATATGTCACATAAATGAATCAAATAACAAAGAAAATAAATTTTTTCCAGTGAAAATTTGTGTCATTATATTGAATATGTCAGATATCTGAGTGTCGTTATAATGAGGTGTCACTGTATTACCAATTTTTCCGGAGTAGACCCTGTTTGGCAATATGAAAACTTTGGCAGATTAAATCTAATAAAGCTACAATGCAAAAGTATCTTTTTCATAGTACTTTGATTAAAATATGAAAAAAAACCCTCCCCCCACACACACAAAGGGAGAGGTCTCATAAGCTTGATACTTTTTGTGGTGTTAATTCGGGAAAATAAGACTTGCAAAAA
The DNA here is from genome assembly GCA_964020975.1 of Hermodice carunculata. Taxonomy (NCBI): domain Eukaryota; kingdom Metazoa; phylum Annelida; class Polychaeta; order Eunicida; family Amphinomidae; genus Hermodice; species Hermodice carunculata. The sequence continues at coordinate 19,361,692 of OZ026617.1, read as the reverse complement.
TCTCTTTTGAGGTTAATAAGGGAAAAGTTACTCTCGGGAATATAATTGATTATACAGTTTACAAGTTACTGACTGAACATTGCACAAACTCATACTGTAACTCATCAAAAATTAATATTGAGATCCTGCCAAAATAGTCCCTTACCTTACATCCAGCCATACAGTCGTTCAGGTATTTTGACCTCTGTTTCAATTTAGAAAAAATATACCACGCTTTTAAGAACTTTGAATCAATGATCCGCACTGTGAACAATACTAGACCAAGTACATGTCGGTCACAAATGATACGAGCACCAATATACATGAGTGGGATAATCTCTGAAAAATTCACAAGTGATATGATTTTAAAGCACTTCAGCAGGCTGTCAAGCCGAATATATTGCTTTGTGAGATGGTAATAGCCCTTATGAATCTCGTATTTCTGAACTACCAAGGATACGGCTCAGCTTATACCTGTAACTACCAAAAAGAGGTCGCACATGAATTATCTTGACTGGGTGAATAATATTGAGAGAGAGAGAGAGAGAGAGAGAGAGAGAGAGAGAGAGAGAGAGAGAGACAGAGAGAGAGACAGAGAGAGAGAGAGACAGAGAGAGAGAGAGAGAGAGAGCTCAGTGGTGCAGGTACAGTCCCTCTGGCAGGAGCTGAGACATGTTATGAGGAATATCAGGTGAATTTTTGTACCACTTACATGTAAAGTGTCATTTAGTCCTCTGGCACATGGTAGATTTATCCAGGACCAATAAATGCCCCCCCCCCCCCCCAATTAACTTGCATTTGTAGTAACACGGAGCTTGGTCTGCTGCTTTGGTTTAAACATATTTCATTCTATGAAAAAAACAACAACAGCAACAACAACAACAACAATTGGCCGACAGGCTCACAAGCCTATATTAGGGCCTATTGTACATATATGACAATACAAACGATGAAATTTCGGAACACCATTACACCGATAGATTGGACACACAGGACCAGAAATGATGAATAACGATAAAAGGAGTCGTTGTGTGAGCTTCCTACAAGAACACCATAATGCCTATTTCAGTGGTTTACAAGCAGTGTTACAAGTACCACTCATAATTTAAATCTTCCAGTATCCTTAATATAATTATGAACTGCTTCAGAAATTTCTGTATTTTGAATCTTTGCATTTCTTTCAATACCAAATAATAGAGTGCAAAGATTGAAGTTCCCCAAAGAGTTATTTTCTAATGTAGTCCGTTTTTCAACACAGTGTATTTGCTACATTGAAAAAAGAAATGGTAGCTACCTTCTGTTATATGTAAAATACTAATCAAACACATTACCATAAAGTATACCAAGCTTGTAAAGTGCATCAACTATGGTGTAGGTATTTCCGGACACAAAATTGAATTTTGCTCTGTGCCAAGTTGGAAAAGGGTTTTGAAACTATTGTATAAAGTACAGACAAAAATTCTTGTATTCTGATTTATAAAAATGACAATAGATGGAAAATGTTTTACAAATGGTATTATAATTGTTCTAGCTGTGCAAAAGTATATCTGTGAAAAGAGTTTAACTTTACGTGAAGGTGAGAAAGGCTTCCCCATGGTTCTAGCAAGAATCCATAGTTTTACCTACAAGGGAATAAGTACGGCACACAGCAGCACCAGTTAAATGCATACATGATGTGCACTTTTAGGTGAAAATACCAAAGTCGGTACATGGTTTACCATGCAACAAACTCGTACGTTAACATCTGAAGAAAGTATTTCAGAGCGGTATGTTTACTCTCTGAGATACATTCTATACTATATCGAACATTTGTTGTTAGAAAGTATGTAAAGATAAGATTCGTCTTATAGATATAATCGTTGCAGGACTGCTTTTTGGAAGAAGGATAATTTATCAATTGTAGTGAGTTCATGATACATAAATGCGTAGTATACAGTAAACCACTCTTCACTCTTTTAGAATCAGTCATAGGAGATCTGATCACACATAGGGTAACAAGAACATGAATATATTCTGCGAGGAGTACATATTTTAAACACTTAAAAATAAAACATAAAAAAGCAACTGAGGTGGCAGAGTACAATAGCTGATCTGTCCTCAGTTGATGATCAGGGTAATTGTCCCCATTCTGATCAATTACGAGCATGCAAATTTTATGACGGTAATCTGTCACTGCAAGTAAATGAAAGAGAAAGGGGAGAAAATGCTCGTGAGAGACACTAGTGATAATATGTTTCAGCAAAACTGTAGTATGCAGTCTTTAGCAGCCAGAAAGATCAAGGGGACAAATGAGGCTAGTAATTATATCATCATAAGGAACACCAAATAAATCCAATCTGGCTCTAAATAATTCTAAGAAGGTTACATAAGAAGTTTGTTCAAAGTTATACATTATTAATCACCTAGGGTACAAATCGAAATACAAATATATCCACGTGACCCGTCCAGTGCGTTCCCACAACCCACAATAAGCTAGTATAATTTTGTTCATACATGTGTTGGGGGGAAATACACGAGCCTAAATGCTTTTGATACCTCTCCTGGTAGTATAGTAGTTATTGCGGTTACACTGTACAGATTGTACCCATACGGACAGTATATTAGTTAAAATCCCATTTAGGCCTGCTCAATAAAACCCTTTTACTGAAAACGTACCCAAAATAAAATAAGAGTTATAGTGTACGAGTACCCAATAACATTTTGAATATTATACTCAATACACTAACTATTAACAGAATATATACAAAAATAGGGTTCGCAGGACTCTTAGCGCCACCAGCAAAATACCATGGGTAACCAAACAACTTATAGTAAGTATAATAAGTAAGGACAAGATGAGAAACTCAACAGCGTATAATGCTATAATGCTTGCATGGAAAAAAAAACATAACCCGATACATACCATGATATACCTGGTATAGAGGCAGGATATACCTGGTATAAGAGGGCAGTCACACAGGCAAACCTGACCGCTTTTAACCTGTCGTTTCTATAGACAGGGTGAGACACCAATTAAGTCTTAAAAACTTATAGATGAAAGAAACGAGTAGGTACTCTCTATCAGTTTTCGGTTGGTGCACAATGCTTAATCCAATGCATCATTCAATTTGGAAGAATTGTAGAAAATAGCATTAATTACACTTATCAAGTCACTGCATTCCGCTGCATTTTTTGGTTACATTATAGGAGGGCAGTAACTCAGGCAAAGCCGACCAGTTGTGAGCTCTACACATGTTCGATCTATCATGTAAACTTGAGCTATATCGGCTCATTTGGATTGTCAACTGGTCGTTTAGATGGCTTTAAATGCAATCTAATAACAAATTTTTCGTTTTGTCAACATGCATGCACATAATCAAAAAGTGGTTGGCACAAAATGAATCCATTCACAGAAAAAAAATTGATTGTGGCATATTCCAATGTATCATTCAAGATGACGGCAGTATTTAAATCAGAAGATGACATGGTTTACACTTAAGTTACTGCATTCTACTGCATTATTTGGTATAAGAGGGCAGTTACTCAACACATGACAGATCTTGAATCTCATTTGATGGTCAACTGGTCATACAGGCAACATTGAGTCGGAACACATAACAAGGATTTTTGTTTGTTATACCCAAATGAACTCACTTATGTATCTCAGAAAATCAAGATTTTCATATACCTCTGCAATCCAGTGTAGGTGAATGGATAATTAGAATACCACCCCGAAAAAGGGTCAATTGGTCATACAGGTAGCTTTACATCGAAACACTTAACACGGATTTCCCTGTTATACCAACATTGTTTATCAATTTCTCTGTATCTCAGTAAATCGAAATATCAAATGCTTCTGGAATCTAATGTAGATGGATACTTACAATCCCACCCATTGCAGAACGTGTGTCGGAGCAAAAACAAAAACAAAAAACAAAACAAAAAAGGAAAGAAAGAAAGAAAGAAAAACCATGACGCGATACATACCATGATATACTTGATGTAGAGGGAGGTACCATGATATACCTGGTGTAAGAGGGCAATTACATAGGCAAACCTGACTGGTTTACCTGGTATAAGAGGGCATTCACACAGGCAAACCTGACCGGTTTTAACCTGTCTTTCATACAGACAGGGTGAGACACTAAGTAAGTCTTAAAAGCTTATACATGAAAGAAACGAGTGGGTACTTTATATCAGTTTTCAGTTGGTGCACAATGCTTCATTCAATTTAGTAGAATTAAAAGAAAAAATAGCATTAATTACACTTATCAAGTTACTGCATTCCACATTGCACTTGTTGGTTACATTATTCCAGAACATGTGTGGGGGCGTACATATATATATATATATATATATATATATATATATATATATATATATATATATATATATATATATATATATATATATATATATATATATATATATATATATATATATATACACATATGTATATATATAGGCTAGTTTTACATAATGATGGGTACGTATGGTTCATGGCTAATATTATGGAAAGTTTTCATCGTCCACATTCCCAATTAAAATCTTATCAGATAAACAGAAATGACCATAAATTTTGTGGTCTTAGTTTTCGTGGATGTTAGTACACTTAACATTTGGTTGTAGCGTAGCTAGCACAGTTAAACAATGTTTGTCAATATGTCTAGCGTACTAGGACTGAAGTTCTCATATTTCAATTGACAACAAAGTCCCCGAGTAAGGTGGCGTTTTAATGGACCAGAATTACTGTGAAGACACAATGATGTGCCTTCTATGACTAGTCCATACCTGTAGAGCCTAGTCTGCTTTGCAGGCAATTGGAACTTTTAGCTGGTCACCTTCATTGGAGTGCGTGTGTACTCGTTGCATCATGTGGAGATGAACAACTGTATCTTGACCTAATTCCCCAATCAAGAGACTTGAAATATTTGCACCAACTGGCAACACTTTTATACATTCTGTCAAAGTAATTATCACCATAGCAATTCACGCTACAATACTTTCAGCAATCATCTGTCCTCTTTCATTCTTTGATGTTGCATGCACCACGCTATACTCTTGTTGAAATCATTGTGTGGTGAGAAAACGGTGTCCTTTCGCAAACTGTCCAAGGTCGCCAGTGATCCCCACGCCGATACTGGTTTACTGTCAGTGATATTCAGTATGCTGCCAGGACGCCATTTAAACACAACTCAATGCTGGGCACACTTCCTTGCCAATTCTTGACTTTCTCGCAATTTCGGGCCTTTTCTCCACCATTCACAGGACCAAAAACTTGCCTCAAAGACCATATTACACCTCTCTATAAATGTAATTAATATATGCATCATATTTCCATACATGCATCATATTTCCTCCAGAAGGTCATATTTATATCATGCGATGTTAAGCCAACGAGACTTTATTGTTTATTCTCCAGATTATGCACGCAAGTACGAATGTCTATATGCAAATATATCGCAAACATTGCGACATGGGTTATGTACTGTGTGATTTCATATGTGCATACAGATGCTATTTAGGCCTGCATGTGAATATGGATACGATTTTCTTTTCTTCTAAATTCAATCACGATATTTTGGGATTCAGATTCAATTGTATCCGCACTCGAAGCGGATGCGAATCTCAGTAGCTGACATAAATATGCCGGTAATGCCGTGCTATATGGGATGATTTATTTCATCACTTGCATTCTAAGTCCAATAAATCTTGATTTTTGCTTCACATAAGTGTGCATATGGCAGGGGAAAGTCCTGGTCCAAAACCTATCTTCTGGAAGACAACAGTTCACGGTAAAGCAAGATAACTTGCCAGAGTTAAGTTACGTAGACCTATCTGTTGCCGTGCCCCAGCTGGGGCCGCTTCTTTTCATTTCATATGTTTGTGATCTACCATCTTGTGTAAAGCATTCCAAAATTCATACGTATGCAGACATCAGTATTGTGGAAGTATCTCGGAATAGGAAAGTTAGAATTAGCTCTAAGGTGTGTATTCGCCCCAACACACAACTGAATACAAAAACATTTGGAGGGCTAGAGCTGTGAATTCCCATTTGTTTTTATGTTAAAGCAACCTTAAACAAACCAGTCACTTTTGGAGCTGTGGTTATCTGACTTTTGCGAGGTATTTAATTGTGCAACTAAATTTACTGTCTAAAATTTGGTGTTTCTATGTGCAGTAGTTTTGAAATTATTCAATTGCAAATCACAATGTAAAGTAATGGGAATACACAACCCAAGCCCTCCACTGAGTGCAGTGCCCTCTTTTAGGCAGTTCTTGAACCTTCTGTTCTTTCCCTTGCCTATTCAGTCAAAGCCGTCGAAGATTAATTTACTGAAGACTCTGGACAAGTTGCTGTATTGACCGCCAAGGACAAACTAACTCAAAGTTTAGGTTAAACGAAATCACAATTAATTGGTCCTACACACAGAATATAAATGGTGCAACCCGTAAAGTACAATATCAGAGCAAGAAAATTTGTCAGGTCAAAAGGAGTGACAAAGGCAATGGGTGCGTAAATTGACTCAAGCTCAAATTAGAGTCGTCAATTTGAATCAATGTGCAGAAAAAACATCACGCAGATAAGGCCTACTTCACTGTATTCGGGACTTGGTCAAAACAGAGGTGGTTATAAGCCTTTTTAAATGTTACTGGTTGTGCGAAATATGGACTTGAGCTGCACTGTGCGGGGCCGTCCTTTAAATAAAACTTTCTCCAAAGGAGTCATGCACCAACATGGAACAGACTATTTGCATCAATGCAAGTCTGTCTGTGCCTTTAAAACTTGCATAGATTTAAGTGATACAACTTCTGTTTGTGGTTTATTGGATGCGCCATCACCACAAACCTATAGATTAAATTTGGAACGGCACCTCTACCTGTAAATAGTCCTGAAGATATTCAACATTCAAACATTTCAAGTTACCGTAATGAGCATAAATTAAAATTTTGCTTGTAGTTCATTGGATGCGCCTACAGAGAGAGAGAGAGAGAGAGAGAGAGAGAGAGAGAGAGAGAGAGAGAGAGAGAGAGAGAGAGAGAGAGAGAGAGAGAGAGAGAGAGAGAGAGAGAGAGAGAGAGAGAGAATGTCTGTGCTGGGACACAAAAAGAAGACTACTTCAAAACTAGCAAGGTCAATTTTGTGACATATTTTGACAACAAATTCTACAGTAGTTGTGCAGTACGTGGAAAATGTCAGTGGACACTACAATGGCTGTAAGTGTCTGCTTATTCGGAAGCATGACGGTTAAAAGATGTGATAATATGGGATGACGGCCCGGATGACGGCTTTCCTTAAAGATATATTATTTATTATCACCACTTTTTCCGAAGCGTTAAGCTTGTTTAAATTCTCTTATACCTGCATGATCATGTTGTGAGACTGCCTGGACATGGGGCATAACCTGATTGGCTTCCTCCACGTATACAGTTAAACATTCAAAACTGTCAGTGAACCAATTAAGCGCAACAAGAAAAAGCAGCTAAAACATTATAAATTCCTGGTTAACTGGTAAAGATCGGAAGAGTGTTAAAGGCACAACAGTGTCTCGCACCCATTTAATTGACTATAGCTCGGTTTTGTTCTTTTTTTGAGGCAACTGATTAAAGATATGACAAGTGCTATGTTCTATGTTTGAACAAGCAGCGTTCTCAAGTGACAGCCACGTTTTAATCAGGAAAACGTGTTCAAATCAGATCTGTCGTGTCTCAACAATCAGGACATGCCGTAACCATGACAGCCAGCATCCACAGAGAATGGGCTGAGAGGAGAGCAAAGATGGACTTGGAAAAACTGACACAGACCAAAGGCATGCTGGTGTCTTCATGCATTATTTCATTGTTTACTGGTGACTGTATTGCTTTATCGTTACTAAAACCCACGCGCAGCCACTTGACCTGTGTCCATCAATTCATCCAATAGGTTATCTGTTTGGAGCTTTATGGGTCAAATCGGTTAAGTTGTCAGCGACCTTTAAGTTAAATATGATCTGTAGTTATTGCTTTCAATCTAGTAAAAGTTAAGCTTCTATTTTAAATATGTCCGTGGTAATCAAGTTGACCCGAGCGCTAGGTATTTTGCATCCAGCACACCGGATAAAACTGTTTAGAAACGCGTTATTATCGTTCAGCACCAGCTGGGCAAGTCTGATCGCCAGGTATAGCGAACTGACCTGTCATTAAGTCTGTGTGTGAACACAGACTTCTTGTCTTTTCTCAAATACTATATTTTTTCTTTCTGTCTTTATTTATTTCCGTGTGCGAGTTTTGTGGTCTGCTTTTCTTAGACACTACTGTTGCGAAAAGTACTAAACTTGGCATGATCATCTAGTAGTGAAGTTGTGCATATTGTTTGGATGAGTCATGATGTTAAAAATTATGCAAATGAGAGGCATATTTGTGGAAATTTTAAATCTTACATATCCTCGAACCTTTTTTAGATAGAGTTGCCATTCAAAGTTAAATATGTGGGTCTATTACTAAAGCAAAATCCTATAGCATGCAAACAAAGTTGAGTAGTTTAAGTTATGTTACATTCACTGAATTTCCTTGGAATACACATATTTCCTCCCCCTCCCCCACAAGCTGGTCCCTGTTTCCCCATCCAGGCTGTTATGCAACCAGAGATAATTGGCAGTGTGACAGGCTGGCCTGCATACCCATCAGTACACAGACAATGGGGCCAGTGCCAAGTGGTGTGGGCTTACCCTTCAATCCCTAGGGAGACTGGCTGTGTTGGTAGAGTAAACTTGTTTGCACTGTGTTACAAAGCAGGGAAGGTAAGTGGTTTTCCATAATGGGCAACCTTTTATTTGCTGTAATTACGTACTGGAAGCCTTTTTAATTTCCATGCTTAGTACCAACCATTATTTGTGGTCCATCACAATAAGCTAATGCTGACTGAGAGTTGCTATGCACTAGGGCACCATCATCATCATCATCATCATCATCATCATCATCATCATCATCATCATCATCATCATCATCATCATCATCATCATCATCATCATCATCATCATCATCATCGAGGGGTGTCATTCATGTCAACTGCAGTTGATAGGTTAGTGACACTGCAGCATCCAATGAAATATGACCAAAGCTTAGCGTGTGTTTGTAAAGGGAGATTTAGATCAACCACCAGAAATCACTCAAACACAGATCCACTCTTCCTGTAATGACCAACTGTAATACGGAAGGATTTTTGTCCGGGTCAGTGGGTACATTGGGGCAGGCAGAGCTCAGGGTTCACATAGATCTCTGTAAGAGCTATGTGAAATTGAATGTTCTGTATGACAGTGGATTAGGTGAGCCTGAGAGTTGATATTAGTAGAGATTGCCACGTAAATGTTTTTATGTTCCTTCAAATAGTGAAACGCATATACATGTACTGATAAATACATGTACATGCATATCAATGTACGTGTATACATGATTCAGTTGTTGCAGTCATTTTATGCCACAGATTTAAAAAACATGGGAATCTAGTGTTGATGTATTAATGTTTACGTCATAGTATGAATGGGTTTAGCATCATGTTCAAATGTCAAGTTAAAATTATGCAAATTATGGAAATTAAAATTTTAAAAGCTCTCTATCTTCCCATCTATTACAGATAGACACAAAATTTAAAGTAATGCATAAGTTTTGTGGCACCTGTCAATCTAATGGACAGTGAACAAAAAGCTGTAGCATTTGAAATTATGCTAATTAGCAGCACTTGAAACACTTGACAGATGAATATCTCCAAAACTATTATAAACAAAGGTGTCAGTCCAACGTCAATTTGTAGGTTTGTGACATAGCCACATCCATTGAAACGTGAACCAAAGTTGTCGCATTCTCATTTATGCAAATTAGGCAAATACACATAATTTAAATCTTTTAATGATTTCAAAACTATTATAGACTGAGGTTCCATTCAAATTTCAGTTGATAGATTTGTAGGATAGCCAAAACTTTTAGAATTAGAGGTGCCAATCCAACTTCAATTTGTAGATTTGTGACATAACCGCATCCGATGAATCATGAACCAAAGTTGTACCATTTTGATTTATGCAAATTAGGCGAAAACACAAAATATAATTCTTCTCAATAACTTTCAAACTATTACAGAGAAAAGTGTCATTCCAACTTCAATTTGTAGATTTGTGACATAGTTGCATCCAATGAAACATTAACCAAAGTTGTAGCATTCTATTTTATGCAAATTAGGTGAATACACAAAATTTAAATCTTTAGTAACTTCAAAACTATTATAGGCTAATGTGTCATTCAAACTTCAGTTGATAGATTTATAGGATAGTTGCAATCAATGAACCATGAATCAAAGTTGTAACAGTTTGATATCTCCAAATTAGGCAAATACACAAAATTTAAATCTTTGAATGACTTCAAAACTATAACAAGTTGAAGTACCATTCCATCTTCAAGTGATAGGTTTTTATATTGCTGCATGAAAAAATATTGTTGCAGGAAGTAAATAAATACTAAATACGCAATCTTTAAAAGTGTTCTAGGCACACAAACTGATTTGCTGACAAACAAATCAAATTTTTCTAGTATATAATGCCTTTTGCTTCATACTTTCCTTAAGTGTCAACATCTGATCTCAGTGCGCTGTGGACGCTTAGTACCTGGAGGTTGATGAAAGCCTTCGACTCTGAAAAAGAGGAAAATTAGCAAAAAGAGAACAAGTAAAAAAAAAAAACGAACCAAACCAAGAAAATGTTAATTGTTTTATCCACTCTCAGAAATAAACGTTCTTGAAGGGTTTTCAGAAGAACTCCGATCTTCACTCAAGTTTTGGTCCTTCAGATAAGCTAAACTGGTACTTCACTGTATGCACACCCTGGATTGTTGGTCCTGTAAAAATTTGTTCAATTCTGTGAATTGTTCATTAGAATTTCGTGGGAAAAAACTGATAAATTGATTGACAATTTTGTTGACAGAATCGATAAGGATTTTCTGCAGAATCCTATATTTCTCCAAGTTCGTGGACAAAATCGGCAGACTTACAGAATTTTGTGAACAAACTGCTAGGCTTACAGGATTTTGTGGACAAAAAAGGTAGTTTTACTCGATTTCGTGGACGTAATTGATAAACTTATGGATTTCGTGTACAAAATATTATTGATAAACTTATTGATTCTATGGACAACAATGATTTACTTAACAATTCTGCGGACAAAATTGCTAGAGTTTACGGATTTCGTCTACGAAATGAATTAAAATAACCACAAAATCGATGTTTAATGCACTTGGTTACGCCATAGTTCAAGAATCTATCTCAATGTTCGGTTTACTGCTGAAAACTGCCCAACTGCTGAACTGCCATGCTTACTGAATGATCGAATGACTGATTCTAAAAAGGGGGACATTTCGGTTTTTCAACTTTGCATTGCCATATTACTTTTATTTGCGCCTTTTGACGTTATTCATGATGGACAATCCTGATGAACTCTTCAAGGTCATATGTACCTATGCATACGTCAGAACCATATCAAATCAATCAAAGTAAAAACTCACTTAAAGGCTGTTTTTTAACTTTTTTTCTGTATTTTTTTTAAGTGGCGCATTCCAGTTGTAATTGAACAAAGATATCATAATGGGTCAGATGTGTGTAATACTTTAGTGAATATACACATTTGTGTTGTTTATTGCCATAATAGCCTGTTGTAATTGAGATCGATGACTGAGAATGATTCATCATTGTGACAAAAAAGTCTCTCTGGTTCAACTGTAATCTGTTATTGATACGGAGCAGGAAACTTCACGGATACAAGCTTAATGTTTTATTGATACAAGTGCCTTTGGCGATTCATAAGGGATGTTGTACTCCCAATGGCAGGGTCTTTCGTGGGAAAAGGAAAACTTGAAAATGCCCAGTGCACGTGTCCCCCTTTTATTGGGACATGCTGGCTGTATAGCCAGGGCCCTAGCAGCATACATTCTGTGCAATTATGCCATATAGAAGTACCTTTTTTTTAAAGGGGGCGGGTGCAATTTCTGACTTGTTGAAAAATTTATACATATGCAGACATCAGAATTGTGCAAGTATCTCGCAATAGGAAAGTCAGAATTAGCTCTAAGGTGTGTATTCGCCCCAACACACAACTGAATACAAAAACATTTAGAGGGCTAGAGCTGTGAATTCCCATTAGTTTTTACGTTAAAGCAACCTTAAATAAACCAGTCACTTTTGGAGCTGTGGTTATCTGACTTTTGTGAGGTATTTAATTGTGCATCTAAATTTATTGTCTAAAATTTGGTGTTTCTATGTGCAGTAGTTTTGAAATTATTCAATTGCAAATCACAATGTAAATTGTCGTGGTTACCATGGCTTACCATTATGTTATATGTATGTTGCAGATGACTGTGGTCATTGTTTTGTTGGTGGCTAAATAAAGGATCTGGTGAACAAACAGACTGAGCCTCATTTAATTCGTCCCTCTATGTACCACTATCCCTCCTATCTCTTCCCCCCAACTCCTCATTTCCCCCCGGCATCAAACCTCCTGTCTGCCCAATTCTTCCCAGACACACAACTGTAAATTCTCCTGGTCTCCAGCACTGGACTTGGGCCCCCTTCTAGCTCTGTGACAATCAAATTTCCAGACACCAGAACCTTTTCTTCTTCTGCAGACCATCTCTAACAGTCAAACCTTCCATCCCTGTCTCCCTCTGTTCTGCCTGTTTGTCATCCCTCCCATCCCTCCACCATTTCTTGCTCCTCCTCTGCGCCCTTCTTCCCTGCATTTCCCTCTGACCCCGGCCCCTCTAAACTCCTCCTTTACCTTCCCCAGTATCCTCCACTTCCTCTACCCCCTCCCCATCCTCTACCTCTGAACTTTCTCCTATTCCCGATCCTGCATCCCCTACCTCCTCTCTGTTCTACGTGCCTTACACACTCCACTTCCCTCTCCAAATCCCCCATCTCCTACCTCGATCTGTCTCTCTCTTCTATCACCACACCAAAAATGTCCCTCAGCTCTCGGACCTCCTTACATCTTCCACATACAGACACCTTCTCCCGTTCCTCCTGCGTCAAGTCTGTGTCCATCTCCTCACTGTTGTCGCGCTCCTCACATGCCTTACACTCAATCATACACTTCTGTTCCTGCCTTTGCTTCCCTCTCTCCATACCCCATACTTTTTGTCTATCTTTCTCTCTTCTGTCATTTTGGAAGTTAAAGTTCTTTATTTCTGTCTCAATCTAATTCACCAATTCATTAAAACCTACAAAATTTGCTCAATCGTCCCTGTGTACAAAGAAAATGGGTCCAAACTTCCAAACTTCCAAACTTCCTTACGATACAGCTCTCCCAAAGTAGACCTCACACGGTAGCCTGCAACTTTGTTGCTTTCCTATGTTGGCCGGAATTTGGTGCTATGTTTTTACGCTGGCACACCAGCCTGTTGCAAAGCTAGAATTTTGGTCCACTTAGCAATAGCTATACTGTATCAACGATATGTCAAATAATTATGGATTAATAAACGCAAAATACAAAACTATATATACACACTAATACAAAATTATATATACACACTAATGTAACGCCTGAATTACGATGCAAGGATAAAATTATCCATCAACATGAAAACTAATCCACAGTAGACCAGCGACTTGTATTCGGCTTCTTCACCTAAACATTTCACTGCTGCTGTGTATCACGTTACAACCAGCCTAAAGTGATACTGGGGCGTGGACAGGATTTTGGATTTGGGGCTCAGATGATATACAATGGACCTTCAAGCAGCCAAAGGCTGCAAAGTCTTGCTGGGGTCGGGTTGGGTCCAGGGGCATGCCATCTAGGAAAATTTGAGATTTGAAGTGCAAAATGGTGCATTTTAGAGGCTAAAATTAGTTTCTAAGTGCTTAATTCATCCACCAAGATATGGGAAAAAGCTTTATTAACTAGGAAAAATGGACACTATAAGCCTAAGATTGGAACAGTTGAGCATCATTACTTTTAACCACCCATACTTGTATCAACATCAATATCTCCATTTTAGTAATTTAAGTCTCTAAAGCATTAGTTACGACCCCTCAATCTAATCATCAGATGTTGAAAATTAAAAGACCACTGGTTGCAGCAGTTTTTATTCGTGCTATCTAAGGTGCCAAGTCTTATGATTTTTTAAGGGTATCTCGTTTTTCTAGTGATACAAGTGCCTCTGGGGTTGCAATAGTTACCAATTCAAATTGATTAAAAAAGAAGACTGTGATAAAAGGGAAGAAAAGTTTCGAATGACAAATATTTTCACAAACAATCCAAGTTACCTAAATCAGGAGCACGTCTCAGCCTTTTATTGGGACCTGCTGGCGTTGTCATTTTTATATACATGTATTTTACTCTTAATTATTTCCTCGACCTTGTTATTGCTATCTTCAGTACACTGATTTTAATTTATCTTAATTTTCTCCATGCAACAGTTGGTTTTCATATTTAACAATAGCTGCAGATCTGCGCTGGTTCCCTCAGCTGCCAAGCAACGGAACTGTGCTTCAGCCATGATCAGGGCACATGTACCAATTGTAACTTAACCATGCACCCACAAATACCACTTTTCTACCACACAAGCTAAAATTTAATGTGTTAGGCATGTTGTATGTTTTGTAACTTGATGAATGAATTTTCTTAAGCTGTTGGCTTTCTGAAGTTGTTACTTTAAACGTAGAAGCTTATTTAGCCACGTTTGCTGCATAACTGCTGTCCTGCCTGTCAAGTTCCTTGCTGCAGCGTAGGTGGCATCACAGGATCTCAGTTAATATGAATACCTCCTATCATTGTTCAGTAAATTATGCATATATATATATATATATATATATATATATATATATATATATATATATTATATATATATATATATATATATAAATATATATATATATATATTAAATGGCGCATAAAACATTCGTATTTTTCCCTCGATGAACGGTCGAACGAACCCGCATTCCCCGACGGAAGAAAGAAACCAGAATTCTTCTTATAAATGTTAGGTTAGGTCCTATATAGCCATATCTTTATGTATGAGGCCAACTCTGTTCACTTGCTCTACTAAAAATACATCACCAAAACCCAATCAAACCTAGAAAAGTTAGTATCCAACTTAATTTTGCAGCACAACACCCCCAGGAAATGCTAGTGTACAACCGGTTGTATGGAACATTACCAGTGGTTGGCCTGGGGACTTTGATATGTGGTGAAAACAGTACTGTAGCTGATAACATTGTGAAATAAATAATATTAATTATATACATGTATCATCGTGGTTGAAAATATTCAATCACCTTAAAGTGAGTTTATTAACCTTGTATTTCAATGTAAATTTGACTATTAGAATGTACCAGAGAGCGATATTCTCTCCTTTAATTTAAAAAAAAAAATAAATATATGGATAAAAAAATTCTACCGTGGGAGCGGGGCCTGTCCCCCTCCCCCACCTCCCTGGTCGCTGCTCGGCCTCGCAATTCCAATGGATAGATGCTAGAACCCCGTGTTGAAAAATCCTTGATCCGCGCCAGAGTATCTTCGCTGTTTGCAATATTTCTCCCGTTTAAATTGCGCATGCTGGGCAACTTGGGACCTGTGGCCTGTTAAGGAAGGTACAGTACATGTACCCTCCTTGGTGCCATTATTGCATGTCACTACCATAAAACAAGATGAATAAAGACTTTTATGGATACAGTAGTACCTGTCACCAAAGACCACCCCTAAGGAGGATCAAAATATGGTCTTATAAGACAGGTGGTCTCTCATGAGAGGTATAAATAACAAGAAAAGTACTGCAAAAAGTATATTAAAAAGTGGTCTTAAAAGGCAGGTGGTCTCTCATGAGAGGTATAAATAACAAGAAAAGTACTGCAAAAAGTATATTAAAAAGTGATCTTAAAAGGCAGGTGGTCTCTCAGTAGGGTGGTCTTTCATGACAGGTACTACTGTAATAACAGACTTTCCAACCTTAGACAATATTATGAGCGAGACTTTTTAATTAGGTCGGGGGTCTGGCGGCCGCCTTGGGCCCCTGCAGCCAAAGGGGTCCCAGCTGCCCGGAAATGCACTCTGGGTAAATTCAAGCACTTGAGTATGTACATCTTGAACAAATAAAATGTTGATTTTTACAGCTACATTGGTAACAAATTTTACCATTCTCATTCTGAGTTTGTCTATGTCATTGTTTTTTTGTTTTTTTTTTTGTTTTTGTTTTTGTTTTTTGTTTTAATATAAATATGTTTATTCATACATGTTCAATTTTCTCCAATGATCAATTAGGCCCTTACCCACTTTTTAACAGGTACAGTGTATATGGTTAGCTGTCCATTTTTTCTAAGAGTTGCATATCCAATTTGCCTGCTTCAGCAGCCTTCTGCTACCCCCCGATTGTTGAATTCAGAAACAACAACAGTCTGCTTTGAAGGCAATGTATCCACAGCCAGACAGAAACTGGTGGTCTGGCTGTGGATATGCTATTTTTAGACATTTGAATAGTAGCGCACACTAAAAACAGATTGGTTAAATTAACCAATCTATTGGTTGAATTAACCAATCTATTGGTTGATATGTGTCCGACCAATACAGATTGGTTAGATTAACAAATCTACCAATACGGATTTGGATCGGTTGTTAATTAAACCAATATGGATTGATTATTGATTGGTTGATTTAACCAATCTATAACCGATCCATATTGGTAGATTGGTTAATTTAACCAATCTATATTGGCTGGACACATATCAACCAGTAGATCAGTTGTTTTAACAATCTCTATTGGTATGACACATTTCAACCGATAGATTGGTAAGTTTAACCAATCTGTTTTTAGAGTGTAGGTTGCAGCACTAGAGGTGATAACTTTGCCACCTTGCATAGCATAACCAATAGTAGTATATGCTGTAATGTAAACAGGGTTTCGCCAAAGCCCCCTACTTCGGGAATTAGGGCTTAAAATTTGGCTTTCCATTATATTTGAAACACAGGAGGATTGGGTTTTGCTTTGTTTTAATGCGTGTGCAGGTCACTTGCACGCGTAAGATAAAATCAATATGCGTGTGCTACATAGCATGATGCGTACGAGTTTGTTTAATCTGTATTTAGATAAAAGCTCCAGACAGCAAGTGCACAGTACATGGATTGACCGTAGTTTATGAATATTATTGCAGGCGCGTTATACTTTGTTTCATGGTTGTGAATGAAAAAAAGTCTTATTAACAAGAAAAGAAGATTTGCTTCACAGCAAATCTGTCTAGGTGCCTTCAAAACGAGAACAGTATACAAATGGTGCCCTTGGCCGAGGGGGACAGGAAGAATTGTGAACCTGAGGGATGGTCTGTCCACCCGACGCGAAGCGGAGGGTGGACAGTCCATCCCGAAGGTTCACAATTCTTCCTGTCCCCCAAGGCCAAGGGCACCATTTGTTTTATTATACCGAAGAACAATAAAACATCAAAGCTTCCATTTAATAGATTTTAATAACACACATTCTATAGGCTACGTCTGCTGTGTGGGGTCAAGGAAGCGGTCATGCGACATCAGAGGTGCAGCGCCATCTAGCGCTACAGTGAGCGGTGGACAGTACTTTCAAAGAAGTGGACAGGCAAAACTGTCCCATGCCCAATTAACCAATCACGTGTACGGATTTCCCTCTGAGGTATAATAATTTGAAATGCCACACTTTGTCATTGTTCAACATAATTTAAATCTGTGTATTAGCCTAAATTGTATGAATTAAAATGCTACAACTTTGGTTCTGGGTTTATTGGACGTGGCCATGTCACAAACTTATAAACTGAAGTTCGAATGACACCACCATCTATGATAGTTTTGAAGCTATTCAAGATTTTAATTTTGTGTATTTGCCTCATTTCCTTAAATTGAAAGTGAAAGCCCACAACTTTGGTGTGTGGTTCATTGGACACGGCTATGTCAGATACCTACAAACTGAGGTTGGATGGCACCTCCATGTATAATGGTTTTGAAGTTAGGCAAAATTTAAACTTTGTGTATTCATATTATTTGCATAAATTAAAATTGTACAACTTTGGTTCATGGTTCATTGTATGCGCCTATGTCACAAACCTAGAAATTGAAGTTGGAATGGCACCTCTATCTGTAATGATTTTGAAGCTATTCAAATTTTAAATTTTGCATCTTCACCTGATTTGCATAAATTTAAATCCTACAACTTTGGTTCATTGGGTGCAGCTTTGCCACAAACCCCATAAATTGAAGTTGGGCATCTCTATGTATAAGAGTTTTGGAGATGTTAAACTTTTAATTTTTTCAATGCCCCTAATCAGCATGATTTAAAATTCTACAACTCATTTTCTGTTCATTATATTGGCAGGTGTCACAAACTGATACACTTTCATTGAAATTGTGTGTCTAACTGCAATAGTTTGGAAGCTTTGGAGCTTTTACAATTTAATTTGCATGATTATTAACATCATGACTATTCCAAACGATATGCACAATTTTACTAGTAGGTCAGTCACCATGGCAAGTTTGGCGGTTTTTGGAATAATAGGCCTAGTTTTGTGAGAAAAACTCCAGACGAGAGAGAGAGAGAGAGAGAGAGAGAGAGAGAGAGAGAGAGAGAGAGAGAGAGAGAGAGAGAGAGAGAGAGAGAGAGAGAGAGAGAGAGAGAGAGAGAGAGAGAGAGAGAATGTCTGGGTGATGATAACGTCAAATGCGACTTTGCTGGCTGGGAGTGCGTGAAGAAGGGAGCAATGGCAGATGAGCAATCAGAACCCTGCATGGCCATAGTAGGCCAGGCTACAGATACTGGCACTTGGCAGGCCTCAGGACCATTCTCTTTTGCTTCATAGTATCATACACGTGCATGTCTGTCCAAGAAAGTTACGTCAAAGTGGATCTAGGCCTACATCGTACATGACAGGTCAACAGCAGACTTCTGCTGTTTTGAACTCTGACATAGTTGACACAGGTTAACGTTAACATTGACATTGTGGCAGGAAAATCAATTGTATTGCAACTGAGTGTGACTACATTTTACATGTTCATCACTGCGCTGTTGTGATTTTATCATGGTCTCCAGTTGTGACCCAGGGAACTGTGGAAGAGATTGATCCTGGCCCAAACGAAATTATCGACGGCAAGGAAGTGAAAGTGATCACGGGATCGTGTGAATTATCTGTAAGTGCTAATGAAGGTTGATAGCAGGCGTAGCAAGTCAGAAGTGACGCTGCTTCGCTTGTTGCTATGGACAGAATGTCGGGCTCCTGGCAGTCGAGTGGAAGCTGGTGATGCGGAGACAACAGACTGATGATAGCATCGTGTACACCTGAGCAAGCTGTCCCTGCAACTCCAAGCGTTGCTTTCACCGGGCAACCTCGCATGTGGCCGCCTTGTAGGATGTGAACGTAGCAATCAGGGCAATGTCGTTGCCTACGCCACATGACAGGAAGGAATGGGCGGCATAGATTCAACGGATATTAATACATGTAGGTAGGCCTAGATCACTTTGGTGGGTGTATCAGGGGCAACAAACCGGCACTTCCAAGAAATATGGTGGCGTCAAAGACACTTTAGTCTTTACTGATGCAAGGGATTCCCGAGTAATCGCTCAGCATTGACACCTTTATCAATCAGTTATTCCTGGCTAACAAATTCCATTTCATCCGCAGACTACCGTCCAAAAATGTGCCTTGTGGATTTATAATACCTGAAGTACAACATGATTTACCGGATAACTCCATGACCATGTTAGCTTTTGTGGTTTTTTTATGTAAATGGTTATCACGTCGTCAACGCAATTACACCTGGCATGAAGACAAACAGAACACACCCACTGGCTGCAAGCCATCGGTAGGTCAGCTGTTGTCTTGTGACTAAAACCATGTGCTCCTCCTGACTTGGGATGGGGGAGGGAAGGGGAAGCGAGAAGGGTAAGGTCAGCCATTGGGATCAGTGTTCAGAATAAGGAGGGAGCGTAGCAATCGAGCAGCGGGGGTGAGGGGGTGGGGAGCCTGCTCGATTGCTACGCTCCCTCCTTATTCTGACCCCCTACCCCGAGAAGACCCGGTAGGAAATAATGAAAAGAATGCTGATGTCTGGTGTAGTCAGAGGCTACAAAAAGTTAAATAGGTATCATTCCAAGAACAACTGATCAGTTAAATTTTCAGTGCTGTACGTCCAACTGGAGCATTGTAGCAACATTTTGCTACAAAGCCCTTCAAAACTGCCACAGATTTTCTCCAAAGTAAGTGTTTCTTAAAGAAGTGGAAAAATGCTACAAGGAAATAAAATTTTGCCACAGAGATTTTCGGCTGGACAACACAGATTTTAAGTGTCAAATGTGACCTTAGAAATCTTAATAGACACAAGCTAGGTGGTACCAACAACTGCACATGTTTTATGGCCACATTTTCTGTAAAAAAAAATGTTCATTTTTAGTAATTAATAATTAGGCCAGATATTTTTTCGTACTTTTTCTCGCATCCATTATCATTTGATCATAACTTGCACAGAGACAGAGTATTTGTGTGTCTCAGTAAGAGTTGAATAAAAGTGCACACCTAACTATACATGTATGCCATCATATATCGCAAACCTGCCAGTGTAAATTGAAATTGGAATGGTACCTCTATCTATAATCGTTTTCATGATTTAAATTTTGTATATTTACCTAATTTTCAAAAATATAAAATGCTACTACTTTTGGAGCAAGCAATGAAGATAGGTCCATGGCTCATGGATGTGGCTATAGGCTAGCACAAACATATTTAAATGAAAGTTAGATTGGCACCTTCATCCATAATAGTTTTGAAGATAGTCAAGGTTTAAATTTTGTGTATTTGACTAATTTGCATAAATTAAACTATTACAACTTTGGTTCAAGGTTCCTTGGATGTGCCAGTAGTACTAACCTATAAATAACAGTTTGTTTGGCAACCAATTATAGTTTTGAAGGTATTAAACATTTAATTTTTTCAATTGCCCCAATAAACATGATTTATAATGCTGCAACTTGCATTGGTTACATGGACAACTTGAAATTTTCTATCTGCAATGGGTTTTAAAGATACATAACTTTTAAAATTTTAATGGCCCATAATTTGTATATTTTGAACTTCCAGACAATTCAGGTAAGGTACAATCATTGCAGATGTAATGTTCCAACTGTTTTTCAAAGTCATTGCTTCTATGGTGTTCAACAAAAATGTTGCACCTGCATGAAAAAGAAAAAATATGGACTGTTGCATTTGCACACAGATAATAAACACAGACTTGTTAATACATTGTACTTCCAAAAGTCGCATGAGGGTGCCCTCAGAGTTACCTGACTACATGGTTGAGCTGCCACTGTGCCAACAAGAGGGCCCTTGCAGTACAGCCAGTCATTCAAACAGTTTTTTTCTCCTATGAACACAATTTCACATTCTATGTCACTCTTAAATAAAAAATGTATGATTTACTTAACGGGGGGGGGGGGGGGGGTCATATCATATGCATGCAGTTAAAAGATAACACTATGACTTATTTGCTCAAAGTTTGTACATCAGTAGCAGTCAGTGTTAGGTCAGGGCAGCGGTCAATAGGGTTGGGTATCGCGACTAATTTCTGCATTACCATACTTTTTGGTACAGAGTCACATATGATAATGTGATAACACTGTTCAAATTTACATGAAACAGTGAGTACCACAGACTCTGGACTGGGGTTTCACCACCCGCTGTGCCATGCCTACACACATCAGTCATAAAATGACTAATGCAACCTGGGAAAATTCTGTTGTTGGCTCTTGATCTCTGGGCACAGGGGTGATTTTCTCAAATTTGTTCACATAGATTTATGACTTATGATACAATTGAAATTTATGACTGTATTGTGAAAATCTGATACACATGGATTGTATCATGATACGGTTAGATGCTGGGTAAGGATCCCCCCAACCCTACTGATCAGTGCAGTGTGTCTTATCACCAAGTCTGCTTTTCTGCATGTGGCCACTGCATTTGGCCTTGATTTCCACGTTTGATTTTACCAGTATCCAGGTTCCAGCTGCCGTTGTCAGCCATGGGTCCAGATGTGTAGCCAGCACCTGTAGTGACCTGTTGGGCCACCTGGCAGCACTTTCTGCTGGGCTTCTGCCATTTATGCTCATCTGTTTAAGTGTTGAATGTCTTTAAAAAGTATTTAAAGTAAATTGATTTATCCAACTTCAATCCCCATGTAAATTTTTTTTGAAGTTAGGGTTATGTGCCAGAATTCAACATAATTTTAAAAAACCAATGCTGTCAATCTCATGTTCTCTTATGTTTTGCTTCAGGTACATGCCTATGAAGACAATTTCAACTCTGCAGAATTTTAACTTAAGCAAGCTTTGAAAGCACATGGGCAGATTTGCTTTGAAACAAATCCTCTTTTGTAGATCCAGTTATTTTTCATTACAGTTGAAATAAGTCAAAAACAAAGCAGATGACAATTGACAACTAGCTGGTTTTTGTCAGTTAAAGGGAGAGAGGTTTGACAAGCCTTTGTTTCACAAAAAAAATCCCCCCCCCAAAATAAATAAATATAAAACAAAAACACCCCCCCCCCACCAAAAAAACCCCCAAAGAGTATTCCTTTTGAAAATCTGCAACCAAATGAAACACTGAGCTTAAGGTGTCAATGACTATTAATTTTATTTAAAGCTTACCTGCACCAGTGTAGCATGGTTGTAAATTGTCTTACCTAGTAATCTACACACCAGTATAGCGCATGGTTGTAAATTGTCTTACCCAGTAGTCTACACACCAGTATAGCGCATGGTTGTAAATTGTCTTACCCAGAAGTCTACACACCAGTATAGCGCATGGTTGTAAATTGTCTTACCCAGAAGTCTACACACCAGCTAGTATAGGGCATGGTTGTAAATTGTCTTACCCAGAAGTCTACACACCAGTATAGGGCATGGTTGTAAATTGTCTTACCCAGAGGTCTACACACCAGTATAGCGCATGGTTGTAAATTGTCTTACCCAGAAGTCTACACACCAGTATAGCGCATGGTTGTAAATTGTCTTACCCAGAAGTCTACACACCAGCTAGTATAGGGCATGGTTGTAAATTGTCTTACCCAGAAGTCTACACACCAGTATAGCGCATGGTTGTAAATTGTCTTACCCAGAGGTCTACACACCAGTATAGGGCATGGTTGTAAATTGTCTTACCCAGAAGTCTACACACCAGTGTAGTGCATGGTTGTAAATAGTCTTACCCAGAAGTCTACACACCAGTATAGCGCATGGTTGTAAATTGTCTTACCCAGAAGTCTACACACCAGTATAGTGCATGGTTGTAAATTGTCTTAACCAGAAGTCTACACACCAGTATAGTGCATGGTTGTAAATTGTCTTACCCAGAAGTCTACACACCAGTATAGCACAATGGTTGTAAATTGTCTTACCCAGAAGTCTACACACCAGTATAGGGCATGGTTGTAAATTGTCTTACCCAGTAGTCTACACACCAGTATAGTGCATGGTTGTAAATTGTCTTACCCAGTAGTCTACACACCAGTATAGTGCATGGTTGTAAATTGTCTTACCTGGAAGTCTACACACCAGTATAGTGCATGGTTGTAAATAGTCTTACCCAGAAGTCTACACAAACATGGTGTAAGTTAATTACTTGCTGAATATATACATAGTACATGAAGAGACCAAACCCTGTATTGTCATGCCAGTGATTTTTTCCATTGTAAATCAATAGGATCAGCCATATTTCTGTAAACTGGGTTGACATAACATGTAATATAATTATTTGTGAGAGAACCTGATGTTTAAAATTGTTACAGATATGAATGTTTAATAAACTACAGTGTATTGTTTGAAAAACTTGAAATTGATGCCAGCTATGTGCTTTGTAAGGAAGGTATTCTTCCCAGGCTCATTTTGAGGTTTGGATAGACTCGTACTTATTGGTTTAACATTCAAGTTTTGACTGCCCAGTAATGGGGCTGTATTAGGGATTTAGGATTACCAGGCTAATTTTGATGGATTACAGAATTATTTACACCAAAAAAAAAAAAAAAAAAAGGAGGATTATTTGATTTATTAAGATACATGAAAGGAATATCAGAGTATTGGGTTTTGTTAAAAAACAAGTTTCAAGGCACAACCACAAAATATCAATACCATAATGTGTTGATGATTTTTTGCATCGGCTCGCTGCTTGCGAGACAGAGACAGTGACAAGATCTGTAAGGGGAAGTAAGACAAAAAGTGGCCCAGACTAGGCCACATACAGCTACATGTAGTTAAGCATAAAGAAGATGTATTTCTGCATGCTACAAGTCATGAAGCTTTCACAATTAAGGACAGTAAACATGTGCAACTGTTTTTGAAGAAACCCAACTTTAGAGCTTGATGATTTACTTATTGATGCAAAGACAGCTAAAGTATATATATTTGGGTTAGTATAATCATGAACTATACAGACGTGCAAAGATCAATCATTCTCCTTGTGTCAAATAATATACACAGTGATTATAAAATGGATAGGTTTTATGCTGTTTGTGTCCATTTCTTCTATGAAACAAATGATAAAACATAAAAATGGATTTGTTTGATTTCTAACAATATCATCCCTAAAAAGTTACCATATTTTTTGGATATCTTGTTTAGTTTAGGAAATATAGCTTTGTAAAGACTTTCTCGTGTTTTTCTTTGACAAGGTAGATTTTTCATTTTTTTCAGAGCGATATTTCATAAACTAAACAAGATATCCAAAACATATGGCAAACTTTTTGGAAAAAATTGTCCCCAAAAGTTTGCCATATTTTTTGGATATCTTGTTTAGTTTAGGATATATAGCGCTGTAAAGTTGAAAAAAAATCTGACTTTCTTATGTTTTTCTTTGACAAGGTAGATTTTTCAATTTTGCAAAGTGATATTTCATAAACTTAACAAGATATCCAAAAAATATAGCATACTTTTTGGATAATATTGTTAGGAACCAAATCAAACCATTTTTACAGTTTTACCATTTGTTTTGGAAGCAAAACAAACACAAACAGCATAAAACCCGGTCAATTTATTATCACTGTGTTTGTTTAACAATTAGGCCAGAACAAGTGTTGATCTTTGCACCAATATGTAGTTCATGACCATACCAACCCAAAAATATATACCTAAGCTACCATTGCATCAATAAGTACAGTTACGCCCGGCTAAAAGTTAACAGCCAAATGCTTTTTTCGCATTTTGCTGGTGTTTGGCTTGTGTTTGGAAACGTTTGAAAACGTTTGGAATGTGTTTGGAAAGTGTTTGGAATGTGTTTGGAAAGTGTTTGGGAAAAATCTCAAACACTTTTACAAAACGTTCGAACACTTCTCCAAACGCGGTGAACAATTACCCGAACGATTTCAAACACTATGCAGTTCAAACACTTCCATTTAAACAATGAAGAATCTCCAAACATATTTTCAACAGGTCCAGCAATATATGATGGACCTACATGTAAATGTGCACTTATCCAGCATTATCGGTTGTATATATTTATATAAAACACGATCCAAATATGTTTACCCAAGTGTCTAATTCAACTAAAATTAATTAAAGACTTAATTCTTCATTTAAGATGTCATGAATACTTCATCTTTCAAAAACTGTTTTGGAGTATAAATGAAGGCATGCACATGTTGTTGGGATTTTTAGGTGCTGATAAGCTTTTTAGACACTTGTTAAAAAGTATTCCTGTCATTAGAATTAGATTACCAAGTGTACATGCACATGTATCACATGCATTTGGCGCAAAGTGTAAAGTGTTTGAAAACGTTCGGCCCCCACCAAACACGTTCGGCAAAGTGTTTGAAAGCGTTTGACAAAGTTTTTGAATGCGTTTGGCAAAGTGCTTGTAAAGCTTTGGAAAGTGTTTGCAAAGTGTTTGCTACGCGTTTGCAAAACGTTTGACTTTCACTGAAAGTGTTTGGGAAACGTTTGGGAAACGTTGGTGCGTTTGGCGTTTGTTAACTTGAACGCGAGCGTAACTGTAGTACCATAGAGGGCTGAACAGATGGTTTTCTTCAAAAATGGTCCCATGTATTTAGAGGCCTTAAGAGACCATTTAGCATTGCCTAATAGTAATGGGTGATACTATTGTGTGGTGCATTATAGCAGCAATGTTGACACAGCAATAAAGCATACAAAAGTGAACATCCAGACTTTGTTGAGACAAAATACACTGTATTGTTAATTCAACCAATAAATTCACCACATTTCTGTTCAAGATGGATCCAAATCCATTATGTAAAGTAAACTTAAAGAAAATGTGTCTCTGATGTTCAGAAATTATGATGTCGTCTTTTGATACAATGAAACATGAGAGGCAGTTAAGCTATATGATCAATTCTGGTAACATTGACAAAATTTGGAAATTGAGACCCATGCCTTTTCAGTTTACAAAATGGCTTTATCTGTGTTGGCAACATGTTGGAAATTATTTTGTGAAAATGTTGGTTACATATCTTCATTATGGTAATCCTGTATGTAACTGCATGAGGAGCATTGTCACCAAATGAATGCATGAGAATAGAAATGTAAAAAATTTCACCCAAAATACCAGTTGCTGGAGTACTTAAAATATGAATGGTGCCAGTAGCACAAAGACACTGTTGAAGAGGGCCCCCAAGGGGGTGTTGTGATCATGATTCACAGAGTATTTAAATGTACTTTCACAGCTAAATCCAAATCATAAAAATTACAATTATGTGAATAAATACTTGTATAATCACGAATCATGTTAAATAATCTTTGATTTCACAGTGAGTGCACGAGAAATAAATATAGAATAAAGAATCATGCAAATGCTTGTAATCAGATAATCATAAATCAGGCTAAAATAATCTTCGATTTCACAGTTCACGAGAAATAAATATAGATGATAATGTATCACACAAATTCCCCTTGGAGCCCCTCATTGAAGCAGCTTCCCCCCACCTTCAAAATATTTGAGATATCTCCGGCCTACCATTCTTTTGCTTTCTCCGATATATTAGGTGGTGCATTAAAACATGTAAGCAGGTAAATAATAATAATGTTTCTGCTGTTAAAATCTGCCATTTGTGGTAGTTCCTAAGATTTTTTAGTGGTGGAACTTTCCACCATGTGGTGTTTGCGAATCATTCTACAAAGAAAACAGTATTCCCTGGGGCACAGGTCATGCCGGTTTAAAGGAACATTCCCTTGGGTGCCTTTCTTAGGTACAGGATAAGTTAGTTTTTGTCTTACTAACATATCTGCGAGATTGGGGCATCTCCAAAGCTGAATATGGGTGTCTCTTTGAAGATTTTATGGCCCACAGGGGATAGTTGTAAGATGCCCCAATATTTAAGAATCAGATGTTTAGTTTTGGGATTCATAGGGTTGAAGGTATGTTTGAGCACCAATGTCTTTCTCGGTTTTTTTTTTTTTTTTTTGCCTAGTGTGGCCTTGAATGATATCGGTGCATGATTGTGTTAGTGCTTTCCATAGATTGGATTTGAGTAAAGTGGCAGGATAGCCGCATTTCTTGAAATGATTGATCATTTCTTAGTGCTTATGTCTCCCTTCCTGATCTGAGCATATGTTAATTACCCTCAGAAATTGGCTGTATGGAAGTGATTTCGTCACATGTTTCAGATGGCAGGATTTATAGTGTAAGCCACTATGTGTGTCTGTTGGTTTACAGTATAGACTGGTCATAAGTGTACGTGCCATCTGTACATTTGATGACTGCTAGTGGTATCCAGGAAGTGTATACCTGGTCATTTGAATACCCCATTGATTATAGCCAATCTTTCTATTCTAATAGCGTTTGTTTGCCATGCGTCCAAACCCCGAAGCAGTCATCTAATTGTATCTCTGAAAAATAATGTTTTTTTTGTTGGAGTTTGCAAGCAATTTTTGTTCAAGAAAGGACATGAATAGATAAGTGAAAGAGGGTGCCATAGCCAAGCCCATTGCTGTTCCCCCATACATGTATTTGTAGGAAGTGCTTACTACATTGAAGTCAAAATTGTTTCTATGGAGTAGTACCTGTTTCATCATTCTTGTTTTGGCTGTTGTACGTTATGATGGGTGTGGGTCTTGATTGAGAGCCAGGACTGTTGCTGATTCCCTCCTGGTCAGAAATGTTGATGTGTAAAGACACTACATCTAGTGTGAAGATAAGGTATGGTCCTGATGGGGTTTTGTGACTAATTTCTTAAATTATTTGAAGAAATGCCCTGTATCGCTAATATAAGTGGGTATTTTGGGACCAAATTTATGGCATATGTGCATGTCAACAAACTTTGCAAGTTTGGCTGTTGCCACATCCATTAATTGAACCACCCAATTGCAACAAAGTACATGCATATATGACCCACAAGCCACCAGCTTCACTGTAAAAAATCCTCTACTTTTAAGACAAGATCATGCAAGTTTAGGAACTTAACACAAGTTTTAAAATGTTCAGGCAAGATTACTGCAAAAATAAAAAATCATAAGCCTTAATTGTAATCTTAGAATGAGATTTAATGGGAAATTTAACGCAAGTTTTGAAATGGGCAGGATGGGTGCCTAGTACCCAATCTGTGCCAAGGAAAACATGATTCAGTCTTAACGCTGACCTGCTCATAGCACTGAATATGTATTTTGATCTACTTAATACTCATTTTCATAAATTTTGATGTTAATAGAAAACATTTTTGCTGAGAAATGTTTGTATGATGTATTTCAAATGCATGGCCCATGTTGATAACTTTCCTTGGCGCAGGTTGGGCACATTGGGCCCAACTCACATCAAGGAAAGCTGTTGACTTAGTCTTATTCTGACCAGGAAAGGGTTAATCTTAATGAGAAAGGGTCAAATCATTATGCAATGGAGGCAATATAGGCCTCTCTATTATGTTACTTTTGTTTGTTTGAATTAAAGGCAGCTGAACAGATACGAAGTAAAAAAAAGGTGAATGGACTGGGATATATATATATGCCTCATCAATTCCTATTCATTTTTCTAAAACAATAAAGGGAAGCTGTTATGTATTTTCATAATTGGATATTTTTTGTTTTCTGTAATCAATAAACTTTGATTGACTGTCAGTTTTTTGTTCATATATACAGTTTATTTGCTATAATTTTGAACTGTGGTCATAGTCCCCTGTAATCCTCACTTGGCAATCCTCCTCGTATACCTGGCTTTTAGGAGACTCCTTTGACTTTGTAAGGTTTATCAGCATGCTTTGGGCAAGAGATGCCCAAAACATACCATGGAAGATGCTTGGTAGATCAATTTATACCAACTAATTTTATTCAAAGTTTCTGTAATGAACAATAACCTGAAAGTCAATTTTTATCAAAACAAGCAAAAACCTATCTTTGTTTTTTTCTATTTCTTTTATTGCTTCTTCTTCATCTTGTTGTTGTTGTTGTTGTTGTTGTTGTTGTTGTTGTTGTTGTACAGATGCAGGTTGGGACAGTCACTGCCCTCTTAGTATTATGCCCTATTTCTTAATTTTTATTAGATTGTTTTTGTACTTTTTTTCTTCTGTTTGTATAATGATCAATATACCTTGAAGAGTCAGTGCCCTATTTTTGTTTTTTCCTTCTTGTTTGTATTAGAATCTATCTGAGAAGACTATTTAATATCCTTTCAATGATATCCAATGGGACAACCTACCTTAGAGCCCACAAGTTAACTGCTAATTTTTATAGCACCTAGGATAATTTTCACCTCCTTAATTGATGTCATAAGCTGTTTAGCAGCAAATGGAGTCAAGGGAGAGAGGTTGCTTTTCTGTTGTCTGTAGAATCATTGCTT
Source organism: Hermodice carunculata (assembly GCA_964020975.1). NCBI lineage: Eukaryota > Metazoa > Annelida > Polychaeta > Eunicida > Amphinomidae > Hermodice > Hermodice carunculata. The sequence continues at coordinate 19,331,949 of OZ026617.1, read as the reverse complement.
CCTTGTATTAAGTTCATGTAGTTGCATTCTTGTTATTTGGTGCAGCATGTGCTGTTTTCCTGTCTTGCACTGCTATTGTCACGATGTGATTCATTAATATTGCTTTAACTTGTAATTACTTTATGAAATGGAAACCAATGCCACTGCATATGTGCGGTTCATTAAGGTTGCTGTTTCCTTGCAATTGCTATTTAACCCTTTCCCCCTTAAACCGGCCCAAACCGGCTGGTGGTCAGATGTCGGCTGCTTCAGCCTTTTCAACTGATTTCAACAGCAGTGAAAAACAATTTGACGGAGAATTGAAGATGAGACTTGTCAAGACAACATGACCCAGGTCAACATGACTCAGTCTTAATTCAAGGGGGAAAGGGTTAAGACCTGAAACCACTGACATGGCCCCTATCTGATCCATTATAATGTTGCTTTTCCTTGTTATTGCTGCTTTACACCTAAACTGCTGGCATTGCCGCTATAACAGCAATTCATTAATGTTGCTGCTTCCTTCTAATTGCTACTTTACACCTAAACCACTGCCATTGCCGTTATGTGATTTATTAATATTGCTGTGTCGTTGTAATGGTTGCTTTACAGCTAACCCACTGCCATTGCCTATATGTGGTTCATGAATGTTGCTTTTCCCTCATAACTGTCATTAAAAAGTTGCTTTATAGGGAATCTGTACCTGTGGTTGTTGGTATATGTGATTTGAGGCTGGTCACAGCAGTCTTGATCACTGATATGCTTTAGTTATTTAAGGTGATGAGACAGATAGCTCTTTGAAAATGAATGGCTTTCAAAACCAATCCAAAATGATGTTAACATTCCTAACGAGTACCAAAGTGATATACACATCAGTGAACAGAGAGTCCATCTCAGCTGTTCAAGTACCCTGTGTGCGTAATGGTTGTATAACATCAGAGATAATACAAGGAACCTCCAAATGTACATTTTTGTTTATTCTAGGAAAAGGCTGTGATAAAGTTCATGGTTCACAATTATATTCAAAGTTTTCACTTTTCTGCTTCACAAATATTCACACTTTAAGAATTTAATGATTAACAACAGCTAATGGGAGGTATGCTAGTGTTATGAATGGAGAGCCATGGGGAAGTAAAAGTAGTACCAGGAATCATTACACATTGTGAAGATCCCATTGCCGTTATGCACAGATAGACTGCATGCATTTGCTGTTCCTATTCTAATGCTGAAAACCAAACCTTGAGTAAGTAATTTTCAGACTAGTGTCTTCACTGGCTTCTGTCATGAAATCTACTGCAGCTGAGCTTGACATAATTTCGTGGCTCTAGCACATAGCAGTCATGTTTTTCACAGTACTTGATTCCTTGTTATTCAGTACATTTGCTGTCTTCATTGAATTCACCATTGTTGATATTTTGATGTAATTTGAATTGGTTGAATTGTGTAATTCAGTATAACTGGTGATTCTCTGTCATATGTTTGCTTCACAATGATTCATCACGTGCAGTGCAAGGCAATTTTCAGTACCTTGATTTTCAAGTTAGTCAACATAATGCAATGGTTGCTTTCCCATAATGCACTGATATTGCTAATTTATTAAATTCACCATTGTTGCCACTGAAACTGGCTTTTCCCTGTTTGAGATTTATCACCACACCTGTGTGAATAAAGCATTGTCAAATCATACTTGCTCAACCTCTGGGCAAATAATCATGGCTGAACCCTATCTGCACAACAGCTGGGCAAATAATCATGGCTGAATCATATCTGCACAACAACTTGGTGAATAGACATGGACTTGTTTAGTTAAGGGTAAATGTTATCCTGAAAAATATGTATTAATTGCTTAAGATCTTCCCCTAATTGATCAGCATTCCCTGTTTTTTCTCTACAGATTTTGTTGTTTATTTGTAAAAAATATGGGAGAGAAATATTTCTCTTAACTCATTCCATACCAATCCCTGATTTTTCCGTATATTTACCTAGATTTAAGACGGCAATTGCATATTTAAATTCTTCATGAAAAGAGCTTTAGTTCAAGTACCAACATGCCTATAGTCTCAAGTCAGTGGTTTTGGCACTACCTGGCAAATCATGCTGCAGCTGCCCCAAGGGCAGCTGCAGCATGACTTGCCAGGCAGTGCCAGAACTAATGACCAAGGCCTGTCACCATAGTATGGAATGAGTTAGATCTCTTAACTGTCAAAAGCCCCCCCCCCCCCTTCAATGATGACACAGCAATGCATGGTGTGTGACTGAAGTGATCAACTGAAAGACAAACTATAATGCCATAAGGAAGCAATCACCATAAAAGACCTGAATACCCTGAAGCTTGACTTCCTTAATTGTTATTAACCTATTCATAGACTAAACAATAAAATAGATTAGTGGAAGTAGTTGTGCCAGAAAAACCACAGAAGTATTATCTGATGGTTGCATGCAGCCATCTGTTCATATATTCCTTTTGAATTAGGCACTGGCCTGAAGCAGATTCAGGGAAAAAGGACAAATTTATATTTAATAATGGTGCCTTTCAAGTGATTGTCTATGCATTTAACTCATTGTCCCCTACCCATGAAGGGAGTTGGGGGTAGGGGCCTAGTAGTGGGCACTGTCCATCCTCAAGATGAATTTGATTTTGTCTGGGCTGTTTCGTGGAAAGTGCTATGCCAAGCCATGTGGACTTTTATGGCAGGAAGACCTTACAAAGTAAGGGTGCCCTTTGATCTTTTTGTGTGGCAAATAACCCTAACAGTCAGTTAAGTAGCAAAGTGCCTTTGGGTCCTTTGGATATTCTTTGGAGAGTTTTTTTTGAAAACCACTACAGTTATAATCTCAATTTTTTTGTGACACAAACCCTTTTTCTGGAAGAATTGCCATAGCATTGTTTTATCAGATTTGTCAACATGTTTATAAGCGGAGCTTATATTATAGTCTGTTGTCCATCATTCTTCACTTCTGTTAAAGCACAGGCTGGATTATCTTCAAATTTGTGAACTTACCTTAAGATGTCTTATTCCAAGGTTCATTTTATTTATTTATTTATTTATTTATTTGTTTGTTTGTTTGTTTGTTTGTTTGTTTGTTTGTTTGTTTGTTTGTTTGTTTGTTTGTTTGTTTGTTTGTTTGTTTGTTTATTTATTTATTTATTTATTTATTTATTTGTTTGTTTGTTTATGTATGTATGTATATTTTTTTCATTTTTTACACAGGAACCTGAAAAAAATCTAAAACCACTATGACTGTGATAAGCACAGGGAGACTCCTAGGTACTCCTAGTTCTGAATTAGTTCACCAGGTGGTGCTGCATTTTTTAAAAATATTTTTTTACAATTTCTTTGTGTGTTTTTGTTACTTTTGACTTTTTCTCCAGAACTGTCACTGAGATGAAGCTCAGGCTTTGTGGTTATGTTCCTTGATGAAAGGGTCAAACAAAATTGTTCACTGTGTGACACTGCTGTATATTCCTGATTTTTAATGATTTTTTCAATTCGAGTACTTATTGCTTAATGCACCTTTCAATTTGATTACTATGTAAGTCAAAGGGGATTCCAATGCTAATTCACATTTTCAACTTCTCTGAAATGGTTATCCAGATACACTTGAAATTTGGTGGCAATGTGGGTCTCTGCCAAATTGTGCAAATGGTTAGGCTCCAGTGATTTAGGGATTTTTCAAGAATTTTTTGTTCTTTTATTGGGCAAATCTAAAAAAATATTCTCCTAAACCACTCATCTAAGTACTTTGATATCACACAGGAATACTTCTAGAGACACCCAGTTCTCAATTTGTTCACCAGGTGGTGCTGTATTTTTTTTCTAATTTTTTTATGATTTTTTTTGTGTTTTCACTGTTTTTGACTTAGTCTCGAGAACTCTCTCAGATTAAGCTGAAACTAGGTGGATATGTGAAAGGGTCAAGCAAACTAATTCACTATGTGGCACTGCTGTGGATTCCGTATTCTAATGATTTTTTCAATGTAGGTACATACCAGTAAGTGCACCTTTCCCATTGATTACTATGCAAAGTCAATGGACATTCTAATGCTCAATATCATGTATTTTACCACCAAGTAGCAATGTTCTTTTTAAGTTCTCTTTAAATATTCTTCAATTTCTCATGTTCCAGTCAAATTTATATTTTGAATTAATTTAGCTTGAGGCAAATTTTTTAAATACTTCTAAATGCCAAATGCACTAAGCTAAAGCTCAACACAGGTCTATTCAGTTGCAACTTTGATTTTGGGTACAAGTTTAAGGCAGGTCACACAGCTAGCCCTCTAGTTTTAGCTAGGGTGACTTGTCAATCAGCAGTGCTTATGAAATCTTATGCATCGACCATCTAATTTTGGTCACAAGAGGGTACTGTTGGTGCCCTTTGGCAGCCAAAACTAGCATGATTAGATGGCCATCTTTTTTCGATTTATTATTGATTCATTGATTTACCAAAGGTTTCCCTCAACTTCTCCAGAACTACATGCACAGAACTGTTTGAAACTATGTCAGAATATATTAACCTTGCTTCAGATGATGCAAACTTGTGACAGTGATGGGGATATGTAAATTTTTGATGAAGTTATGGGATATCAAACTTTGGGACCAATTTAGGCAATTTTTTTTTTTTTGAAAATGGGAATCAAAATTGAAATATCTCTTAAAACTTACATTTGGGTGGAAAGTTTGAAACAATTAAAGACTACTATTGGGTAAATAAGATTTTCTCATTGTGTTATTTCATTACCTTCAAAAGTTGTATGGGAAGAGATAAAAAGACAGATCATAGTTTATGTTTTGTTTATAAAAGAAATACAGTAAAGAGTATCTGGAATGGAAAAAATTAACAGTGTCTATTTGAAATTGATTTTTTTTTTTTTATATAATTCAGTTAGACTGTAAGCAAGCAAAGACAGACATGGAAAACTTGTTGACAGAAAAAAGAGGAGCCTTGAAAGGTTCTTCTGACATGTTGGTTTATATCTTAATACTGGTAGATCCTAGGCCCATGGTCAATACCAAACTTAACAGGAAAGTCTGTATGTATTGTTGTTAATTTTGGAGAAGAGTGACCTTGAAAAGTCAAACTGACAATTGAGCATATATTCTTCATATTAGTGGATCCTATCACCTGTCACGTCAAACTGATGACCCCAGAACTGCTTGAGTGAAGACTTTGATATAACAGCTGAACAGCGAATGGAAATAAGTCATTACAAACAAATTAAGTTGAATAATGCTGTTGATTTAGAGCACACACTAACAGTGACTGTGTTCTTGAAGAATATGTCAGAAAATATAAAGTAATCAATTGTTGAGGTTTTTTCCAGTCTTGGGAAGTTTAAATGATGCCTTTACATACATGTATCTGGCTTTCTTCTGAAGAAAAATGCCTGAAGTTTGAAGTTTACTTGCATATTAGGAGTATGTTCCTTATGTGTTCTGTTTTTGTTTTTGTTTTTTGTTTTTTGCATATTTTGATTAAGGATGAGTTTGTCTTATTTAGGACAGCCATCAAAAGACTGAATTTAGATATGAATTCATCAGCCTGTCAGACATTTTGATGGACAGGTAAAAATGCATTTGAGTTTGCACCTGAACAAAATCAGTATTCCATAAGTGGCCCTAACTGAGTAATAAATCTATATGAATTTGTAATATGCTTCTTCCTTGCATTTACTTAGTAAAATTTTTTTTAAAAATTGCATTCACTGGTAAAATCTCTCTGTGGGAGATTCTGCGTTTGGTGGCAGCCAGCAGCGGCAAGCATTGGCCAGCAGCATACAGTATAAGTCGGCAGCATTGCTGCTGATGAAATGCTGTCTAACCCTGACTGTTGCTGAAATACAATTGACACCTTTGGAGCTCAGCAGCAGACATCATTTCAGATCAATAGACAGCAGCAGACTTCATTAGGTTGCAACAGGGACCCTTTTGCTGCTGTGTGCTGCTGTATGCTGTTGTCTGCCACCCACTAATGCTCTTTGCCGCTGGCTCCTGCTCTGTCCTACTAATTCCTTTGTATAACATGTACAATATAATTCCAGGTGAACAGGATGGAAAACGATCAATGCCTAGCTGTTCAGTAATTGCACAAAACACCTCAATTTACTTTCTTTCACTCTTTTTGGTCCATTTGCTCAGTTATATTCATCAAGTACATTTAATTTCCAGTCATTCATGCCTATCAATTTACTTTTACTCTCATTAATGACTCTTGCATTTAAACAGGAATTAGATGTTGGCAAACAATTACTACATGGAAGATGTATTTATTGAGTAACAGCTACATCATGTACATACATGACTGTATGGCTCTATCATAACCAAAGCAGAACCGACATCTGTGCATCATTAAATTTAATCTGCATATATATATATATATATATATATATATATATATATATATATATATATATATATATATATATATACATACATACATACATACATACATACATACATACATATATATGTATACATAGATTATCACCCTTTCCCTCTCAAATCACCCAAAAGTGCCCATAATTGTAAATTGTCACCTGCATAAATATTTACTTAAATTTTTCATGGCTAGAAAATGTTTTTACTGAGATTTGTGTGTAAAACCGTTTATGACGGCACACGTACCTTAGGTCTATAGCTTTCCTTGGTGCAGGTTGAATACATTACGCCGAACCCACACCATGAAAAACTATTGGCTCAGTTGTACTAGGACCACGAATGGGATAAGATGGTATTGCTGAAGGTGTTTATTTCTGAAACCACAGGGTTAGTGATGACTACACTGCTATCAGCTGAACATAACATCCGTAGGAACATGTAAGCCAGATATTAATTGTTAGATTACAATTGTGAGCAGTCTGTTGGTTGACTTTTGGAACATATATGATGTAGATACAATTAGATTACATGGTGTAGATATAACTGGATTATACAGTTGCCATCTTTTAAGCAATAATCATGTGGTTGTCTTTTGGAACAGTCATGGTGTAGATACAAGTGGATTACAGTTATCTCTTAAGCAAAAATTATGTGGCTGTGTTTCGGAACAGACATGGTGTAGATGTAACTGCATGGATCATTGTCCTCTCTTTTAAGCAACAGTTGTGTGGTTGTCTTTTGGGACAGACATGGTACAGGCATAGCTGGGTTACAGTTGTTATCTGTTTATAAGCAATATGTTGACACATGTGGTTGTCTTTTAGCAGACATGGTGTAGATGTAACTGGGTTGTCATCTGTTGACACTTTCAGTACCACCTTTTTTGCAATTTGCGCAAGGCACACCTAGGAAAGCTGTTGACCTGGATTATCATATTCTACATAGCTACAGGCATGCTGGTACTTGAATGAAAGGTCTCTTACAAGGAACATGAATCTTGCACCCTTACATAAGTCAGAGCAGTTCCTTCCATGTAGTTCCATGGCACTGAAAGCCAATTGACAATCATGTGGTTGTATTTTGGGAATGACATGGTGTAAGTATAACTGCATGGGTTTCAATTGTTCACAGTCCTTCCAGAGGATCTGAGATGTAATCATGGTTGCCAGTAAAATTATACAGTTCCTCTCCTTAATTAATAGGAACAGCCATGGTTTACTTTTGGCAGCAACACATGCAAGCACAGTAGTTTTTTAACTAAAAATTGTACATGTTAAAACCCAGTATATGTGTTCTTGCAGTGCTGGGGTGCATGAGGGGTGAGACTACACCAATGTGATATGGGTACAGCATGAGCACATCCCTACATTCCACTCGCACAAAGCGTGGAAACTCAACGGCAGCCACACGAGGCAATTCAACCACAGTCACACGAGGCAACTCAACTGCAGCCAAACGAGGCAACTCCACTGCAGCCACACGAGGCACGGCTGAAGCCTTTGAACTGGTCCCCAAGAACGACTGTCTCAAGGTGAGCGTATTTAAGAGATGAACGGTCTGAATTAGTTACATTGATAGATGTATCAATTAAAGCACAGAGAAGACTCAAATCAAATACATGCAGTCACCTTGAAAGTTTATTACGGACCCAAATTTGGTTGCCATAGCTACCACACTAATGCCGGGTAACAGGAATTTTATTGGTCCTTAAGCAAACAAGAATCCATTGATCATGCATTGAGGAGGTGTTTGCCTGCCCATGCATGCACATGGCTGTTTTAACTGGATGGGTTTATATACCTGGTTGCTATACTGTGTCTGCTGTAGGGAAGGCTCGACACCAGACTCAGATGACACTGTTGCATCAGGGAACAGTTTGTTTGATCATTTACAATGATTGACCAGTGGGGGCATCGGATATCTTTTTTCCTTGAACCTACATTGGTACTAAATGTGTGAAATACTTCTGCATCACCCAAAGATGTATCAAATTATATTTCAAAATGAAGCTAAATTTTTGTTTTTTCAAGGTCTCATGAAGTGTTGACTAAATTTAAAGGTTTTAAGCTGGTACACTGGTTTGTATGTCATGCTGGGCAGCAGTGGAACCGCCAGGTTGAGCACTTTGTATATTAATAGCGTAATATTAATGGCATCTAAATGTATGGCAATAGATCTATAAATAATAAATAGCATAAGATATTTATCACTACGTGTACATGTATATGATGAAGCTATATTAAGCTGGTATTTTTTTGGGGGGGGGGGCACTGTCAAAATTGTCATTGGGTACATAGGGCGACCTGGCTGGCAAAAAGTTTGTCTGATGCAAAAAGAAATGGGATTATGGCATATGCTAATGATGATGTCTTTGATAAAACATGCTGCAGATGTGGGTTGGACTATCATCAACTTGGCAGGCAAATGAGCTGGTTACCTGGTAGCACACTTTTATTCATTGTGGTGTCAGTAATGATCAGCTCTTTCAATGAGGAAAACTGGCTGGCTCACCTCAAAAGCTCATGATGTTTTTAATTTTGATATTTTTGTCCATTCTTGTCATCATCTGTTTCTGGTATAATTGTACTAATTTTTTTTTGCATTTTGCTGTTGCCAATGCATATTTGACAGGTTATTTTTAACAAAGAAATATTAAATGATTACTGTCAACATTGTATGATAAGAACAGGGCTTTTTTATACTTCCATGGGGGAGATATATAGAATTTCACATGGCCTTGTCATGGGGAATGGATTTAGACAGCACGACTTTTAAAAACGTTCACTGCGAGCCTTTGGCAAGCAGTGAACAATTTGAAACGAGTGCTGTCTAAATCCATTCCCCATGACATGGCCATGTGGAATTTTGTTTCTCCCATAGAGCGCTAAATCCTATGTTTTTGTCAAAAACCTACTTCATTTAGCATACTTGCAGCAGCTGTTTCGACTCCATTTTGTTCACTTTCAACGTTGTGTTGCAAAGGTACGTCACTCAAAGAAAGAACTTTCAGTTACCCTTTACTATCTTACGTAATCTGACTGGCTTACAAAGAAAACAGCAACCAATAGGATTCTCTCTTTTATTTCATTTCGGTCATAAAATCATTCCCCATTTATGTTGGGAACGATTGTTTTTCCACATGGGTAACTATAGGAGAATATATATTCAACAATTGATAAAAAAGAAATAAATCTCTTTCCATTGAAAAGTTGTGCAAAATATGGGCCAAATATTAGACAGAAAGTCCAGAAAGTAAGGCAAAAATGTCAGAAACTTGCTTACTTCAGATCCAGATTAATAAGTGTCCATGCTTTGTAAAACTAAGTGGGTTTTTTAACCTTTGAAAAATATGGGTTTTTAAAAGGAATTCTATACCTGTTAGACTTCTATCAAAGTTTTTTCAAGGACCACAGTAAAAAATATTGTAACCTAAATCTACCATTTCAGTGCAATTTAATGATAAGACCCCAAAAACTTTCATATTTTTACCATCATAAGCAATATGTAGGCCAGACATTTCGCCAAATGGGGTCATCAGACCCTTAATATTAAGATACAGATCCCAGCACATATCCCCACCCCAGCTGAGCTGCAGAAAACGATTTCTGGATCCACCAGCTGTGCACCATATGGAACCCCCCTTTAGTCTGAATGTCATAGGAAAGTATCAAGCATACTTACTCAGTCTTATGCTAAAATTTTTATTTTAATTGCCATGTTTACTTTTCTGCAACACTGTTATGAACTGAAGATAGAACAAGAATAATTCTGTCCCAACGGATGTGGCAAATCAAATAAGAACTACACAGTTCCTAGGTTATCACTCCATGACAAGAATATTTTTATGGACTTTTGATATACCATGAATCACAAATAAACATTATGATACACTAATTCACTACGGTCTTCATGTGAAGAATATCGCATTAAGAATTTCCTCGCATGGGCATACGAACAAGGGAAACCCCAGCTTTCCCTGACAACAATCAAATTTTATTATGACATTGAATGTTTGCATGAATCTATACCCACAATTCAACATGCCAAACCTGGCAGTTGGAGATTATTATGTGAAGACCATCATTCATCATCAGGCTTTTTACATAGCACACATTACTAAGGTGCAAACCTGTCTGGTGATTTTCTGGTTGGTGTGATCAAAGAAGCATTCTAGCTTGCCACCACGCTTGCCTAGTCAACATATTTTGTGCTCAGTACCTCATTATAGCATATTACATGTTCTAGTGAGATCATATAATTCATGAATAAAATTGCCAAGAGTTTATATGGAGGTATATCTGCATGATATAAAGAGAAACTTAACTAACCCAAATCTGTAAGCGCAAGTACCATTTGAAGACTATCAAGTCTGATATCTGAAGGGCAAAGTCCTATTCTGTACTGGGCATTCACTGAAAAACTGCATAGTTCTAAATCATTATAACAAATTATCTTGTGTGAGGAGCAAATGGTATTCATAAAATTTGAAATTTAAAAGAAAGTTTTAGGCTTTATTTATATAAAGTACGGTCATTAGTGGGGAACCAGCATAAGACTTGTTTCGGTACCATGAATCTCCCGACAAAGCATTCTGCTAACTAGTGGCACCATGTTTGTATTTCCAATACAAGCATCATGAGCTGATGCATTATGGAATAAAGTGAAATATGATGTTCCTTTGTTTATAGGCCTACTTATAACTGTACCCCACATTACATAAACATAATTTAACTACTTTTATAAAGCATAAGTCGACACTGAACTTGCATGATTGAGCCTATCAAAATTGGATCAGTGAATCAATTAAGTACAGTGAACCCCACACTTACCTAGAACACTTGGGTAATTCACAATATTAAGTATGCCCTAAATATAATACATTTGCAGTAAATACCCTATTCATCCTAATAGTAGCACGCCGTGCCCATGCAAAGATTTAATTGGCAGATCTTGCAGTGTTTTCACGGGACTATGGAAAAAGTACTTTTTTTGATTGAACGTTTTGAAGGCTGTACAGTTTATTTTGTTGTTAGATAAGGATTAGTATGCTGCAGTGACATATAATTTTTCATTTGGAAGTATCATCTTTGCTAAATTACAGGAAAAATCTTGATTTTGAATCTAGACCAGTTGAATTGAAAGTGGGGGCGTGCTTCAATTAGGCTATTACATGAATTAGGATGAATATGGTATATATACATGTACATATATTTATACATCTTATGAGAAACTGAAAATTTCATGTTCCACCTGCTCATAGTCTTAATGTGTAGCAGGACACTTTATATGAAAGCATACACTTTTTGCAGTATGTTACTTGTGACTTTGGGTGTGGCTTGATTTACACATGTATATTGTATGATTACATCACACTGTGGTTTGAATCACTAAAACATCATGGGGTTACATCACATTCTGATTCTTACTGTTTAGATAGACTGTAGAGACTATAGGTGTTAATTGTGATATATATTTAAGACCCATTGTTTCCAGTCTTTAAACTCCAAGCACCACATGGATATACATGTACATCACTTCAGAGTTTGGGGGTGGGAGTGGGAGTGGGGGGGGGGGTAGATCCAAATATGAAACAAGCTGTAGAATTTACAGAATACATATATGTAACATTGTGGCTGTTAATTTCAGTGCAGTAGATTCTCCTGAGATGGATCTGGTGCAAAGGCCAAAAAAGTCCACCATTTAGGTCACTATCATTGCACTCCCATATATGTAACCTAGCTGAATGTATGAATCTATGATACTCATAAGTTATCCATTGTACTTGATTTTGCTGAATTTTTGCTTGCAATCTGAGCAAAGTAAGGGATTATGACAGTCACAATAAGCCATTCGTATCCCAGGGATTATGACAGTCACAATAAGTCATTCCTATCCCATGGATTATGATCCTCACAATAAGCTTTTCCTATCCCAGGGATTATGATGGTCACTATAAGCCATTCCTCTCCCAGGGATTGAGGACTGGTAAGACACCAAAAATCTTTGCATGGCCGATTTTGAGATTTTAACGGTTTTTACAAGATGAATATCCTTTCTATTAGTTGTCAAAATTTCAAGCTTTTAACTACAGTAGAAATATGAGAAAAACGCCCAAAACCACACAAGCATGTGGACATCCGAAGGTCCATGTGTCATTATTTTGGTTTTCAACTGCCAAACAGAACAATGCCACCCTTCAATCATACTTAACAGCCTGTCACGTGGCTGCAGATAGCAACGGTCCATGGCAAAAAGAAGAGTGGTATCAGGGCGGCAATGCGAAAAAAGGCAACATGCCGAAAGTATGTTTGTGGGCAGGGAAAAGATGCAAACATGCTAACATATCATAGCCTTAGTGGTTTACTTCATAGTTATCTTGCTTGTTTTGTGTTCTAACGAAGGGAGACTTTAAATGTTCAAGAGGAGCGGCAATGTCCCTTCAAAGGCCGTGCAGCGATGGATTACCCCAGTGGTCCTGCACACCAAAGACAGGCGGGGAAAAAACTGACACTTTAATCAACAATATCCACGTACATGATAATATTTTATCGAAACCCAGGGATGAGGAAATAAAAGTGCAAATAAACACATCGAAATAACCATAAACGTGAACAGCAGAGAAAACACACAAAATAACGTTACAAAATTCAGGTTGGAAAGAGAATTGAAACTCATTGACAAAATAATGACAACCTAACTAAGTGTCTTGTGTACAGACAAGTCTAACAAGCTAACTACATAAAGTATCCAGATAGGAGTAAATACAATAAAATACTATCCGTAAAAACGGGATGAAGAGGTTGGGGGCGGAAGACCAAACCCGCCATCTGTGCACAGACCACGAGGGGCCGTAGGCCACCCACCAAAGCAAGGCAACACAGCTTTCGTTGCCAGGCTTGAGGTCACGGGGCCCGAAAGGCCGCCTCCATGACGTCACGCTTTGAAACCAGACTGTCGATGTCACCGTTTGACAGATCGCTGAATAATGCTTTCTGTACTTCAAAGGCTCTTTTATTCATGTGATTGGCCAAAAATTGATTGACAACCTCCCCAAATGTTAAGAGACGATGGTTTCCACGTTTTGTGCAAATATCAGCTCAACTTGAGCAAATGGTATTGTTTCAGAGGCAAATGATCAACATCAAAGGCCTTTGAAGCTTGTTTTCTCAGAAAGGATAAAAGGACGAGAACCCCACCTAAGAATGGTTATTCCAAGAAAACGGCTGGGCAAAATTTAATCCGGTTAACAGCTTTTGATTCTGTAATGTCTAAACTGCAAAAAAGATTCAGCGATTTTCAAAATTTTGCTTCGTTCTTTTTCTATCAAATGAAGAAAATGAACATCCTGAAAATCAAAGGGAAAATTGAAACGTCAAACTTTAAGGATGGATAACAGAAAAACGAAACCAAACATGAAAAATTGTAGGATCGTTTTTTGTTGCCAATATGTCAGGATTAAGATACAAGTGTAATTATGATTTTATCACAAATAATTAGTGACTTATATCGACATTTCTGGGGTGGATGCTTTGCGGTCAACTTTCAATTGTTTATTCAACAATTAACATCACAGACACCCAAATATGGGCCATATAAATTCTTTGGAGTATGATGATTACACATATATGATATGTTATCCTAACGCAAATACAGTTTGAGCTAGGATTGACTAAAGTGCGATTTATTTTTGGTGTCTTACCTGTCCTTAAGACAGTCACTATAAGCAATTCCTATCTCAGTCATCCCTAAACTTACAAAAAGCATGTGACACATGCTTGATGGTAAATTTGCTGCTGAGGACTTACTGATAAATTGTTTTGGCTACTGAAACCTTGAATTTTCTTTTTTTTTTTTTGCATTCACAGAACATGATCAGATTGTCCAACTAAGGTATTTGTTAGACATAAACAGTTAGATATGGTGGCTGGACTGGTTATGGAGAATAGAGAGACTGGACTGTGCTTTTTTTTTGTTCAGAACTGGATAGATGTGGCACAGTTACTCCTCTTTGTGTAATTGGTATAATAAGTTGCTAAAATATGTATAACACACACACATATACATAATTTACATTTTTAAGGGTCTGCCCCATGGGGGACCCGTTAAGTGTTCGAGTTGTTGGTCCATCCAGATGTCCCTCCAGATTTCCATCCGTCCATATGTGCACATTCTCGTTACTGTGATATCTGCATGTACAGAATACTTCCATGTATTTTGCTCAAATTTGGCAATATGCTTAGTCAATGCTTTGCGTTGAAGGATTGGTATGACTAGTTTCTCTACTTGGATTGTATGTGTGATACGGAATTGCTGCATGTGGTGTACCCACTTGTGCCTAATGCTCCTGTTGATGACAATTAACTGAGTATCTGACTATCTAGACCCACAGCCTTAATGCTTACACGCTATAGCTGGTCAGCGCATAATACCTACAATGATGCTTTGGGTAATGACACTTCCCAAGGCCTGGTGTGATCCCTATTAAAAGTCATTATCTCATCTGAATAATTGAAGATAACTGACAAAAGTATTCTTCATTTTACTAAGAGAAGAATTAATTTCTCCTTACAAGAAAGAAAGATAGAAGTGCATTCTTATGATTTCCCAATTTTCCTGTTTGAAGGGAAAAAATCCTTCCTTGCTCCAAAGATTGTCCTTAAGTTGCTCTAAGAAAAAATTAGAAACTTTTTCTATCTATCAAGCCAGCTGGCTAGCTTTCTAAAGTGTATATATATATATACATGTACATGTATATATATATATATATATATATATATATATATATATATATATGTATATGTGTGTATATATATAAATATGTATATACATACATGTATATATATATATATCTTCATTTTACTAAGAGAAGAATTAATATATATATTATAAAGAATTAATATATATATATATATAATATATATATATATATATATATATATATATATATATATATATATATACATGTATACATATATACATACATACACATATACAGTGATCCCTCTTTATAACACTGGTGTTGGGATCCACAGGGTAGACATGTTATAGGAAAAATGCCCTTATAACAGAAGGACTTTTAACTTTGAAGTAATGGTAAAAGCATCTCAGTGGGAGTCATGGTATCCACCATGTTGTATCAGAAACCGCCTTGTAATGAAGGATGTTATAAAGAGGGAGCACTATATATATACATGTATATATATATATAATTTGAGAACATGCATAATTGAATTTGATAAGATAATATTCTTGTCTCATCTGTGTTTCATTGTGCGCTGCAGCAAAATATCCCACAAGAGCTTGGACTACACTAATATTTTGTGTCATGTAGTACAAATATGTACAGGATCGCATAACATGCACTGATAAGAGCAAAAAGCTTATTTTACATAGTAAAAGATATTCCTTTCTATGAATAGAATATTTTTTATCTAGCTTTGTTTGATGTTTTGTGATGGAAGCATTGTATGATGTTTACTATTTAACTGTTCACCATTAACCTGGCTACATATGTTATATATATACGAACCTTACTCGTACTATAATAAGGTTGCCAGGGATTCATGTTCCTTGTGAAAAGATCTTTCATTCAAATACCAGCATGCCCGTACATGTAGCTACTCAGAATATAATTGTCAGTGTTAACCCTAGTGCTGCGGGGCCCGTGTTTATGCGGTCCAAAATGCAGGTTAAAAAAACAATTCAGCAGTACCATGAGTACTAGGGTTAATAGCTTTTCTCTGCATGCTTTGGGTGCCTTGCATCCAAAGTGTGCTGAGGAAAGCTGTTGACTCCATGCAAAATATGGCACTGAAAGAGTGAGCATATCCCAGGTCAACAACTGTCCTTGGCATGTGCCACCAACCCAAACCACACCAAGGAAAGCTGTTGACTGTCTTAACTCAGAGAGAAAGGATTGGACAAGATTTTGTGTGTAATAGTCTAGCTCTATATAATCATGCGATCAGCTGCAATGTATGTTTCACAGCAGGCTGGGCTAGTTGAAGTTAGAACTAATTGTGTACAATGGAAGTAAAGGCTTTTGCAAGGACATGATATGATGTCTGCTGATGGGTCATATCGCAGCATATAAAGACCACAGAATTTTCGTTCAGCGGTGTGTTGGCATTTGACTTATTGAAGCTCTTTTTAATGAGGGACATCAATTGCGAATGAAAGAAATCCCATAATAGTAATCAAAGTTTGCGATATGGAGAAAACTTTGACAAAGCAAGTATACAGAATGCAGGTGTATACCTTTGGGCATGACACCCACATGGACAGAAGACAAGAGAAAAAGGAGTGTTTGCTATTCCTAGGTATCCTGTGTGCATATGCCACTGTTAAATCACGCCATATGGCTCATGTAACTGAAACTCCATGTATTAATACCTCTCACTTCAAAACTATCTGGTTACCAACTGCATTTTCTGGTCTGTTTGAAATAAGGATTGCTAATCTATGAGTGCAATCAATATTAACATGCTGTCACTCATTTGGTCCAGAATGCATGATCAGTGTCAACTTGGAGTTGCCATAAAAGCAGTTTCCGTTTTGTTTTCTCCCTTATGTATTTAAATTATAAAGCAAAGAATTGCTGACTTAGATAATTGATCCCAATGGTCTATCATTAGTCTCTTCAACACTACACTGTGTCTCTATGCAGCTGAAATGCACATGTAATACCAGTATTTTGTATTTTACCCTTCTATATTGCTGCGATCCTGTTAACCTTTAAAGTGCTAATCACTGCTATAGTCGTTTTCTCATTTACCGTTAAATATACAGTGGTTAAAAGATTCAAATTTCTCATGAAGATACCTTTCATTCAAATACCAGCAAGCCTAGTCTAAAGCAAAAAGTAGTCTTAGTCAACAGCTTTCCTCAGGACACACGCACAAAGTATCCCCAGGAAAGCTGTTGACTCAATCTTAAATCAATCTAAATAAGGGTTAACTTAAGCAAAGGCAAGTAAACAAAAGGCTTGAGAGAGTATGGCAGCCAGACCCAATGTGATCAGCATTACTGGGCTCAATGTTCTGGAGGTGCATAAAAGGGAAGATCTCAAGAATAGAACGAAAAGTAAAGAAGGAGAAAGAAAAAAATGGCTGTTACAACAGGTGATGAGGGGCCATTAGGCCTGACTGATACAGAAATACAAATGTATCATCAAGTGATTAAAAGATAATTGGCAAGGTATCAATCAAGTGAAGGCTCCGTGGTGGGATAGACAGTTCCATTCCATCAGCCAGGCACATACTGCAGTTCTAGAAATTTTTGCACATGTGTATTTTCATGCAAACCAGATTTTTCTCAAACTGGAAAAAATCCTCTCATGTTTTACTGGGTGCAATTAAATGTTCTACAATCTAGTGCTATGTGACACAATTTATGTTCATGAATTTAAATTCTGTACCTTGAGTGGTGGTGCAAAAAGTCTGAAATTAAGTTGAGCACAAAAGTTTCTAGAACTACAGTGACAGAAGGATATGCATACATAGGTCTACATATACTGCAGTATCTTTGACAGAACTATAAAATCAATCTCAAGAAATAGACGTCAATATGGTTTCCTGCCTTAATCATCTGCCAACTTAATACTCTATAACAGGGCTGTCATGTTGAAAATGCCTGAAAAGAATTTTACACAGAGAAAATTTGTTGGATATCAGTTTTGCAAAGTTACAATTTATTTTTTTAGTGGATCACGGTACCACTTAACCTTTGTTCTTTTATAGGATCATATTTTTGCATGAGCAGACTTTGAGCAGCTAAAAATTTGCCTGCTGAAGCTTGCAATTGTGATCATCACAAGTGTCAATCTGCATCAGCTTTAAACAACTGGCCCCTGTAACCAGTTAAATTTCTTGGAATGCAACCATACCAGGCTTTGCTGTACCAAATAGCAGAGGAAAGCAAGGGACTAATAATACAGAAAAATTGAAAGTTGCACTTTTCTCTATCAAGTAAATTTGACCACTTGAATGTACAATAGTGTATGCAAGTTGAAATATAAAGTTTACATTGTTAGCAAGAAAAAGAAACACATACACTATTATGTCAACTTTCCAAGAAAAAACCCAACTAGCGGTGCTATGATTCATGTGCTCTTTTGATTTCATATATGATGTCAAACAAGCATGTTTAAGAGTATATATATATATATATATATATATATATATATATATATATATATATATATATATATATATATATAAGCTGGAGCCTGGTCTCACTGTATTATACCATATTAAAAAAATATCCCGGTTTATCATCAGCGCTGGCATGTGCTTTTTTTGTGCCACACGTTTTTTATTTACAAATATTTGTGAACAAAATCACTGACAAAGCTTCAGTGAATGCCTCAAGCAGTCAGTGCTGCTAGCACCATAGTTTTAGCCAGCAGTCAGGCTACATTTGGATGGCAGATCGCCAGAATGGATTGAAAAATTGTTTGATTGCTTTTTACACAGTTTTTGCAGAACTAATTTTATAGACTTTATTGTAGTATGGACTCATAAGCCTGTTTACAAAGGTTTCTTATGTCCCTGCAACAGATTTTATGTTAAATTACTTATATGTGTACTTACGATTTTGTAATTATATGACAATTTTGTATTTATTTTTTATTTCAATGTACTGTTATGATATGTGGCAATAAACATTCAACATTCAACAGTCGGTGAGAAACGATATGCTAACCAGGACCCAAGTAAAATAAGAAATTTGGACACCCTAATTTAAATTTCTGGCCAGCACCAATCAAGAGAACCCTATTACAGCATTCTTGTGTCATTCTCAATGAATAAATAACCTGTATGGGCAATGGGGACTGGCAAAAGTTTCAGTACAGTGAATCACTTGGAGGGAAGAAAAGAGTAAAAAAAAATTGCCTCATTACTTCTTTTTTGTGAAAACCACTTATGATAAAATGGAATATTTTTTATGTGGCCTTGGTGTTTTATTAAAGGTGCTCCATATGGGTACCAGCCTGGTCTGTTGTTCCCTAACAAGTCAATGAGTGTTGTCAATGATGCACAGACTCCATAAAAATAGCCACAGAGGAAATAATGTCACAATCTGGGAGAAATTTCAAGTTTTGCAGAAGTAAATTGTAATAAATCTAATCATTGTGTATAAGTACTTTCAGCCTGCTAAAATAAGATCTCTTTGGGTCCTCCACCCATAGGTCAGATAATTTCTTTTTGATCATATGTGAAGGATAATGCATATACTTACTGGGTGATTCCACACTGGGGTGGCACTAGCCATTAGCCAGTTAACCATTAATACAAGTGGAATTTGGCAAAAGATACTTACCATTTTTGACACAAAGTAAGTTCTCCATAAATTTGTTAAATTAACAAGTATTGACACCACCTTACATATGACTGAAAAAGTTAGACTAAGTCAAAACATACAAGTTTGGTTAATGCATGTAAGAGCTCAGGATACAACATGCATAATTCCCAGTGCTAGCCCAACATGCCACGTACAAACCCCCTTCCCCCCAATCCGCACTGCCCCTGGTGTTGAATTATTATGATTTATAGAACCACTCTAATTCCCTCATGGTTAACATCACATGTATGATCCACATGTGTTAATTGACATTCCATGGTGCAATATCACTGTCTATATCTGGATTTCAAGCAAAATGTAAAGCCATATGTTAGTCACCAGGAAAAAATGTGTAAAAACCATCAACTGGAGCCTCAAGCCTCAAGGTATCCATAAATGGAACTCTTATGGATAAAGTTCTTGGACTGCATATAAGCAAAAACTTGTCTTGGGATGTACATGTTAAATCGGTGTGTAAAAAAGTAACAATTGAACCGAATAACGTCTGCAGATTATGCCATATAGATTAATTTGTGCTGTACCATATGCATGATATGAGGAAACTGCATGTCCAAAAGATCTCTTGCAGAAAGTTGCATGCTGACATAAGCCAGCAGCCTACTGAACAATTAACTCCTTCTATACTATGGTGACAGGCCTTGGTCAGTGGTTCTGGCACTGCCTGGCAAGTCATGCTGCAGCTGCCACAAGAGCTTGCCAGGCAGTGCCAGGACCACTAAGTTAAGACTATAGTCTTAACTTTAATAGTGGTTCTGTGTGCAGGGTGTGTAGGGAGGATGCGGATGAGACCATTGATCATATGATGACATGGTGTACAGGTTATAGAGCGCTTAGAGACCAGCTGTTTGTACAATGGAGAACAAGAGATGGGCAGTGTAAAAGCTTAGAGCAAGTAAGGGACATGGCAGAGAATGATAGGTTAGCATGGATACTAGGATTGAAGGGTGATTTTCCAGGAAGTAGAGTTGGTTTAGAGTCAGTGAAAGGCTTCTTGGTGCAGTGCTGGGAGAGTAGGAATAATATCTCAGGATTAGTCACAGAAGAGAATAGAAGACAAACTTAGCAAGGGAAGGGAGAAGGTAGCCCTAATATTAGGGCTCCCATGACCCTGCCAGGTGGCATCATCAGCAGGGGCTGTGGGCCTGCCGAGCGCAAAGTTGCGACTAAGGGATAGGGCTTGCTGCTTTTTTTTTTTTTTTCTAAAGGCCACCTGACTAGCTACTAAGCTAGCTAGGACCACGGTAGATAAGCGGAGTGCCACAGAATATTATTATAGTCATGTTGGTACTTGAATGGAAGCTCTTTTCATGACGAATTTATTATGCAATTGTCGTCTTAAATCTAGGCAACTATACAGACAAATCAGGGACTGGTATGGAATGAGTTAATGTATCTGGTAGGCTCAGTTACAGGGGGCTACTTTACAAATTAAACTGGATGACCATTGAAAGCAGAATTATGTTTAAAAAGGCAACAATGGTGCACAAGTCACTGAACAATATGCTACGTGACTATATGATGGATATGTTTAAACCTGTAAAAGATGTCCATAGCTTAAACCTGTGATAGCTAAGCACAATCTCTATTTGCCCAAACCTAAAACCTCACTCATTAAAAGAAGTGCAACTTACTCAAGTGCAATGATATGGAACAGCTTACCAAGTGATGTTAAGGATTCTCCAAACTTGGGAAAATTTAAACAAAGATGCACAGGCTTTAATCAGTATCATGCATTCATGCATGTATCTTAATATCTCTTCTGATGAAGCTCCAGCAATTACATATGTACACTCACTGACAACCCTTTGATCTTTCAAAACACAATCTCTTCTGTTATTTGTACATTTAACGCACATGATTTTCTAGGCACATCTTGGTATCTTGCTCTGTAACAACTGGACAGTTTTTACATATAACTTACATGTGGCACTGATTAGCGGCATATTCTTGTTAATAAACACTTGAATGTACAGCTGAGAGTGCAGCAGTAATGGCTTAAAATTTGTTATGTCAATGATAGTTTTTCTTATAAGAAAGATCCCAAGCTCTTGTCATTACTATATTCCATGATGTAAATATATTATTGAGTAGCATGTTGAAATAATGGGTGCTTGGCTTGAATGGAAATGTGATGTGCTTGAAATTTTATGCTCTAACCAAGGGAAGAAATTGATTGCTGAGCATGTGCTAGTGCATGGCCAGATTGGAAAATGCTAAGTTGCACTGCATGACCATAGGCCTGCTGGTGTGAAGTTTGCACTGTGGCACTTCCAAAGCTGCCAGTGAACGGATTTCAATGGCTATTTGCACATTCAGCATCCAGCTTCATCTCTCTTTGTTCATTCACGTAGGCTTACACAGGCACTGGGAAAGTCATTTTGTTGGTGATTGGATTGACAGCGTTTCTGTAATTAATTTTCTACATCTTGCTTTAAACTTCACCCCAAAATAATTTACATGCTGTCAGGCATACATATGCCATCAATATGTGGAGCAGCAATATGCTTACCAGAATTAATGTTCTGATACAGTCTCCCACCAAAATTGCCTCTGATCTGTCTGTATTAAGGTGTGCTTCATTTACTGTTTTCTAAGGTATATTGCTTGACACATCTAACAGTGTAATGATAGCTGTTCCTTTTTGTTTTCTTCCCCCAGGGTAACACATCATCCCATTTTGCTTTGACAATAGTATATTCCAGAAAGGCTTGGGACACTGATTGTTTTCAGTCTAAGGGAATACGCTGTCACCACACTCAATGTGCTCAATACAACAGTTTACAGTAGATTGATCGAAAATATTAACTCATGACGATGAGTTTCATTCTGACAGAAATGATCCCTATGCTGCAGGGCATATCATTATAGGTACATGAATTAACTCCAACATAACCAAAACATTTGACAAATTTAGTGTATAAGGTTGCTTGCCATCATGTTATTGATCACTCTATTCCATGATGTAGGTGGCTATGGAAGTTGTACTGTTCAATAATTTACAAAACCCTAAGTTTCATTCACAAAACCCTGGGTTTTGTAGCAAAACCCTGAATTTTGCTAACAAAACCGTTGGTTTTATCACAACACCCTGGGTTTCATCATCAAAACCCAGGATTTTGCTTAGTCATTGAACTTTGATATGATTTTGGACAAAACCCTGGGTTTTGCTACAAAACTCTGAATTTTGTGTACAAAACCATGGGTTTCATAAACAAAACCCAAGGTTTAGGTACGAAACCCTGGGTTTTGAGCATGAAACCTACAGTTTAAGAGCAAAACTCTGAGTTTTGATCACAAAACCCTCGGTTTTGCCGGAAAACTGGGTTGTGTAAAACTTTTCAATGACAACAAACCATGGGTTTTGTAACGTCAAGAATCCCAGGGTTTTGAAAAAGAGCAATACTCTGGGTTTTGTAACCAACCAATCATGACAGCTGTTACTTCGTAAGCCTTGCTAGGGTATTCAACTTAAAAATAGCACCAACTACAAGTGCTACAGCTTTTGTGATCAATAACATCCTTATTGGTTACCACACCCACAGTCTACCTCTTTGCGACACTAGAATATATTTTATGTATCAGTTAAAGAACGAAAAGGTGTGCATTCGGTGTTCAAAATAATCCACACAGTGCCAAGCGCCATGTGGACTACTCATTGAATGCACAGCTTCGAGCTCTTTAATTTGCTTGAAACATTCAATCCGTTACAAATAATTAATTTATCGCACGATATATGATGGAGTCCTGGAAATTTGGATGATCTAAACAGCATTTTCGGTCCGATTTTTCAACCATCATTGTCTGAAATATTCAACAGTTGTTGGTTGCCATCATCTTGTCATTGACTGCCTTGACCCAGTTCTGAAGGAGTAAACAGAGCTGTGTGGTCTGACCACTGTGAAATATAAGACAGAACCAAGCTGCATTATTGCATGGTAGTGTGGCCACGTGCTCAGTGTGTCGGACTGCGGATCAAAAGGTGATAGGATCGATTCTTCCTGAAACCTTTTATTTTCAATTGAGCAGAAATTTTGCACTTGAAAGTTCTCAATGTTGAATTTGTCGCTTCTTGTTAAAGAACAATCCTGTGACGTCTGAAAATGTCTAATTTCCTTTTTTGCCCTCGACACATGAAGTGCCCGCAGGTATTGTGGTTCTCTTGGTCGTCCGTCCATCTGTAAAGGTAAGACCAACAGAACATCTTATACGAAGCAAGAGTGTGTTCAAATGATAGAATACATTATCAACAATGCATACTTTTGCTTTGGAACCAGAGTTTATCAACAAATAGTAAGCATACCAATGGGAACAGATCTGGCCCCATATCAAAGTTCTGAATGCTTGGAATGAAGATGGAATTTAAGAATGCCATGTAAAAATTTTAGACGTTGTGTTGAGATAATTATCACCACAATATAATGTGGCAGATGTTCGTACTTAACGGTTGCATCACTGCAGGTAGCTGTACAACATACAACATACGGTAGATTCTAACTACACCGCAGATCAGAGGCCTTATGCCGTGAAAACTCTAGCGCTGTCGCAGGGTCCCAGAAACTGAAAATCAGTCTTAATCTATTAAATTTCTGAAAAACACATATACAGTATACATCTTAGATGCATTCTCTTGTCGTACCTGAAATATGAGCTCATGAAGTGTACACAGTGATAAAATACATGGCGTTTAAGTCGCAAATTGATGGAAGTTTTCCGAGATCTGCCATCTAAACATGATATTGGTTTACAGAGAGTTCAGCAAGCAAGCTGTGTTGTGAGAGGTTGGTGTATCCATATGACAAATTTTTGCGATAAAATACAAAACCATGGGTTTTGTGACATTACGAATTATTCAAAACCGTGGGTTTTCTGACGTCACAAAACTGAAGGTTATCATGACAAAACTCAGGGTTTTTAAACAAAACTGTGAGTTTCTGTGAATTAAAAGATTGTATTAGAAAGCAAAACGCGGAGTTTTTTGTGCAAATCCCAGGGTTTTGATACAAATTTACCTTGGGTTTTGTGCATATTATTGAACAAAATTAAAAAATTATGATATTTGTTTTGTTATCCTGGGTAGTATAAAAACCCTAGGTTTTGCTTAAAAACTCAGGGTGTTGTATTCGTACACAAAACCCAAGGTTTTGTGAAGTATTGAACAGTACAACTTCCATAGGTGTCTGCATGTGCCCAGGATTTGTTCCAGCATAAATCTGGTGGACAGGACTAGAAGTATGAACTTTGAATTGAATGGCACATGTATCTTGAGCATTATTATACATATAAAGGTCCGTTGACACAATAAAGTGATCTATACATGTAGTTCCTTAAGCTTGCTTTAAGTGAGCTTGCTACTGACAAACATATATAAGATCTCCAGACCACAGAGGGTGAATACATGTGAGAAACAGGTTGCGTCTACCAGGCATCATCTTAATCATGTTAATGAGGTTACTATATACATGTACATTAAAATCACTAGCCACAATAACATTATCAAAATCCACCTGTCCAAGCGAGAGCTCAAAATGACTGACATTCTCCATGAACTTATCATCTACAATAATTATTTTGTAATTATCACAGGGAAGATACACATTCAATGGAAGGATCTTACCAGAATCATTGATGAAAGAGTAACACGAGACCTTCTCTTATCTCAGAAATGGGTATTAAGGTGTAATTGACATGTCAAGAGATCACTCGCTGGTGATGTATGTTCCTGCCATGTACAGTACCACCAGACTGTCATGTGGTCTACCATACATGATATGCTGCGAGTCATCAGTGAAGGAAATATGGGCTGAGGAAGCATGGTGCAAACTCGGAAAAACTGATTAATCTGTTCATAAAAGCCAGGTGTCCCGAAGTAATGAAATGTTGACGTTTTCAGGGTGAAGAAAGTTGTGCATAAAACTTTGTCTTTCTTCATTGATCTCTCTGGAATTGACACTCGCTATTACAGTGAAGGATTGCAATATTTCTATCAAAAAATACAATCATAATAAAAATACATAGTCTAAAATGCATGAAACTCATGGTTATTTTTATTATTCAGACTCGATCATTTTTTTCTTTCTCTGTAGTGTCCCACGTGGCATCCCATATGCTACAGGGGCTATACAGATGCTTCTTTTTCCACTAGAGTGCCATTTAAATTGCTATCACAGTACACTCACTATGTGTAGTGTGTCCTTCACTGAAGTAATGTTTATACTGCCCACAGCCAATACCTGAGGTGGACCAAAGTTTACATCCATCACTTTATCAGAATGATCAAAGGTCACGTGGAATGATTTATTTGTTTGAATGGGATACTCACTAAACACTTTTCATGTTTACATGTACAATGCCTTTTAAGCTTCTTGGATCAACTTCTGCAATTCTGTTTCTTTTTTATCTTTGTGGACTTTGAAGACAAAAATGTCTACATGGCACAGAACTGGCAATCCTCTCTGCTTGTGCCATAAACTGAAATCTAAGTATCATGATTGGTGTTTTGTAGACTGCTTCTCTGATTAGCATCATGCTGTGCCCTGCCTGTATCATTTCCTTCCTCTATTTTGCGATTTGTCCTCATGGGACCAGCTGATTGTTGCATCAAGGAGCCCATTAGATAGAGAGAAGAACAAGGAGCCCATTAGATAGAGAGAAGGAGGGGCAGCTTGTGGCTTGTGCTGGCACTATCCATTTTGTGCTTTGTACTCTTTGCAAACAAACTGATTTTATAATTTTTGTAAATTTGATGTTCATACCATACAAGCACATTCCCAAAGACATTTTTCATGCACATCTACTAGATAGTACCCACAACAACACTGTTTCTAAACACCGTCTCGGTACATTTTGATCATCACATAGGACTGGCTTTTTTGCTGAATGGACCTTTACTTGGTTTTATAATCTTATTTTGTGTGAATATAACTTTCCTTCTCACAAATATGAGTAAGGGGTCTGTTTACCACAAAGGCTGAAAAATTACATGCATCTCACACAAGTAAAGAGAATAAATTTGACCACACAAATATAGGAATTTTACTTCAACACATAACCAGTGGGAATTTAAATGCATATGTTCCTTTGGATCAGAGATAAAAGACACATTTTGTTTAATAACCATGGAGCCTTGCTGAACAGATGGGCTGCAATGTCTGGCTGCAAAAAATGTTTATATTTTGAATTGAGAGGACCAGCAGAGCGGAAATTAACCCTTTCCCCCTTGAATTGACACTTGAGTCAACAACTTTGCTTTGCATGAGTTGGGCACTAAGTGCCCAACTCATGCCAAGGAAAGTTGTTGACCTGGGGCATGTGATCTTGATAGGGCTCATCTACGATTCTCAGTCAAAATTGTTTTTCATTACTGCTGAAATTAGTTGAAAACACTAAAGCAGACGACATTTGACCACCAGCCGGTTTTGGCTGGTTTGAGGGGGAAAGGGTTAATGTTAGCCCAGCAATGATATCATGGGGAACCAAGTTTTCCCTCCTTCTCTTTGGGCTCCTTGGTCATATATTATGTTGTGTTTGTTGCCTGCTTGGCATTGTAAGGTTTGCTTCTTCAGTGTAGGAACCAGGGGCAGAACGGGACCTGTGCTCAGTATTGAATTTGCTGTTGACTGAGCTCATCTGGTGATGCCTTCCTGCTTTATTGTAGCATCTTGTAGTTGTTAATAAACCTCAGTTCCCAGTTTATTTATATATGTGTAACAACTGAGATCATATGGCACAATTGCCTGGTTTCAGTTGAGGGGACTGATCCGAGTTACCTAAGCTACTAACATAATGCCATTAGACACCTTTCTCTGATCCATTGCAGTCAATAAAGGTTTAGGTTGTACACTGTTTCCATAGGCGTCTGCTGTTTTGATAGAACGACCATGTTTTTTCGACTGGGATGCAGGTATAGCTTCTGTAGCATGATGTACAAATGTCCAACATAGATTTATTTGCACAAGCAATCCCTGCTGCTTGGTAAAATTCAAGAATAATGGCTTGGATATTGATATTACCAATTGGCTGACTTGCTATGTTATGGTTAGCATATATGAGAAGTTCATTCACAATGATTTCTCTTTGATTTTCCAATTCTTCATTGGAACAAACTTGTTTTGTTGGGATTGTCTCCGGCCGTCTCTTTGTCACACTTGCCACAAAGACCTGGTTTGTTGTTTCTATTTGGATACCACACTTGTGACATTTCACTTCCATGAAGGTTTGATTGGTCAACAAAGCATGATACACATTAGTGGCTGAGGTTGACCTCTGACCTCACTAACTTGTACTGGCAGCCTCTACAGTACATAGTCTTTCTAATTCAATATATGCAATGGAAAATACAGTATTACTTGCAAGTCTCTGTATGTTTATGATTCTGCTGGAATGATTGACTGTTTACTCCTGATCTGCTGTATAGAAATATGTCAACCCACCAAATAGTCAATAGTTTATAAAAAAGGGGATGACATTATGTTTTGCTATTTCTAAAGACTTTTAAAAAGTAATTTTTGATGAATTACATGATTACTTTAACAAAAAAAGAATGATCTACAATAGAATTTAGATAAGGTACAATTATAGTAACATGTTATTCAAAAAATGAACAAAAGTAAACTTCTTACATGCATTTTCTTGGATTTATCTGAGGTGTTTGATACCTTGAACCACAAAATTCTAATAGACAAGTTGCAATATTACAACACAAAAGGTAGATTCCTTCAACTTTTTGAAAATTGTTGAAGTAACTGCCAGCAGTTTGTAGCATATGATAATGTTAATGCTGATTATGATTTAGCATTCGTCGCTGCTGGGGTGCCACAGTGTTCAATTCTTAGACCTCTATTTTTCCTTTTACATGTATATTTATTTATTTGTTTGTTTGTTTGTTTATTTATTTACACATGTAAGAATGATATACATGCAAGTTCATTTCTGAACTGATCATGTATGCTGATGACACAATATTATCTGCAAGTTAAAATCATTTCATTTATATTTTTGATTATACAAATATGGATGTGCATATAAACTCTGAACTTGATAAAATTTGCAGTTGGTTAGATTCAAACAAGTTATCTCTAAATGTAAAAAAAAAATGATTTGCCATCAACCAAAACAGAAATTTTGAACTCCTATTTTTAAAATGAAAATGAATACGTGTTCAGATTTAATTTCCATGAATGTGATAGATACATGCCTATCTTGAAAGTATCATGAAGAAAAAGTTGCAAGTAAGATATTCAGGTCTTTAGGAATTTTCAGCAGGTTAAAAAGAATTTTATCTGTAGATCCAGAAATGAAAAAAATATAATTTTGTCATTCTTTTTACACACTAATTACAGGATCCTGGGTTGGGGATTTAATTGTACTAAAATTATCAAATTCCAAAAGAAGTGCGGAAAAAAAAAAAACCCCCCATGAAAATTTGACATACAGCTGTACACAGAAAAATAAGTGCATTTACAGTATATGTAGTACTTACTGGTATGAGAAGTGTCTTGCACAACTGATGCTTCTTGCAGAGGCAGTAGTATGATTTGTGCAAGTCTCCTGAAGATTATACCAAAAAAGAGATCTACACTGTGTATTACCACAGGATAAGGCTGGGTTAACAACTTTCCTTGGTGTCCAACCTGTGCCAAGGAAAGCTGTTGACATGGGGCATGCTACCCTGATAGAGCTTATATGCATGTATAATTCTCGTTCAAAATATCTTCTGCTAACCCTCCCCCCCCCCCCTAAATTGACCAAAACTAGCTGCTAATCAGTCATTGTCTGCTTCAATGACTTGTAATAACTTCATCAATAATGAATGAAAAATGATTGGAATTAGAATCGTAGATGAAACCTATCAAGATAACATGCCCCAGATAAACAGCTGTCTTTGGCATGGATTTGGCACTAAGCATTGCTTCTATGCCAGTTAAAGAAAGCTGTTGACTCATTCTTAATGCAAGGGGAAAGGATTGATGAGAAAATTAAACGTAACATATCATCCACCACCAAGTATAGTAGGCATGGATGAGGGAAATCCCAGCAAGAAAATGAGTTGCAGATATTGCTCTAAATTGAACAGTATAGTGCACCAAGCCCTCATGCAGGGAGAAGCTACTCAACTGCAAAAGGAGGCACTGGCAGACATAATAATCTAATATACCTCCTGACTTGCCAGGAATGTAAGAAATAATATGTGGACAAAACAGGTCGCACATACATGGATGGATAAAATGCATGAACACTTCTCTTGCATCAATATATGGGAAAGACCCAGCTCAACCCATTTGGTAAACACTTTTCTGTCACGGACTAGTCCAGTTCAGATTTGAAAATCTTAATCCTGGTACAAATTAACGTACCTCCTCTCAGGAAGACCAAGAGCTCAGCACATATGCCAGAGAAACTTATTGGATCCACCAGTTATGTACAGTGAAACCTCAGTATAACGACACTCAGATATCCGACATTTTCAATATAATGACACAAATTTTCTTGGGAAAAGTTTTTTTTCTTAGTTATTTGACTCATTTATTTGACATATTCAGTTATCCGACACATTTCGTAGGGAACAGATGGTGTCATTATGAAGAGTTTTCACTGTACCACTAAACCAAGGGGCCTAAATGTTATTAGCAAATATGAGCTCTGCATAACATATCAAATTTGTCAGTACTCAAGCTCTCTGCCCCCCAAGAAGAAACTTTCACATGATGCATGAAAAGTTTGTCAGCTTAGGTAAAATGCCGTGATTTTTTTTTTCTGGCTATCAGTATTTATATCAAGGTCATGCAGGTACAGTACACCAAGTCCAGTGCCCATACAGGCGGGGCTAACATAAATTTCTAAGAGCTGGTTTATGAGGTACATGTCTGTGACAAACACTGTCAAAAAAAAACCATTTTATAGGTAAATTTGTTTGAGGTGTTATCATGGTGCATTATGTACTGATGTGCACCCCTCGGTATATAACCCAGCCACAGGGGGGTGGGTGGGTGAGGGGGGGGCGTTATCCCAGCACATTCCCTAGTGAGCTACATTGTCAGTGAAATCGGTTGGAATATAAAAAAATTGGAAATATGGGTTTGCTCCTGGGCACTTGTCAAGACTGTATAGAGTTAAATATTAAAGCGGACAAAATTTACGTGTGAATGCTTTTGGACAGCATGAATAGGACAGCGTTAACAGAGACAAGCTGTGTCAAAGGAAACTAAATCCCAGACACCCGTAAATGTTCCTGCTACCGTTTGTTTCTTGAATTATTTGCCAGCATATTTGCATTGGTTCATGATAATGTCTGTGGCCTTCTGCTAACAGCTATTGAATAGGATGCTTAACTCTTTCCGTGCCACATTTTTGACCGAGTCAACAGTTTTAATCGGTGCTTTGGGTACAATGCACCCAAAACCTGCAAGGAAAACCTGTTGACCTGGATTGTTGTATTCTATGTCACTACAGACATCCTGCTACTTGAATGAAAGGTCTTTTTACATTGAGGCACATGAATCTAGCACCCTTACTATCATTCAGAGCAGTTCATTTAAAGTAGTTTTACTGCAGTCACAGTTGGCATTGAAACAGTTAATGGAGTTTTGGTCAATACACTATGTGCACAACCATGAGAAGTTTGCTTTTGTCAATTGACAATCTTCACGACTAAATCATAGGCTGGTTGCTCATACATAATACTATAGTGTGCTCATGAATCATATATAATGCTATAGTATACCCATGAATCTTGCATGATGCTATAGTACACCCATGAATCGAAAAAATATACTTCGTAGTGTAATGTCCTCTTGCGAATACTGCTGAGTTTCATAAATAGATCTAATGTGTCCCTTGTACAAAATTAAAGATGTTCCTGAGGGATTTTGTATCCCTTCCTGTGTGTACAATTTGTAAAAGTAGACCTTCCTAGTGGTATGATCAGTATATATAACTCTCCACTGCAATGAGAGTCAGGTTATCTGCTATTTAAATAGCCATATACTTCTGAGTGCAGATGTCAGTTTGTATGCAAATTTACTTGCAATAAAGGACTAGGCTACCTATTTGTGGGTTGACAATATTTAATGGTGAACAGTTTATCTCCATTGGCACTTGCCACTTTGCTCAACGATTACCAAAAAAAAAAAAATCATGTTTCTGACAAAGTAAATGCTGTTACTAGCAGTGCATTAATGTAAATTTACTATACTATTAAATTGTTTGTGAAATAAAGCCAACTTTGGCAATAATTTGAAAACTTGGTAATGAAAATAAATTTCCAAAATACTGCAAGGAAAAAATCAATAGTTAAATGTGTAACATTCAATTTTTATGCACTGTGAAGCCATTAAATATATTCTTGGTGTTATACAATTTGATTTACAAATTTACATGTGCATAAAAATAAAATGTTTGTTTTTTCACTGCTTCATTCACCCAATTTATCACCAAGTGGCAGTTTATTAATTATGTATAGATCTACATATGCATGTTTGCACACGTTACATGTAAAATAAGTTCTCCACTTTAATTTGGCAATAATGATGAACACAAAACAATTGTTAACTTTCTCAATGCCAACTTTTGGACTGAGTCAACAGCTTTTCTCAGCACGCATTGGGTGCATTATGCCCGCTGCCCGCTGAGAAGAGTTGTTGACCAGGGATATTCTCTCTGGAACTACAGGCATATTGATATGTTTACTTGAATGCAAGGTCTTTTTGCTAGGAATACGAATCTGGGATCCATATGCAGACTAGTTTGACTTTAAGTAGATCGACTTCAGTTGCGATTGGCACTGAAAGAGTTAACTTTGGCATTGTGTATTAGTTAGAAGCTTTCATTTTGTTCAGCCTGCATATACTTGTTTGGAAATGCCAGTAAAAGCAACATCCCTCTCATATTGGCTACATGATGTGGGCACATGTACATTTCAGCAGAAAGTATATAAGTATATTATGTTGACTTCAGCTGAGACCCCAGAGTAAATAAGATGGTTTTATTTGATACTGTCTGTGTACTAGCTGGCAAAAGGAAAAAAAAAAAGAAACTTGCTATCCACAGACTCACTTCATAGGGATATGGGTAACAGTATGCATATTCTGTGGCACAAAATTTAAGCTAAAGGTTCACATATGTTCACGCATTTCAGTAAGTCAAACCAAAAAGCTTGCCAAGTGAAAGCATGGTGTTTATTGAAGCTTACAACTCTTTCCTTCGTGCATTAATACTGTGTCAACAGCTGTCATTGGCATGAGTTAAATGTAAAGAACCTTAGCCACATGAGGGTCAGACAGTTGAATATGTGTAGCAGAGGCCCTTGCAATGGACACCTATATGCCACTCACCACTCGAAGGTCTTACCATCTAAAGACAGAGGTCAGTCAGGACTCTATTTTTGGGTGATCACAAATTTAAGTTAAAGTTTGGGTGATTATATCTCAAACTGATTCTGCACCAAGGTGGTGGGCTTATAAAGGACAGAGTCAGAAGTTCAACCATAATTTTGTCTTCTTAGTCTTCTGCAGTGATAAATTGGAGTATAATTCAGTAAAGAAGTGAGGACTTGAGTTTGTGGGCAGTACAAAAACCACTTCAGATGCCAGACATTACTTGAATATAAGATCTTTTTATGAAGAATTTAAACATGCAGCTTTCATTTGATTCCACCATAACCCTTTCCTGCCCCAAACACCCAAAAGCACCTGCATATAAATTGCTAGCTGTTTTAATGTTTTTTTCCTAAATTTTGTGTTAATAGAAACCATTTTGCTGAAAATTGTGGATCATGATGACATGTCCCTGGCTAATAGCCTCCCTCAACATGAATTTAGACATTAGACCCAACTTAGATTGAGGAAAACTGTTGACTGCTAACCAGGAAATGATTAACTTACTCGACAAATTTTTAACTTTATAGCATGAGTACATGCTTAGCCTATTTGTCTAAAACATAGCTAGGTCAGTACAATAAAACCTGTCAAACTGTACAGCTCTGATAGCAGATCACCTCTGTTACCCGAACACTTTTTTGGGTTCCAACTGTTTTTGTATGTAATTTAATAGGAAAGCCAAGTGTTAACACCTGCAATCCCCAAACACCCCTCTCCTCTGAACACCAAACACTTGGTTTGGGTCCCAAAGCAACATTTAAGAAGTGTCAAGGCAGAACACCTATCACCATTCACCACTCGTAGGTCTTACACACACACACACACACACACGCACCCAAGAAATTTTGGGAAATTCATTGATATTTGATACAAAAACATCATGAATTTTCTTATATTCAAAACACTTTCTTCCAATTTGTGAGCACTAGTGTATTCAATGGGTGTCGATCATGTGTACATGTAGGTTCCATGGTGAGACCTCCTGCAGCTGAACGTACAATAAGCTGGTTTAAACTTATCAAACTAGTAAATACATTCTGAAGTTAAGCAGTATGGTAAAGGGTAATACACATAATACACATATTGTGTGTTAACATAGGAAAACAAATTGATGTTTTATGTTATCAAATTATGCACACATAAATACACTGTCACAGAAAGGACAGATATACATACTTCAGTTCATGTAGATACGCATGTACCAGTAACATATTTGTAATGTAGCCTAATGACATTGAAAAGTACATGTACTGCTCGCCTAAAGTTTATGAATCCTATAAACTTTTTTCCCAAGTGGTTGGAATTTTATAAAGTTTTTTTTTCATCTTAGACTTTATTTTTCCTTGAGGTTTTTGCAATTTATATATGTGTATCGGAGCTGGTAAATTCCCCAATGCATGTGCATGTATAGGTGAATTTGAAGTTCATATGTGCAGGATGTATCAACAAGGCCATGCCTCTGACCCTCTATTTGCTGAACAACTCTGATACCTGAACACTTAATTTGGCTGGATCCCAACAGCATTTGGCCTTGAAGGGTTTTTACTGTATATAGCACCACTTAAGACAGAAATACGTACACTGTATTTGATTCAGCCTCCATTTCATCAGATTGATACCTTGAGTTTACTAATTAGGTGAGTATTAGACTTGAGGATCTTAGCCTGTGCTGTACTAAAGAGACGGAAGGACCCTGGGGGAGTAGCAGTATATTCACTCAGCTTGATTCTGTTGATATGGATCAAACCCAAAGCAACTTTGATCATCTATAATTCCATGCCAGTGATATTTTCTTCATGTATTTTTAGCAGAATAAATTAGTGTTAAGTTCTACTCAGTCATCAACCTCGATCCCATGCCGTGCTTTGGACACATTGAATCCAAAGCATGCTGAGGAGAGCTGTTGACCTGGACCATTCTTATAGTTGCTGTAACTGTGTAGGTATGCTGGTACCATCCTTGAATGGAACAGTGGTTTACAAAGAATTGTGTGAATCTTGTGTCATTGTGTCAATTTAGAGCTCATCAAGTTTTTTTTTTAATTGGCAATGAAAGAGCGAAATGTTGTTCAGAAAACGAACCTTAAGTAACAGTGTGTGTCCAAAGTCAGTGGTTTTCATGACAATTGATGCTTGAACCCTTTCCCCCTTGAATTAAGACTGAGTCAACAGCTTTCCTTGGCATGGGTTGGGCAATGTACATTTCTCAGTAAAATTGTTTTTCATAACTGTTGAAATTAGTTGATAACACTGAAGCAGACGACATTTGACCACCAGCCAGTTTGAGGGGGAAAGGGTTAACTCTGGGGATTATAGTATCAGTCTTAGCAACATATGAAATAAGAGCAAGGGGAATATCAGGGTTAATCAACACATGTATAAAATTTACAAATTTGAGGCAGTGTAGAATGTAATATGGTGATGGAATTGATCTATGTGAAATCTTGATAAAAAATAACATCATGAGGTAACTATTGTGCAATAGGTATCATGGTCTTGCTAGATTTTATGTTTTTTTTGTTTTTGTTTTTTGTTTTTTACTACAGCTTATTGCAAGGACATTCTAAAACCACTAAGCTGAATTCAGGCTCAAAGTCTTTTTATGCGGAATTTGAACTTGCATAGTTTCCCAGACTCCAGATAAATACATGTGAGTAAGAACACTTTCAAGAATAAAATGCAAAAACTTTATTCTCAAAAACATGTTGTATCCATAGCAATAATTGATTTGTGTAGTGCCCATCTATTGTCTGTGTACAC
The DNA here is from genome assembly GCA_964020975.1 of Hermodice carunculata. Classification (NCBI taxonomy): domain Eukaryota; kingdom Metazoa; phylum Annelida; class Polychaeta; order Eunicida; family Amphinomidae; genus Hermodice; species Hermodice carunculata. The sequence goes on along the minus strand of OZ026617.1, from coordinate 19,296,099 downwards.
AGAGTAATCGTGCTGCTATAATCCTTGTTGGGAATGAATAGATTTGCGGTCCTTTTATTTGCTACCTGATATTGTGCATGTATAAAATTTTACAATACATGTTTACTGGAATTTTTTAAGTCATAAAATGTAAGGATAAGTCAATTTATGGGGTGCCATGCATGATAGCGCTTTTCCCTTTGAAGTAGCTAGGTATGAATTGTCTCACTGTGGAGTGGGTAATATCAAGGCACAATAATCAAACCACTCACACATTGATTCATTTACCTGTGGGTATTAACTTATTCCATACTATGGTGGCAGGCATTGGTTAGTGGTTCTGGCACTGCCTGGCAAGTCATGCTGCAGCTGCCCTTGCAGCAGCTGCAGCATGACTTGCCAGGCAGTACCAGAACCACTGACTTCAGACTATAGGCATGTTGGTACTTGAAGGAAAGCTCTTTTTATGAAGAATTTAAATGTGCAATATTAGTTGTTGTCTTATATCTATGTAAATATACGGAAAAATCAGGGACTGGTATGGAATGAGTTAATCCTGTAAAAACAAAATCTTGTTGCAAAATAGTGAGAATCATGCTTTGCGAAATGGTATGAATCACAAGTCTGCAAAATGGTGAGAATCACAGTCTCCAAAATGCATTTTGGCACTTGAGCCACAGAAAATGAATTTGTTGGCAACACAAAGGGGTATAAATAGAAGCATTGGGAGGAGGGGGCAGGGGACCAGGAACAGTAAAAAATTTCTGAAATATCCCAACACTAACCAACAGTAAAGTGATGACTCTTGGGAAGAAACCAGATGGAAATAAAAAATGGAGAATTGGGCAGTTCCAAATTCCAGAAGGTAGGGAACAGTTAATTGAAATTGGGGAGGTTGATGAGTATGAATACCTAGGTGTTAAGATAAAAGCAACGGGTAAAGGCATGTTCAGGTATCAGGTGGAGAAGATTAAACAGAAAGTGAATCGCACAAAGGAATAATTAAAGCTACTGCACTGAACAGTTTCAACAGAGCATACACAGCAAGAGTATTATGGGATAGAGTTGCAATACCAGGAATGATATATGGCTTAGATGTGATTTCAGTGAGTGAGGGAGATATCCAGGGAATGGAGAAAGCACAGTATGAGATGGGGAAATGGATACTAGGAGCACCACCATTTACAGCAACAGAAGCAGTCCTAGGAGAGTTAGGATGGAATAAAATCACAGATAGAATTGCCAAAGCTAAGTTAAAGTACTGGGGCTGGGAATAAGTGAAGACAGGTGGCGCAGGAAAGTTTACAATGAGGTAGCCAAGGAAAAAACAACATGGGTCAAAGACATAGACGGGTTAGCAGAGAAATATGAACTAAAAGGATATGATGAGGTGGATGATTGGAAAGTATATATAGGTAAGACTGTTACAGAGGGTTGGAAAGAAGACTGGAATAGAGGAGTCAGGGAAAAAAGTATATTGAAGGCATACAAGGTATTAGAAAAGCCACAGAAAAGTGTGTGTTGGGATGGAGGGAAGGGATCCAAACTTCTGTTTCAAAGTAGGGCAGGAGTAATCAATCTAGAAAAGAGAAATCAAAAGTGGACAACAGGGAGTAATGGAAAGTGTAAGTCGTGTAGACAAGAGGGAGATGAGACAGTGGATCATTGGCTGCTGTGGTGTGATGCATATAGAGAGATAAGGGAAGATTTTTTCAGAAAGTTGCACAGAGAAGATTATAATTACAAGGGTTTAGAAGAGGTTCAGGGTTTAGAGGAAGAGGAACGTATAGCATGGATTTTAGGTTTGAAAGGTGGCTTTCTGGGAGGCAGGAAAGGTAATAAAAATGTACAGGACTACCTGGTAGGATGCTGGGAGAAAAGGAATGAAATAATGGAGTTAGAAGGCAACAGGTTAAATTAGAATCCCAGAGTACAGGGAGGGGAAGGAATGGGACTGGTGGTAGCCCTTATAAGGGCTCCCATGGGGGCTCCCATGGGAAAAGCCTGAGCCTTAGAGGTGGGGATAGGGTGTGAGAGGGATGGATGATTTTTTTTTTTTTTTACCCTAGGCCACCTGTGTCACAGAGTGACACAGGACTGCGGCTGACAAGCGGAGAGCCACTGTATTATTATTATTATTATTATTATTATTATTATTATTATTATTATTATTATTATTACTATGTACTTGACATAACTCAAGTGTAAACAAAGGCAGTTAAAAAAAATGATATAAAATATTGAGTTATTACTGACTTCAGTTCGTTATAGTTCGGTTATTGGAGTACCACTTTCCCATTGAAAGAGGTAGAAATTAGATGCTGGCATTATAAAGCCAGGGTGTCCATCCTTAACAAAATGTTAGTTATCTAAATTAAACTATTGGATTTAGTCTTTGCAATTCATTATCAAATTAAAATGTTTTATTTGGGAAAGTAATTTTACAAACAGGAGCAACAGTGCTACATCTTCTGTACATGTCATTCTGAACGAAAAAAAAAAAAAAATTAAAAAATCACAATCCAATCAATATATGCTCCATAGCTGATCCAGTCACTGTCTGTGTCTAAACCTATTGGTATTTGAGTCTTGTTGTCCAGAACTACTTCCTGGTAGCCATTACTCTATGCCGCAGTCCAAACTCTTTTCACTCCATAAGCTAACCTGTCACTGTCTAACCTATATAAATATGGAAGTACTATTGTCCATATTGCACACGTTCTTCTCAGTAAAATAATGCCAAAAGAAATATACAGTGCAGGATTTACATTTTGGATACATATGTTAGTTGTTTTGATACTTCATATCTGGAAAGGTCAAATTGTATGCAAATTGCCAAGTTTCCTAGTGATATTTCAGTTCAACTCCTTACACTGAGCCCACAGTTTTCCTTAATTTGTGTAGCTTGGGCACTTGCTCACATGGAGTAAAGTGGTTGATTTGGGGCATGATATCTGTGGTAAAGATGGAGGTGTCAGGGGAATATTGCTCTGGTGTGCACTTGCTTGGGGTATAGACTGCAGGATCCTCGTAGAATGACCCTCCAACACAGCATTTACTCAACAAATTGCTCTCAATCTTTATTCCTCAGGATGCAGCTGCTCCAATGTTCTGAGAATCTTACTCTGTCCCTTATTTGCTCTCTGTGACTCGATCTCTTTCTCTGTCTCTCTCAGCAAGACTGCGGTACTTCTACATGTGTACAGGTGACAATCTCCACAGTGACACCAAACTCAAACATAAGTCCAAGCAGCATATAATAACATAAACATTTTGGCACCTGGCAACTTAACCTAAATGGCATACTTGAAACCACAACAGAAACAGTCAACATCAAATGACAGACTTCAAGTTATTTAGAAAGAAAATTATAAAACTGAGTAAAAGACAATGAGTTAAATTCTAAACTTAACAGAATTTAATCACAATTATAATAGCTGCAGAAGACAACAAGTTATGCCAAGACTGTGACCATTGCATGACAGCTACAATGAACAGGGCCAGTGGGATACAATGCTCTGTGTCTGAGGCTGGCAGCATTGCTTTTGATACCTAGTGCGGCAGCTACCTGTTGCTATTGTCTGGGTGATTACCTGCCAAACTATGACTGTAGATGCAAAGGATACATTTCTTATACAAGAATTTATATTTTGACACAACTTTTGATTTGTAAATATTTTCTTGCTAGCATAAAGTTAAAATTTTGTTTTTCTGAACCCAAATGTCTCTTTTCATTACACCAATAATTTTTTGTATGTCGACTCCCCATTCGTCTCTATGTTATAATGTATCATTGACAATTATCATTAATTTTTTTTCCATTACTGTCAGATTGGTCCAAAATGTTGAAGCAGATGTTTGAACACTGGACAGTTATGGTCAGTTAATTCGTAGGGGAACTAGAATAAGGTCAGAAGAATGTTTTAAGCAATGGCTTCATGTTTTGGCTGACCCCAAGAGAATTCCAAATATGGGGGATTTCACTCATGTGGAGATCAAAAAGGCTTTTATATATACATATAATACAAAGAGTCTGCCCATTCAGGACTCATTGATCCCACCACAAGTACACGGTTCCCTGATCATGGAAGCCATCCAACACACTGAACACAATCAAATCCTATAAATGTCAAGTACATTTACTCCAAGGGAATAACAGCTAGGAGACCCTGACCGCAAAGCATTTTGTAGCACAATAACACAGGGAACTTGCCAATACAGACCACATGTCCCACGAACAGATAATCTGTCCATGAATTAACAAACAGAGTTAACAGAATTGAAGTAGAACCCAGATATATTGATAAAAACCAGCAGTCAAAAGTTCAACAAATAATGTCAGGTTGTTCCACTGCAAAATCCAAATATGCATTTTGAAAGGCTATTGTTATCTCAGAACACCTTACTACTTTGGTTGCTAGTGTGATGGTATAAAAGCCTTGTGCCAATATGTAAAGCATTGACCTGTGTCGTTCTTGTCAAGCACACTCTAATTGGTTCTGCTGGTGGCTATTCCGCATGTACACATGCAATACAAACAGTAGACAGGAATAGCAGACAATTGCTGAACATTGGTATCTATATTTAACACATTCCCCACCATGCATTTCCTTTCAATGTCGTCAACCAGGACTGGTATTTATGCCCCCCCCCCCCCGCCCCTAAAGGAGGAGGGAGCATATTGCAAATACTTTGTCTGTGCGTCAGTCCATCTGGACAGTTTTCACGCAATAACTCTTTTTGACATAGGGCTTTCATATTGTGTATGCATATTGTCCTGCACCAGCTCTCGGACAATTGTGAAGATAACTTATCTTGACCCAATTCCCAAGGTCATACAGCCATTGTAATTAATTTGTTTTTATTGCGATGACTCAAAAAGTGTTTGACTATGGGCTTTCATGTTAAATTGGTAATAGTCCTGCAATAAGTCTCGGAAAAGTTAGAAGATGCATGACCTTGACCCAATTCCCAAGGTCTCAGAACCATTTTATGTGAATGTGGTTTTTATGCGATTACCCAAAAAGTTTTTGACATAGGGCTTTCATATTGCACTTGATTATAGTCCTGCATGAGGTCTAAAGCGAGTTTGAACATCCATGACCTTGACCCAATTCCAAAGGTCACAGCCATTTGAGTGAATTTGGCTTTCATGCAATCAGGCAAAAAGTACTTTGCTTAGGGCTTTCATATTGCACATGCTTATAGTCCTGAATAAGATCTCAAACATGTTTGAAGATGGGTGATCTTCACCCAATTCCCAAGGTCACAAAACATTTTAGTGAATTTGGTTTTCACTCGCTAACTCAATAAGTTTTTTGCTTAGAGTTGTTATATTTCACATGCTTATAGTCCTGAATAAGGTCTTGGACAAGTTTGAAGGTGGGTGACCTTGACCCAATTCCCAAGGTCACAGAGCCATTTTTGTGAATGTGGTTTTTATGCGATTACCCAAAAAGTTTTTGACATAGGGCTTTCATATTGCACATGCTTATAGTCCTGAATAAGATCTCAAACATGTTTGAAGATGGGTGATCTTCACCCAATTCCCAAGGTCACAAAACATTTTAGTGAATTTGGTTTTCACTCGCTAACTCAATAAGTTTTTTGCTTAGAGTTGTTATATTTCACATGCTTATAGTCCTGAATAAGGTCTTGGACAAGTTTGAAGGTGGGTGACCTTGACCCAATTCCCAAGGTCACAGAGCCATTTTTGTGAATGTGGTTTTTATGCGATTACCCAAAAAGTTTTTGACATAGGGTTTTCATATTGCACTTGATTATAGTCCTGCATGAGGTCTAAAGCGAGTTTGAACATCCATGACCTTGACCCAATTCCAAAGGTCACAGCCATTTGAGTGAATTTGGCTTTCATGCAATCAGGCAAAAAGTACTTTGCTTAGGGCTTTCATATTGCACATGCTTATAGTCCTGAATAAGATCTCAAACATGTTTGAAGATGGGTGATCTTCACCCAATTCCCAAGGTCACAAAACATTTTAGTGAATTTGGTTTTCACTCGCTAACTCAATAAGTTTTTTGCTTAGAGTTGTTATATTTCACATGCTTATAGTCCTGAATAAGGTCTTGGACAAGTTTGAAGGTGGGTGACCTTGACCCAATTCCCAAGGTCACAGAGCCATTTTTGTGAATTTGGTTTTCACATGATAACTTGAAAACTTTTGTGCATAGGGTTTTCATATTGCACATGCCTATAGGCTTGCATAATGTCTCACAGGACTTCGAAGATGGCTGACCTTGACCCAATTCCCAAGCCAAGGTCATAGAGCAGGGAGGGGGGCACAGATCTAGCAATCTTTGATTGCATTTTAATTTTGATAAAAGTCCCAACATTTCCTAAATCTCCAATATATTCAATTCTATGACTATGTACAGAATTAAATGTCCATAAAAAACAGAACTTCTACACTGAACATAAATTACTTAAATTTTTAGACAATAAAAACCAGTTATGATAGTTTCTATCATTCTTTTTTCACATATGTTTGAAAGTTAGTACTTTTCATTAAAAAAACTTTTTGCAGACAAAATGCTGAAAAAAATTGCAATTTTCTCAAAATTAATAATTGTCAAAGAGAGTATTAAACTCAAATTCATGTACTTGTTTGTCAAATAGTACAGAAAAACATCATCCATATTCTTAAATTCCAAACCTAACAATGACAGCAAAGAGATTCTAGATTTGCAAAAGAATCAACATTTATCTTCCAATACCAATATGAAGAAACAAATTTCACTCCTGACTTGAGACAGGCAGTCACCTATAAAAGGCAACTGGTTCTATTCTGAGTATATACACATAATGTAATATAATATAATATATCATCAAATGCAAAGACATGACTTCTGAATTTTGACCCAAAAATGTATATATATATATACATATATTCTAGCTTCAACTATGATCTTTGTACACCTGGACATTTGAATGTTAGAATTTTCGATAAAAACCCACTTTTTTGACCAAAGGTGAGGAAATTGCAAATTTTGCGCAACAAATTATTGGCAAAGAGAAAAATACTGAACTCATATTCATATGCATGTTTTGACGTACCACCATATTGAATGAACTTGAAAAATCAAAATTATGGGCCTATATACTTAGTGATATCAAACTTTGATCAACTTAAATATGATGAGCACTATTGCAGTGTATGTTGTAGAATGGTAAAGTATATATTTGTATGCACTTGCAGAGCATCAGACTTCAGTTAGCAGAGCAAAAGATCATGGTGATTCCTTTTTTCTTTCTTTTGCCAACTGCTCAGAACAATATAGTTTGTCAGTTGATGGCACTTACAAATTATCCTTGTAACTTATGGGTAGGGGTAGGAAACTTTAATCCTTGACATGCTGTTGTGGGGATTAACTCTTTAAGTGCCAAATTTGGACGAGTCAACAGCTTTTTTCCGCCATATGCATGCCAAGAAAAGCTGTTGACCTGTGATATTTTCTCTGCAACTAGAGGTATGCTGGTACTTGAATGAAAAGTCTTCTTACGAGGAATATGAATCTGAGATTGTAATGTTAATTCAGACTAGTTTGACATTAGTGTATCGACTTTGACGTGATTGGCACTGAAAGAGTTAAGACCTATGTAGCCAAAATTTCCATTTCCATAATAACCACATAACTGAAAAACTTATGAACTGTATGATTAACAGAAATAGATAATGGCTGGAAAGTGGGCCACATGTTACTTTTGAATAGTCACCAGTTGAACTTGTGCATCAGGATCATGTAATCACTTCTTTTAAAGAAGAGAGTGCTGATTTTTGTGAAAAATTTAATCCTGGACATACATAATTCTGGACACTACAGACATTTGACTAGTCCCAGCACTACTGAGGGCCCAGTGCAGTGAAGTTGTGTGATATGTGACCTTGACCTACTTTTTTTCCACTCCTGGCCTACTGATAAAAACATGTTTTTGCTGAGGGTTAACTCAGGTAATCAACCTATTGATATAACATTGAGCTTTGTTACCAGCGTGACTCAATTAACTCTTTAAGTGCCAAATTCTGGACCGAGTCAACAGCTTTTCTCTGGAACTAGAGGCATGCTGGTACTTGAATAAAAGGTCTTTTTATGAGGAATACGAATCTGAGATGCTAATGATAATTCAGACCAGTTTTACTTTAGTAGATCGACTTTAGATGTGATTGGTACTGAAAGAGTTAAGGCATAATTTTTCCACTTATGATATAAATCATGTATTTAATAATTTTAAAGGCAAGATCTTATGGCTCATCAAAACTAAGTGTTCCCTTATCGCTCATCATCTTTATCCTTCCCTAGCCAGGCCACATTTCTTGGTGAATCTCAGCTTTAACTCGGTGTTCCAAGCTGTCATAAAAATATATGTCAGAAGAGCTTACGTACCTGTGCTGACATTGTAAGATGTGGAATATTAGCATCCCATCCTCCACCTTGTTGGTGGAATGGTAACAAGCTCTCCAAGTTTTCATCTCTGTGGTTTGTGGTCAATTCACAGTCTAGGAAGCAAGTGGAAAGAGTTTCTACCACTCTGATTGTGCACAGCCAGTGATGCACCAAGTCCTTCAGGTTCCTCCACATCACAGTTAGGTACGGAATAAAGTATATACCAATATCTGTGCCCTGGAGAGTAATTAATAGGGGCATGGCCTGTTTCACAATCTGTGTAAAACATACCAGCATCCTTAAGACCTACTTTTATCCAGTCATGACCTATTCATGAAAAAAAACACCTTGGACCCTCTCTTTAAAATGTATCAACAAATGGTCAGAATGTTGTGCTACAGTGGTACCTTGCTTGGAAGACCACCCTTTGGGGCCTCATAAAAGTGGTCTTTCAAGACAGGTGGTCTCTCATTAGAGGTACAATAACATTCGAAGAATAGGACTTGGGGTTTTACAAAATGGTCTTTCAAGAGAGGGTGGTCTTTCAAAAGAGGTACCACTGTACTTGATATCCTGGCTCATGGCAAGAGTTATCATCTAATATGCAAAATGTTCTCTTTGATGTCATGGCTGATTGCTGTTCTTAATTATTTACCAATTGTATAAAAAAAACCTGCAGCTACTTTTGGACCTGTATGCACCATTGGGGTAACCTTCTCCACTAAGCTCCAACTCTGACTCAGTGGGGGTTCTTGGCTCCTGTGTGTAGTGATGCTACTTCATTCATGGCCTGGGGGCAACCTCAGTGTCTGATACAGTATTCCTATTCTGGAGCCCACTGCCACCAACAATTGGCAATTTCAAGATGTATTTATATTTTTAGGTAATGCTCATACTGGAAAAGTCCCATAATATATTTTACATCACATTCATTCAACAAATTAACCTTCCATTAACACTAATCTCACATATATATTTTGGGTACTACCTTTTCAAAATATCCAATCAGGACAAACCCATGGACTTGGCTGTCATTTTGAAAATTGTGGATTCGATTCCACACTCATTGGTTTGTAAATGAGGATAGTATTTGGACGATTAGGGGGGGGGGGGGAGTATAATGATTCACTTTGATATCCAAATCAAATGTATTTTTGTGCAACTGTCCCGCAATACATTGTGCCATCTTCAAAATGGTGCATGATTTGCCAGCCCAAGGTATCATGTCACATTGGATTTGTAACTGATAATGATAACTGCTTCAGATACAACTGAGTGGGCAGATGAAAGTCAATATAGTAAGTCATTTTTAAAAGTACTTTAACGACTGTTTACCTTGGTAACTCAGAGAGCGGACACCTGGAACTTAGCAAAATATTATGATAACGATCACTGAACAACCGGAGCGGTGCTGTTTCCCCGGCCTAAGTTAACCCTCCAGACAAGTTGAAATAAAATGCTGTGTTTGAGTTGACTTTACTGCAGAATAATGACACATAACGGCCACTTTCTCGAAAAAAATTTTCAGCCACGGTCAATCAATTTTTATTAGGAAAGGGCAGCTGAAACTATTTTTTTAGCTCAGCTGACTTACTGGTCAGGCTGAGCTTTAAGGATGATGAGTCGTCCATCATCTGTCATCCGGCATGCGTCATCCGTCCGTTCACAATTACATTTCCGACTTCCTCTCCAAAATGTCAGCCAGATTCACTTCAAACCTGATGGCAATGTACCTTGGATTGGTCTCTACTAAGTGTGTTCAAATGGTCACACTCTCGTGATTTTAAGATTTTTTATGAATTTTTTGGTTCTTTTTTGAGGCAAATCTTAAAAAATCTTCTCAGAAACCGCTCTCCCAATTACTTTGGTATCACAGAGGAACACTTCTAGGGACTCTCAGTTCTCAATTTGTTCACCAGTTGGCGCTGCAATTTTTTCTGATTATTTATGTGTTTTTCGCTATTTTCGAGTTCTTCTCCAGAACCATCACTCAGATTAAGCTGAAACTTTATGGATATGTTCTTTGTAAAAGGGTCAAACAAAGATGTTCACTAGGAAGTATTGCTGTGGATTCCTGATTTTTGACGATTTTTTCCAATTCGGGGAACCTATTGGTAAATGCACCTTTCCTATTGATTACTACATGTATGTAAGTTAATGGACATTTTATGCTGATTCACATTTTGAAGTTCTTCTCAAAAACTGGTAACCAGATTGACTTCAGATTTGGTGGAAGTGTACCTTGGGTGGGTCTCTACCAAGTTTGGTCAAATGGTTACACTCCAGTGTTTTTTGGATTTTTTATGAATTTTTTTGTTCTGTTTTGGGGCAAATCTTTCAAAATCTTCTTCTCTGAAACCACTCACCCAATTGCTTTGATATCAGACAGGACCACTGCTAGGGTCTCCTAGTTCTTAATTTGTTCACCAGGTGGCACTGCAATTTTTAGCTCAGCTGACCGGCTAGTCAGGCTGCACTTTAGGAGGCTCAGTTGTTCATTTTAGAAATACTTCAAAATGTCATATGTAGTCAGCTAAACCTCAACACAGGTCTATCCAGTTGCAACCTTGATTTTGTGGGACAAGCTTAGGTCAGCTGAGCATGGGCTGTTCATGCAGCCCTGTAGTTTTTTTTATGTTTCATAAAATCTATTTAGGCTCAGGACTCAGGCCTTTTTACTGGGGTTGGTCGGGTTATTAGAACCACACATATATTTATGTTAGGGCTTAGGTAACTGTGACATTTGTTAAAACATGTTTAAAATGCATGTTTCTTCCCCTTTTACACATTACCTCCTTTGGTGTTGGTTTAATTTGTTACCTGGGCACAGCAGAAGCACTTGCCATTCAACAAAGGGCATTACTTTAACCCTCACATTTCTTTCCTGAATACCATTCATTAATTGTTACATATATGAAGATACACTTCTGGACATTGACCAATAATTTTATGCAAGAACAGCTTGCATGGATTCATGGGCAGGGGGAGACTTTGGTCTGCTGATTCTGATCAGAGACATCTGGTGTCTGAGGAGTTAATCATTTGAAAACCCTGTAAAAATAGCTGGCTGACTATGTCTAAGTGACTGTATACTGTAGCTGATAGCCCACTTTGTATTTATTTTATTGTACATAAGATATAAATAACTGCTTCATGTCTGTTAATCAATCTGTCAATCAATCCATTAAACAGAATTTTGGATAAGCTGATGCTTGGAAACTACTGGCAGTTAATTGTTATATTTAACACATTGCTATCTGTTTTTTATAGAAGACATAGCTGCATAATGGACAACAACAATTTTTATTCAGTGGGGGATTCAATTGCCATTCACATCAATATTGGCAGAGTTTTTGGCTCAGCTGACTTGTCAGTCGATGAGCTCATCTGTTCATCTGGCTGTGAACAATATTTCACATTTCAACTTCACATCCAGAACTGTTCACGAAATTCTCTTCAGACTTAATTGGTGGGGTCTACCTTAATGGAGTAACTCTCTGTCAAGTGCCTTGAAATAGTCATGCTCCAATGACTTATTTTTTTTGAATGATTTTTTTGGTTCATTTAAAAGAAAAATATCTGAAACCATTTGGCCACCTACTTTGAAATTACTTAGGGCCATGCACTTCTGGGTACTCTTAGACCTGAATGTACTCAACAGGTGCTGCTGTGATTTTTCAATTTTTTAATGAATTTTTGTGCAGTATTACTGCTGGGATAGCAACAAATTTGACCTATTGGCTTACATGTTGTTAGATATAATTAAACACTAATAGAAATGGGATTTCTTTTGGTGTAGTTTTGACCTTGGGTGATCTTGAAATGTCAAACTCACATATTGGCATATATCTTGATAGATCCTAGGCCCAAGTTTACTCAGCTCTAACAAAAATTAATAGCAAAGTACTTCTGGATTATTTTCTTTTGGTGTTGTTACATGTAATTTTGACCTGGAATGACCTTGACAGGTGAAACTGACATACTGGCTTACCTGTGTGTGTTAATAATGATGGGTCCTGTCAGTTACCATTTAAAATATGATGACTCCAGAACTGTACGAGTGAAGACTTTGATATTGCCAGCAGTGACTGCCCTCCAAAAGGGTCAGCCAGTTTTGACAGTTAATGCAGCAGGGTGATATTGATATGATATATATTCAAGTTCACGGGACAGTGTAGCAACTTTCACTACATGTTCTTTTGCTATTGAGAAAAGTCACAGAGCTATTGTTCTTGTATCTGCAGAGATAATTATGGTAGCAAAATTAACTCATTCCATACTATGGTCACAGGCCTTGGTCAGTGGTTCTGGCACTGCCTGCCAAGTCATGCTGCTGCTGCCGCAAGAGCAGCTGCAGCATGACTTGCCAGGCAGTGCCAGAACCACTGACTTAAGACGAGATAGGCATGTTGGTACTTGAACAAAAGCTCTTTTCATGAAGAATTTAAATATGCACTTATCTTAAATCTAGGTAAATATACGAAAATATCAGGGACTGGTATAGAATGAGTTAATAACTCTTTCAACACGTCTATAAGAGATCTGGCTGTCGGTGGCTCCATCACATCATCCAGGTATGTCCATGTAATTGTGTATAGAAATATTCATGGTAGTTATTTACAGGTGAGGCTGAGACATAAATTTCTATAATACTGACATTTGCTAAATTCTTACTTGGTAATGTATATATCAAAGACACAAACGCAGACAAATCGGACATCGAACAGAATAGCCTGAAATGGTCAAAAAAATGTTTGCCTGTCAATACATGCATGCTGCTATATATTGTGTGACTGCCTCTGTTGTCTGCAGGCATTTTACTCTGCATATAATGCACTTACACATATGGTACATGCACAGCTGCTTAAATCAAACTATGACATTGAGTTTACACATCTCTGCCTTGTGGATTACACTTGAAGCCACATGATCCACAATTAATACAAGTAGAGGTTTTGTTCTTGCAGGGAGGTTGCTAGATTATTAAGACATAATGTATGGTAAGCCATTTTGACATTCAATCATTTTTTTGGATATCCATAAAGATTATTCTTGACATCAACAAACAAACGAACGAACGAACGAACAAATTTTTATATTGATATATATTTTTTTTGTATCCAAAAACGAAAAAGTGGCCAGCAAGAGGAATTCTTGATGTCAACAACTTTTATAATAATTCAAAAACAAAAACAAAACAAAAACCACACAGCTAACCTACTATTTTGGGATATCAAAATTGAATTTTTGATGCCCCAAAATGATTTTAGTTATTAAAAAATGATTTCTGGATATCAATGATTGGTTTTTGGATAAGTTGAATTTTTTATATCCAAGATTCACCAAATCATGCTCAAATTTAGAATATCATTAGATGAATTCTTGATACATCAAAAATGAATTTGGGATATCTAGAAAGTATTTTTTAATATCCAAAAATATAATTGGATATTTAATATATAAATATATCTTTATTTAGGACCCCAAATATAATACACAGTTGGAAGAATAGGCCTACATACACAATCAGGTCGTCAAAGATTATTTGCTGCTAGGACACAAAAGCAGGTATTATGTGGTTGGGGGAAAAAATAAATAGAACAAGTAGCTAACACTTGGTGCTCAAAATATAAATAATGTTTTTACATCCCTGCTTCATATAAGACAGGATTCCATCTGACCATTTCTGATCTGGCAGATTTCATTTATCAATTAGGCAGCAATTTCTGTGCTGTCAGGATGATCAGAAGAGTTGCTGAAAAAGGTCTGCATAACATGCGAGAAATTAATTCATTCTAGGAAACTGAGAGGAATTCCAGGCCAAGACATGGTGTAATTGAGGGGATTACATGCTACTGCTTGGCTGCCCACATAAGCCGTTTGCATGAAAATACTCACACGTTTATTGGCATTGTGATATGACTTGTGTAAAAACTTATGCAAATATTTGTGCAATTGAGACTCAGTGTCAACATCATTACGTATAAGATGAAGCAAATTACTGTGACATGTGTGTGGGAGAGACCAAATATACGTTTCTTCCAAGCTACAAAAACTGTTGAACCTTTGAACTGTATGGTGGATATTGTTCATAACAACATCAGACCCCATATTAAAGTAGCCTAATAAGTGTTGAGAGTATTGACTCTAATTCAGAGCAAAGTTGCGAAATGGTATGCCAACACAGTAAAGAGACAATTGCAGGATTTGCATATGTATAAGTTAGCTATATTGTAGCCACTATTTTATATCACTACAATAAACAGGGACATGTACATGTATATGTCTCTTGCTATGGCAACTAATGATGCTTTTACAATATTGGATTGACTCAAATGCAATTATTTATTGTTGAAATCTACTTTATACAAAAGACAGTATTTTGTTGATGTCAGCAGTGAGCAGCTTCTGTCACAGACACCTTACTGTTATGACAATATTTGTCCACATAATTGCTTTTTTCACCATATTTGGCGGCACTTTATTGGACCCATAATTCTTTAAGTGCAGTAGTACTCACTGTATGTGGTCTCTGTTATGAAACTCTGTGTGGCTCTTATTGGCCACACTCTGCTCAGGCACACAGGATACATTTTGCAATAAATTACCTGGGTTAAGGCCAAAAAAAAAAAAAAAAAGTATGTTTCCCCTAATGGACCAGAATTTTGGGGGATAGGTAGGTAGGCATACTTTTTTTTCTTTTTGTTGTTCTTCCAATCTGACAATTTGGGTAGGTTAGTATATTTTCTTTATTAAATTTTCCACAATTTTGGGTAGTTAGCTGGTTTTATTTTATATTTTTTTGGTCAGAAGGAAGTTAACAGGGAGTTGGTAGGTGGGTTCAGAGATGTGTCGGTTGGGTTAGGGGGAAGAAACAATTATTTTTTTTGGCCTAAACAGTCAAATACGTGCTAAATGTGACCCCTTTTTTTCTGGGGGTGGGGAATTGGGGGAGGGGGGCACTTAAAGCAAATAGATTGGGGAGTACATATACATACCTACAACCCTAAGCAAAGTTTTAAGCTTACAATGTCATGGGCAGATCGAGAGATACAGATTGGGTTCAGTTATTTAGGCTATACACTACCATAAGCCATTTCGCTTCAATGTTATGGGCAGATGATCTCCTTGTTGAGCAATATGCTAAATTTTCCATGTTCTACATTACCACTGGAAAGTCGTACAACCATTTTCCAGTGGTTCTCTAGCTGGTGGCCCACACAAGTGTTCTGTCCCTGAGGCAGTCCCAGGGGGGAGACCCCTGGACCCCAAGGGGTGGTGGTGGGTACTTTTATTTGAATTACATAGTGGGTTGCTGCATGGTGCTAGCCTGTGGCCCACATCTGGGTATGGTGCAAAAAAGATTATTTTAATTATAATGTGAGCAGTGATACTGGAAGTTGCTTACTTTTCACATTTCAAATTTTCGTGTTTTTTTTTCTTTTTTTTTTGTTTTTTTGGTATTTTTGACATTTCACTGCATAGTGTTAATTTCATTATTTTGGACACAGTTGCTATTCAAACAATGTTAAAATGCTACAGTGAAACCTGTCTTGAGAGACCACTGTAATGAAAGACCACCTGCCTTTTAAGACTATATTTCCAAAGTTCCTTTTGCTATCTTTCCCATGTTACTGCACCTCCATTGAGAGACCACCTTCCTTATGTGACCACTCTTTAGCTTGCCCTAGGGGTGGTCTCTTAAAACAGGTTTGACTGTACTTCAAAGCTTTTATTTGTTTTCATGCTTTTGTGCCATCACTGAAGTAAGCAAATATAAGAATACTGTAACATGGAAATTAATTTGCAGTACTAGCATGGCATGCAACCTTACCAGTGGGTATGGTGTAAGACTGTCTGAGGGCACTGTAGCTGTTCGCTCTCCTAACAATGGTACTGGTATACAGTCAGCTACCATTACTTTCCGAAACTAATATTTTGGAGAACCCCCACATGAAGACATAGAAGCTAGGTTATCATCCTTCACATTTTACTTATAAAAATAGATCACCAGAGGTAATCCAGGTGCTATGTTGCCACATCTCCATAGCAATATTCATGTGGCCACCTGATGTACATCCACAGCTGCAAGGGTAAATATCATGACACGTCAAGTCTGACTGCCATATATATTGTAACAAGGCACAAACACTTGACATGTCACCATACAACATGATGTAGATAAATGTGTGTTAATTATGGCCGGATATATAAGCATGTGCTTTTTCAACTGTGAGACTTGTTATGAAGAGCCGTACATAATGGAAGAGGTTGGTGGTGGTGCTATACTTCCCCAAGTTTTTAGTAGGGGTGTGCAGCTATACCCTAAGAAAACTCATCCTACTTTAGGGCACTTTTCACCAAAAATGACACCTTTGTGAGGGAATTTTAATCTAATATAGTAATTATATGGCCAAAAATTGGTGTGAAAATTTTGTGCAAAGAAAATATAGACCAGTTGATCAGGAATTTTTTTTTGTCCACATTGTGGGCCATAAAAGGGAAAGAATAACGTTATTCATGAATTTGCGGCAAAATGGTGTGCCTTTGTTAGGGAAATTCTGCTGAAAAGGGGGCTTTCAGAGCAGCACTTGACTACTGTGTTCACTAATGGGAGTACTCTTTCTGAGAACCATATGATAAATGAGCTGCTAATGGACCTTATTGTGCTAATACTTTATGTGAATATAGGGGGGTGAAGACCTGTTTCGGTATTCGTTATTGGGCCTGTTTACTTAGCCGTGATTTGTGATTGAGTAAAAAACTTAACCATGATTTGTGATCAGGGTAGCTCCTTGTTATGCATTACTTATCAAAATAAATACACGTCAAATGTGATTTTACTTTTACAATTTGCCGATATTGGTGATCATGATAATTATTTTGTTGATAAATGTGATGAAGATTTTGATGATTGACATTATTGTGATTGTGATATGGGCTTATGAATTTACTGTGATCTGTGAAAAGGGTGGTAGAATTAACTGTGACCCATGATCCAGAGAGGGTATTCCTGCCCCCCCCCCCCATATAGTGACTGTTTCTGTGGCAAAATAAAGATGTCATAATTCTTGTATGGTGAATTATCAAACCACATTACCCATGTCAGCAGTGCATTAGTTTGGAAACATCTAATAGCTATTTTGGGAGCTTTAAATTTCAGTCATAAATATTATTAATGATTAGGTTATTTTGTATATGTGATACAATCTCTGTGAAACTCAGATGCCACCTAACCTTTCTGATTATCATTATAATACTATATCAGGTCTGGTTGCAAATAATGTAAAGCTCAAAAGTTATAGCCTTTCGTCTATATCAATTTAAGGTAATATACATATGCTTTAATTTACTTGTCTTTGGGGATCTTTCTAGATATGTTGCATGAGATAACCCATCAATCCTGTTCCCACTGAATGTGCCCAGAACTCAGGTTGGATGTCAAATGTCATCAGTTTGAATATTTTTGCTCAGTTATAATTGTAGTAGAATTGATGAGACCTACATGTATATCGGAGTAGCATGGCATAATGATGCCTATCATTAATAGCAGGCCGTGACGATGCCTATCAGAATAGCATGCCATGATGGTACCTATTAAGAATGGCATAGGCCTATGTCATGATGATATGTAAAACAGCATGCCATGATGATACTTACCTATCAGAATAGTATGCCATTATGATATCTATTAGAATAGCATGCCACGATGATACCAATCAGAGTAGCATGCCATGATGATACCTACATGTATCACGCAGGACAGCATGCCATGAAGATCCCAGGATAGCTTACCACATGATGAGACCTATCAGAATAAGTTGCTACCAGAATACATTTACTTTACTCACCACCACATGGTGCATATATAAAGTATATTGTACTGGCTAAAAACACACACAAAACTGTCACCAGGTGGGTACATGATGGGTCAACATCTGGGTATTATAGAATTTGTATTGAGTTTAAGATGACAGAGAAACCAGACATGGAATATGATAAGCAAGTAAAAGAGGACATAAATCCCCATGTAGGCTAGTCCATGGAAAATAAGCCTAATAAACATTGTTCAGACAATATCCCTTGAAATGAAATCCAAAAATAAGGAAGGTTATACATTAGGGTATAGATAACATCTTCTTTTTTTTATTTTGTGTGTTTACTTGTGGTTTTTATAGGAGAGGTTGCAATTAGCCACTTATGTGTATTTGGCTGAATACACAACCCAATACACAAAATTCTTGTGGGCTAAAGGTGTGTACAGTATTCCCATATTAAATTCATAGACGGAACTGACACAATATTCAAAGTAGATAGACCTTTGATCCCTACAGTAGCCTACCATGTATTGTCATTGGATTTAGGCTTTGATATGCCTCATAAGTTTAACCCAGCCTTGTAAAAAATCATATATCCACCGCGTAGCAGCTATATTGCAGCTTTGATTTAGACTATTTTTAGGCCATAATGTGGCAGCAACAATATACTATGTTAAATATACATATTCCTACCAAGTGACAATTTTCATGCATTTACCTAATATTTTTTTCAGAAATAATTTAAAGGCTCTACTCTATGTATTATTCAAGTTAGTAATTCAATTTTATGCCAAAGTCAAGTGAAGTTCAAATTTCGATTTTTCTTGGTAAGTACATGGATATAGTGTGTGTAGATCATGCTGGACATTCAAAAATGGTGCCAGAAAATGTTTACATTGCATTAATATTTTTGGTCATTTTACCAGTGTGTTGGGGTTTACATGTGCATAAATAGTATCAGGGTCTAGTGAAACTTAATGGTAGGCATCGCAAAAATTTTAGAAAAAATAAAATGAAATATAACTTTGTAATAATTTTCTTTTATAAATGCTGAAAATTTCTGAAATGACTCATGTGTATATAAAAAGTAAAATCTGAATCAGAGCATGCTTTTTCTTAGAAGCTTTGCTCACAATGTTAATTGGCAGCTATGTGCCAATGAACTAAGTTTTTTTAAAAACTTGAAGCATAAGCAAGTGCCTCGTATTTTTGTGAGATATTTTAGTTTTTATGAATCACAGGTGTCTGAGAACTGAGTGTCAAATGCTACTAATTATGTGTACCAACAAGATGACATTTGTTGAAAGCTATATATATACCTTGTGCAGCAGTTTATATTGAGGAATTGGAAAAATATTGATTACATGAATGTGTATGTTATAATAGGGCTCTGGTGCTGCCAGTATGTATATTATATGTAACTTATTAGAACTCAGTGGTTGAAGTACATGTTGCATACTGCACATGACAATTATTTCTTGAAGCAAGGAGGCTGGCCACACATTTCCTTTGATTGCATCAAGAGAGAAATTCAAGGCTGCAGGATATAACAAGACAAATGATCTGGACCAATTCTGGGTGTGGCACATCTATCAAAACTCCATCCCACTCATACCGGCTAAAAGCGCCACATGTCGGCGAAAAAAAAAAAAAGAAAGAAAAAAAAAAATAATAATAATCTGCTTGAATTTTTTGTCATTGATAGGTATTAGATGTGAATTACCTATCCATTTCACTTATCCATTCAGTCCAGTTTTTGATATGGGTAATTATGCCTGCGTGACTTTTGTGGGTACTTTTTGTATACTTCTCTGATTTCTTTTCTGTTGTACGTCCTTTGCCACCTGAATCTGCATGATTGAAGGTGGCAAAGGGAGAAGCTGAAATAGGGCAGGGGACTTGGTCACTGCATGCACGCCCATTCCTCAAGCTGGCTTGATACTTCTGGAACTCTGTATGATAGGATATTTATTACAAAGATGCATCATGTGACCACCACATGCAATTCAGACTTTGGGTAATCTTGACACATACATTTCTATATTTGCAAGCTCACAGGAGATAGGAACATGCGTGCTTATTTTGGGGCTTCATATTACAGGAACGTATTAATTATAATTGATGTACATGTGCATGGATGTATATAGATGCACTATAAAAGAAGTGCTTAACATTAGAAAGTATGTGTCTCTATCATTTTGGGTGACCTCACGTACCTAAATGCTCTTACAATTTTGTGAAACCTGTTATGATTCTGTCAATGAAAACGATAAGTATTATGACTTCATGAACAAAATCGATGATGTTACACTTAATTGGCACCCCATATGTACACACAAGTATCAAGGAAGCACATTTTTACACCATAAGAATATGCTCTTTCTGCTTGTCCTCCACGTTTTAACTCTGATAGAAGTGCACATGCACAACTCTGTGTGTCCCAAAACACGTGGAACAAATGCTTCTACAGTAATTCTCAATGACTTCTAGGGCTGTACCACTTGCATGTCTGCCAGCCTGGAGGAAATCAAATTCCAATCAGAGCAAGGTAAAGTCTCAAAAGCTCTAGCCATGTGGACAAGAAGAAATTTAGTTGTGTTAAATGAAATTTGTGTGGATGGACAAGCAAATGTGAATGGAGGGACAGTAAAATGCCTAAACTACTGGTCCTGAGAACAACAGCATATGAAGTTATTGCAGAGCCCAGCTTATAGTATGTACTTTCATGTCTGGAGAATCCAGTCACATATATTTTAACCCTGTCCTCCGACTTAAAACTGAGTTTTAGGACTTGAGTCAACAGCTTTCCCTGGTGACATGTTATGTGAATAGGTCTTCTTGGCAATTCTCATCCAACTTATTTTTCATTACTGTTGGAATTACTCAAAAACATTGAAGCAGATGGTATTTAACCACCAGCTGGATTTGGCTGCTTCAGGTAGAGAAGGTTATTATCAAAGCTTCTGCTTTGTAAATATAATTAACTGATCAAATGTTTGCTAGTAAAATTTCTTTCAGAAGTGTTCTGGTAGATATTTGTATAGTCTACTTTTTCACAAAATTAAGTTTGATGACAAGTAATAAAATTGAGTGACATGATCTAATATTGTTAGTTTCTCCTGCTGTGACCTGGTGCATATTAGTGAATGATACTGCTTGATAGTAGTCAGGTACTCTTTGTATCCCTGTAAACTGAGTAACACATCTATACATATACATGCAGCACATGAAGCTGAAAATCGGGCTCATTTAGTACTGCCAATTGGTACATGTAAAAACCAAATTCCATCCATACATTGGCATTGGTTTAAACGTGTTTTATTTCAGAGAAATCACAAAATGTTTACTCGCATAATGTTTCAAAGAGCAAATAGATTCTCAATATTATGAACTTGATCTCATGAACTCAGAAATAAGATATATGCCAAGTGCTTTATAGTGAAACCTGCCTTATTAACCACCTACAGGTAGTACAAAATTATGGTTTCTCGAGACAGGTGGTCTCTCATAGAAGGTATCAATAACATAAAAGTTCTGAGCTTAGTATGTTGAAAAAGTGGCTTTTCAAGCCATGCAGGTGGTGTCTCATTAGAGTGGTCTCTCATTAGAGTGGTCTCTCATTAGAGTGATCATCCAGAATAATGTCACTTCTATGTATGTGGGGATCCATGGAACTTTTGGACTGTAATTGGAATTTTGTCATTGAAACCCTGGCAGCTGTTATGAGCATGATGAGCCTTTAATTACACAGTTGTTTGTACATGCATGTGCTGGATGCTGTGGTCAAACTGGTACAGGAGGCACAGCGAGAAATGGTAGGAAGCTTGTCAAAGGATCCTGTGGTTCTCCAATCTTTTTTCAGCTGGTTGTGTGATTGCTCTGATATTAATCAAAGTGGAAACACAACAGGAAGACAGTGTGTCAACAGAAAATCGTTTGTTGAAAAAGTTCATAGACAGTGCCTTAATTGTGTTTGCAAGAGGCAGTGTAAATTTGTATAGTTCTGGTATATACCTTTACGTAGAGTCTGTATGTCCTTGAATATAATAAGTTGTCTCTTCTTTGTCAAAATAATTTACAGCCTTTGATGAATGTTTTATCAAAAGTAATTAATTCTGACCTGTTTGGTGTCTGATTATATTAGTATTTTTCTCTGAATTAAATAAGAAAATATTTCAATCATGGATGTGACATACTCCTGAGGATAACATTAATTAACATCGTGTGGTTAATTTAATTAGCATTTTCCTGATGCAAAAAAAATTAGAAGAGTAAACAAAACATAATTTCAATTAAATTTGCATTTGGCTGACCAAAAAGTCATTTTGACAAATTCAGATCGATTAATTGCATTTGCTGCATAATTAAACAAAAAGTTAACTCTAAGTTTGATTGATTGATTGATTGATTGAAAATGTATTTCCGGACACTTTTAAGTCACCGTTTTCCAAGCGGTGTATTCATTGGAATCAGGTGATTCTGGGAGCAGTATACAGAAACATCTAAATTTAAAGGGAAAGGGAAAACCAGGGGGCTATAAATGAGGTATCAATAGTAATCCCTCTTTTGAGAGGCCACTCCATTGAGAGACCACCTGCCTTTTAAGACCTTGTGCATTCACCAGGTCCTTAAGTCTATATTTTCCTACGTTATTTTACCTCCAATGGAAGACATAGCATTTGGGAACTGATAAATGTAGTCTGTAAATACAGGTGATCTTTCAAGAGAGTGGTCTCTCAACAGAGAGATTACTGCACACTATAACCATGCAGTCACCACAAGACAGCCTATGAAAGATTCTCAACAGAGAGCAACAGAAAGTCCATAAAGTTTTCATCTCTAATTTCTAAAGTGACAGATTCAACAAGCTTAGAGAGATTGTACAAATCTTGTTCATGCCACTTCAAGGGCCAACTGGAGTGCAGATGGCATCTCTCTTCTTTTCTCATGTGTTTACTTAATATACATGTATGCTAGATAATCAGATAATGAGACTCCTCAAAGTCATTATTGCTGTTGGGGGTGAAATGGTGAACATATCTGCACAATTAACCTGCCTTGTGCAGTTGGACTTCAGTCAAGTCATTATGTGCCTCATAATTAACTAAAAACTGTTTTGTTTTTCACAGGGAATCAAATATTGTATATAAGATACATGCACAGAGTTTTTGTTCTGAGTCTTAAAGGGATGTCACCAGCATGACTGCTTATAGTTATGGAGAGAACCCACAACAATGAATAGTGAAACTATATCCTTCCGAAATGCCTAAAAGCAGATAAATTAAAAGATATATTTCAAATTAGATACACTTACTTTACATTCCCAATAATGAGAAATGTTTTGACGATTATTGTTGATAAGATCTGTCAGGCTAATCAGCATGCCTTAGGTCAACAGCTTTCTTTCGGTCATAAGATATGGGTGCACAGTAGCCAGCCTTTACTGCTGGGGAAGAGCTGTTGACTCCAGATGCAAAATATTTGGTCATGGATGAGTTCTTGGCATATGTTTCATCATGGTATATTCTTGCACAAACTTGCCAAGTCTTACTATATTTAGTAGGAATAATATTTACTATTTTTTAGGTTTAATGATCAAAAAATAGTGTAAAATTCAATAAAAATGGGAAAATATTACTATTTTAAGAACAAGTTTTCTGTAGTAATTAATATAAGAAATCGCTTATTAATATTTTCCCAAAAAGCATTACTCTTTTGGAAACTTTGGGGTTGGCAGGTATACCTGCATGTAGTTGAGCCTTTTCCTGGTCATAATAAGACTGGATCAACAGCTTTCCTTCCATTCAACATTGAAAATTATTGACCTACATTTAGGGACATGTGCCAGTGACACTGGGCTCACCCATGATTTTCATTCAAAATGTTTTCTGCTTGTGAAAAATTGGAGTGGAAATATCGGAGCAAATGACAGTTTACACTTAGGCCTTTTTCACAGTTTTAGCAGGACAGGGTTTGAAAGGGTTAAAGGTCTTATTCACTAGTTTTGTTACGTTTCATAAAAACTGTCAATTTTTGTATGTCAGGAAAGGTTGTTGACTGCATCAGGTGAAATAATTGTGTGTGTTACTGTTGACCAACAAATCTGTAGTATACAACAAGCAATTTGTACTGGCAGTGTTGGCATTATGTCCACACTGAACCCACAACACATCCACACCATATCCAATGTGTAAATAAGTATAAAGTGCACATTAATAGAACGTAATCAATGAGTCAAAACATGTTGCCAGCGTATTGCCCAGTTGTAAGTAGAACATGTATTTACATCAGTATCATACAAGGGCTGTCTTGAGCAGCATACATTTTGCAGTATACATGTCTGTGTTTTATGTGTATTTTTCATCAGTTGCCTTAATTCTGGACAATTAATTTCCATTATAAACATGTGGCAGGACAAATCTGGACTATGAACTCAGTCCGGATCTGTCCAGTAACATAACTCAAAAACTATTCACAAGTATTGTCTAATATCTATCATGTAAACATCTCTGGTCCTTACCATCTTATAAATATAAGAAAAAAAATCCAGTAATCTATACTTTTTCAGATACCGAAAAAACCATCCCATTGGATCCCACGGGATCCTACTGGATATCCCATGGGATGACCTTGTATCCCATTGGATCCCATGGGATCCAATTGGATCACCAGCTTCTGGTCCATCCCATTGGATTACATTTTACACCTACAAATGCAATTAAAAGTCATAAGCCATTCACATTCCCTTCATGCATCTTAAGTCACGGGTTATTGTCTGTGGTGCCAATTTTGTGTAAAAGTTTAGATGACCATAATTCAGACACTAGATTTGATAACAGAGATTGTTTTGATATTCAAATCTAGTATGATTTCAGTTTGATACCAGTTTGCCTTCAGGTGCTTCCAAATGTTTTTATGGATTTTGTTATTTTCAAAGAAAACACCATCCTTCTTTGTTTGTACATATTCAGTCTCATTCCTTAGGACTGTCCCATTGGATTGTCCCACTGGACCATCCCATTGGATGCAGTGCAGAAATTGCACAAGTGTCAAACTTAGTATAAGTATCAAATCATATAGTGAACAATAACAAATATACAATCAAACTATTTAAAATAAGTGGTTTTTTAAAGAAAACACCCACATTTTGTTCATTAGTCGATATTCATCTCCATCCTACAGGACCATCCCATTGGATGCAGTGCAGAAATTGCACAAGTGTCAAACATGGTATAAGTATCAAATCATATAATCAATAATGAATATACAATCAAACATTTAAAATGCGTGTTTTTTTCTAAAAAAAACACCCACATTTTGTTCACTAGTCAATATTCATCTCCATCCTACAGGACCAACCCATTGGACTGTCCCATTGGATGCATTGCAGAAAGTGCACAAACATCTTTTACAAGTATCAAGCCAAGTGATTCACTACTATTCCAAATATAATAATGAGTTTTTGTTTTGTTATTTTTCAAGAAAACTCCATATTTTGTTCATTTGTCAATATTCATCTCCATCCTACAGGACCATCCCATTGGACGGTCCCATTGGATGCATTGCAGAAAGTGCATAAATACCTTTTACATGTATCAGCCAAGTGATTCACTACTATTCCAAATATAATAATGAGTTTTTGTTTTGTTATTTTTCAAGAAAACTCCATATTTTGTTCATTTGTCAATATTCATCTCCATCCTACAGGACCATCCCATTGGACGGTCCCATTGGATGCATTGCAGAAAGTGCATAAATACCTTTTACATGTATCAGCCAAGTGATTCACTACTATTCCAAATATAATGATGAGTTTTTGTTTTGTTATTTTTTAAGAAAACTCCATATTTTGTTCATTTGTCAATATTCATCTCCATCCTACAGGACCATCCCATTGGACGGTCCCATTGGATGCAATGCAGAAAGTGCATAACTACCTTTTACAAGTATCAGCCAAGTGATTCACTACTATTCCAAATACTATGAGTTTTTGTTTTGTTATTTTGTAAGAAAACACCACTATTATTTTGTTCATTTGTCAATATTCATCTCCATCCTACAGGACCATCCCATTGGACGGTCCCATTGGATGCAATGCAGAAAGTGCATAAATACCTTTTACAAGTATCAAGCCAAGTGATTCACTACTATGTATTCCAAATACAATGAGTTTTTGTTTTGTTTGTTTTTAAGAAAACACCTTATTTTGTTCACTAGTCAATATTTAACTCCATCCTACATTGGATGCAAGGCACTTACTTCTTTTTCAGGCATCAATCTGTACAGTTCACTGCTAAAACTATATGTATTCAAATAATTCTAATTCCTAATGGGAGCATGTTGTGTCATTTTCAAAGAATCACCAGGATCTTTTATTATATTTGTAAATACTGAACTTCATCCAATATAACCATCCCATTGGATGAAATTTATACACACTTAACACTGGCATAATCAATTCAGATATTCCAACAAATACAACTCTTGGTCTAGGCTGGCTCCTGGCAGTCGCGTAGGTGGTGTGATCTTGTGTGACCCAACAATCAACTGCATGCCAACCAGCAAGATGGATGTGTATACGCTCTTTTCACTGTGTTCCGCATTTTAAAGCCAAAACTTAGCGTTATGCTGGACTCAGCTACAAGAAATGAAACCACCATCATGATCCTACTGGCATACACTATCCATCTTTTCATTTTTAATTGCTGAGTGCAGTGCAAGGAGTTTTAATGCATGCAAATTGGCCAACTTTGCATCATTTTGTGCAGAAAAATCATAAAAAACTTGGCTTTTTATTGGCTGATTTCAATGAAAAACACATCGATGGACCTGCACGGTTCTGATTCAAATGATGAGACTGCTTGTGCACGCATAAATATCCCCCGTTTTTGAACTTGGTACATTAGGACACCAGATGTAAGTGACCAGATACAAGCGAAAGTGGAACCATAGATGGAACAACAAAGGGATGATACTGAACACGCTTTGTAGTTGTCATGCCCAGTTGGCCATAAAATGAATTAGCACTCCCATTGGTAGTCCATCTATAGCACATCCCTGGTCAAACCCTAAAAAGTCCCCGCATAACAGCTAGGGTCTTCATTTAAGGAACTTTCCTTAAATTTAAAATGGCCTATCATTTAAAAATAAGGTAAGTTTCTTAAAGTCACTTTCTGTAGACTTAAGGAACTTTCCTTATACTGGTCTACAATTGAAGAATAAGGAAAGTTCCTTTAAATGGCTAAATCCGATTCTGTGTAGATTTCAGAAAGATGTATAGATTTAAGGAACTTTCCCTAAAATGGTTCTCGATTAGAAAATAAGGAAAGTGCCTTTAAATCACAGGAATCACATTCTGAAAATTTCCTTAAACTGGTGTATGGTTGAAAATTGTGGATGTTTCTTTAAATGGATAAATCGCTATCCTGAAGATTTACAGACATTTCCTTTAAATGGTCTATGATTAGAAAATAAGGTGAGTTCCTTAAAATATAGAAAACACATTCTGATGAATAATTAGAGAACTTTCCTTAAACTGGCCTATCATTCTGAAATAAGGAAAGTTCCTTAAATATGTTAAAGTGACAAAATCACATATTAAAGATTTAAGGTTTTCCCTTAAATTGGTCTTGGGTTGAAAAATTATGGAAAGTTCCTGAAAGCGATCAAATAACATCCTGTTGTTTTAAGGAACTTTCCTAATTTATTTCTGCTTTTCTGCATCTAAACCATACAGTTCAGCTATTAATGACAGGCAAAAATTGAAAATAGACCTATTCTCAAAACAAAATTCAGGGTAAAAAAGGTACACATCCTGGGATAAAAAACTTTCCATTTTGGAAAGTTTTATTTTTCTATATTACTAAATATCTACAGGTATGTTACATACTTAATCACCAGGCAGACTGATGAGTGCATCAATGTTAATGTCAGATATCTTAACTGAATCAATTTGAAAGTCAAACGGATTTGCCCTATTTGAATCATGAGTAGAATTGGATGGAGTGCAGAAATTGCACATGTGCCAACTAAGTATAAGTTTCAAATCATATAGTGTACAATAACAAATATACAATCAAACTATTTAAAGTATGTGTTTTTTTAAAGAAAACACCCATAATTTGTTTATTAGTCAATATTTATCTTCATCCTACAGGACCATCCCATTGGACTGTTCCATTGGATGCAATGCAGAAAGTGCACAAATACCGATTACAAGAATAAAACCAAGTGGTTCTCTACTATTCCGAATATAATAATGAGTCTTTGTTTTGTTTTGTTATTTTTAAGAAAACACCATATTTTTCCATTAGTCAATTTTTATTTCCATCCTGCAGAACCATCCCATTGGATGAAAGGCACTAAGTTCTATTACAGGTCTCAATCTAAACAATTCAATGCTAAAAATATGCATTCAAATGATTCCAATTCCAAATGTGAGCATGTTCTGTCATTTTCAAAGGAATCACCAGGATATTTTATTATATTTGTAAATATAGACCTTCATCCAATAGAAGCATCCCATTGGATGAAAGGCGCCTACTTCTTTTACACGCATCAATATAAACAGTTCACTGCTACAACTTTGCATTCAAATAATTCCTAATATTTGCATGGTTTGTCTTTTTTCAGAGGATCCCCCCAAATCTTTTATTATATTTGTAAATATTTGCCTTCATACAACAGGGCCATCTCATTGGCTGAAATTTGTACACACCTAACACAGGTCACAGGTATCAATTTTCAATGTAAGAAAATGTTGTTCAATGTTAGAAAATGTGAATGATTCCAAATGTTTTCATGTTATTTTAGAAGAAAGCATCAGAGTTTAAAACTTTTCTTGTACATGTATATATATTCACCTTCATCCAACTGGACCATCCCATTGGACCATCTTGTCAGAGTTTCTGCATGTCACTTAATTTATTAACATGTGTTCTGTATCAACACATTCATCACCTATAAAAATCATTTCAGAGTCTATTTTGTGGAGAGTTCATCAAAATGTACTTTTGTTTAGTCCAACTGTAAAGTTCAATTGGCTTGACCAATGGGGTTTTCCAATTGAATATCCAACTGGACAATAACATTTTGATGATGTTGGACCCAAATTGTAGATATTGTAACACAGCACATTTTTGTAATTTACATGTGACCTCTAAAGGTCAAAGGTCAAGGTCATTTGTACGATAGAAATATTCATCCAGCCATAACTCAGTCAATTTCCATCCAATTTTGATCATGTTGGTCACAAATTGTAGCTACTGTAACACTGCACTTTTTTGTAAAAATTTACATGTGACCTCTAGAGGTCAAAGGTCAACGTCATTTTGACATTTGATATATTCATGTGGCTATAACTCGGTCAATTATCATCCAATTTTGATCATGTTGGACACAAATTGTAGCTACTGTAACACTGCACATTTTCTTTCTTTCTTTCTTTCTTTCTTTCTTTCTTTCTTTCTTTCTTTCTTTCTTTCTTTCTTTCTTTCTTTCTTTCTTTCTTTCTTTCTTTCTTTCTTTCTTTCTTTCTTTCTTTCTTTCTTTCTTTCTTTCTTTCTTTCTTTCTTTCTTTCTTTCTTTCTTTCTTTCTTTCTTTCTTTCTTTCTTTCTTTCTTTCTTTCTTTCTTTCTTTCTTTCTTTCTTTCTTTCTTTCTTTCTTTTCTTTTCTTTTCTTTTCTTTCTTTCCAGGCAAATTTGTCCGACATTTCATTCGAAAATTATTACTTGTAGAAACTCCAAACTTGGCACAATTATACTTCTATAGATAAAGTCTGGCTTTTCTATTCTGACATGTCATGCTTTACAAAATTACGCAAATGGGGGCTAATGAAATTTTTAAATCTTCACTATCTTATATACTATAGTAGATGTGGTTCCACGTATACAGTTTGATATCAAAGTCAAGGTCATCTCAAATGTCAAGGTCATGTCAAGGTCAAAGGGTCAATTTAGGCCAAAATGTCATTTTTGAGGTCAAGGTACACTTCAGGTAGAGGTCATCTCAAGACCAAAAGTCATTTCAAGGTCAAAGGCCACTTTCAATGGTGGATTTTTTCTAGCCATAACTTGGTAAATTTTTATCCAAATTTTATCATGTTGGGCTCAAATTGTAGTTATTGTAACCCTGCACATTTTTGAAATTACATGTGACCTCTAAAGGTCAAAGGTCAAGGTCATTTGTACCTTTGAAAGTTTCATCCAGTCATAACTTGGCCAATTTCCATCCAATTCTAATGATGTTGGACTCAAATTGTAGGTATTGCAACACTGCACATTTTTATAAGAACATGTAACCTCAAAAGGGCAAAGGTCAAGATCATTTGGCCCTTTGAAAGTTTCATCTTGCCATAAGTTGATCAATTTTCACCAAATTTGGTTCATGTTGAGCTTAAATTGTGGGTATTGTAACACTGCGCAATTTACATGTGACCTGTGAAAGTCAAAGGTCAAGGTCATTTCGACTTTGAAATTTGCATTGCAGCCATAAGCTTAATGTAATGTGAAGTACGAAAGGATAAAAGTTGTAACATTCAATATTTACAACTTTTGAAGGCACACAGACAGATGTGCTTTGAAGCAAATCTTCTTTTCTAGTTAACATGTGTTCTGTATCAACACATTCATGCACCTATGAAAATCTTCATTTAAGAGTCTTTTTTGTGGACAGTTTATCAAAATGTACTTCTGTTTGGTCCAACCGTACAGTTCAATTGGCTTGACCAATGGGATTTTCCAATTGAATATCCAACTGGACAATAACATGAAAATTTTTTTATTTTAATTGAATAATATTGTATAATTTACATTGAGTACATTAGTACCTGTTGCCACCCCGATGAGAGACCGCTGGTCATTTAAAACCACTTTTTCACAGACGTCACTTATTTTTGGAAAGGGGGGGGTAGTTACTTGTACATGTACCTCTCATAATACCACATTTTACCTTGTGTACGCTCTCAGTGTTACACAGTGCATATGTGTAATGCAGACATTAGGACATTCGATAGCTTGGGTCACTTCGCTGGGTACAGCGTGTCAGAGACCTTTACCCTTGTAGGCAAGTTATTTATATCCTGGGCAATGAGACATCGGCCATCGCTAGGCTTATGGCTGTGGCTTTGGCACGGGCCTGGACGTGGCACCCTCCTTTTTTTCGTGCATGCAAGTTACGTATGCTGGAATAAATTCAAGAAAACTCGCTCCATGTTTGGGCATCATTACTTGTGGTCTCAAGTGAAACGCCTTCACAAGCCTGGTCTTTGGTGACAGGTACTGCTCTCTCAATATTACTATCCTGGAAAAGGGGCGGAGGGTATTAAAGGGTATTGCAGTACTGCTGGAAACCCTCTTATTTTTTTGTATTTTGTACTGACCACTATTTAGAACATTTTTTTTTTTGATCAGCATTTATTTTAAAGTTGCTGGTAACATCATAAACAGTCGTCTCTTAAGATTGAGTCTAGCCTACATTTTAGTAGCTTCTCGAGATCACTGGGAAATCAATGTCCTGATAGAATGCAAATTATATTTAGGAGTTTTGGCGGTCTTACAACAAGACATCTCATTTACTTAATATGCTGGTAGCAGCATATATAGGTGTCAACTCTCACGCTTTGACCGTGAGTCTGACGGGAGTCACGCTTTGAGGACTTGCCTTACGGCCACTTCAAATCTCACATTCGTCTCCTGTTCAACAGAAAATATGGATGTAAAAAAAAAAGTAGTAAAAATCAAGCGAATTAAAAGATTTTCAAAAAAATCTTGGCTTCCGATGACTTTCCCGATCCGAAAGTCATAAAATAACATGATAACCGTGATGCCATGATGCCCCTTGCTACTCGGTTATGCCCAGATGCTGCCAGATTGCACCATTTTGAACCTAAAAAAACAAAATTTTCTGAGGGGAGGCCCTGGGGGGTTCCCCCTCCCACACCCTGCCTCAGTCAATCCTCAAGGTGAGATTTCTCCAAGGGTTGACACCTATGTAGCAGTACAGTGAAAAACTATCTACAAAAACAACCTTTGGGGATGACCAAATTGTGGTCTCTCCAGACAGTGGTCTTTCATGAGAGGTATAAATGATATGAAAAGTACTGAGCAAAGTGGTCTTTCAAGACAGGTTGCCTTTCATTTGAGTGGTCTCTCAAGAGAAGGAACCACTGTATGGATTTACCATACTGGAATTGGGGGGACACAACAAAATAAAATGGTGTACCAATAACTCAGCAGAGAAGAACCCCCATTCCCATTATCAGTTTCATAAATGGACCTACCATGGATATAAGTATAAACTTTCTTGCAACAAATTTGTGACTTCAAATTTCAAATACACCCATATAATGGCAGGGGTTCATAGCATGGACCACTGGTTGCTGCACTGGTGGTCTTATCAGTCAAGTAGATAATTGGGCCTGTCATGGGTACTGAGATGATAATTGTTGCCAGCAAGCTTTAATTATGTGGGCAGGACAGAACATTAAGAAAACAGCTATGCCCTACATTTTGGATCTTATTACACCTGTCTCTCTGGCTTAATATATCCTGCCTTGCAGGGACCCTGCGGATGGTCAGAATACATAGACCAGATTGGGCATTTCTAAAGTTGACATGGGTGCTAGTGTTTTACCAGAGATGGGTTTGCTGTACAGTGGGCTCTCTGGCAAAATGTATTATGTTTATGATACAGATACAACAAATATGCTAATAAAATGCAAGCACTTTACATGTACTTGAATTAATCTAGCTTATAAATTTTTAAGGGAATCCCAAGTGCATTTTTATGCCAGCTTTTTATTATTATTATTATTATTATTATTATTATTATTATTATTATTATTATTATTATTATTTGTAGCATGCTTAGCCAGCACGCTTTATTGTCTTCATTGCATTACGGCTAGTAGTGCAACAATGCTTGGCAGCCTTGGTGAACTCCAAGCTTGAAAATAATGCAGCAAAAATGAACTAGAAAAGAGGACTTGCGTGACAGCAAATCTGTCTGGGTGCCTTCAAAATGAAAACAATTTGAAATGCTAGACTTTGCCATTGTTCAACATAATTTAAACTTTGTTTTTTAGAATAACTTGCATAGATTAAAATGCTATAACATTGGTACTTGGCTCATTGGATGTGGCCATGTCAAAAACTTATGAACTGAATTTTTAATGACACTACTGTCTGTAATAGTTTTGAAGCTATTCATGATCTTGATTTTGTGTATTTGCCTAATTTGAATAAATTAAAAGCCTACAACTCTGGTTCATGGTTTACTGGATGTGGTTATGTCACAAATCTGCAAATTGAAGTTGGAATGGTACCTCTATGTATAATATTTTGACGTAATTCAAAATTTAGGTTTGTATATTCACTTTGTTTGTATAAATTAAAATCCTCCAAGTTTGGTTCATGGTTCATTGGATGCATCTATGTCACAAATCTATATAGTAAAGTTGAAATGGCACCTCTAGATATAACAGCTTTGAAGCTATTCAATTTAAATTTTGTGTATTCACCTAATTTGCATAAATTAAAATTCTACAACTTTGGTTCATGTTTCAGTATGATGCGGATATGTCACAAACCTATAAATGGAAGTTGGAATGACACCTCTATCTATAATAGTTTTGAAGCTATTCAAGATTTACATTTTGCATATTTACCCTATTTGCATAAATCAAAGTCCTATGACTTTGGTTCATGGTTCGTTGAATTTGGCTTTGCCACAAACTTACAAACTGAAGTTGGAAAGGCATTTATATCTGCAATAGTCTTGGAGATATTCAACTTTTAATTTTTTTCAGTGCCCCTAATTAGCATAATTTAAAATTCTACTACTTTCAGTTACTGTCCATTATATTGGCAAGTGTCACAAACCTTTACATGCACATTGAAAGAAAGAAAAACATTTTCTATAAAAAAAAATATCTGGGTTTGCACTCAGACATGGCTTGGTCAAGGAACCTATCTCAATCTGCATACAACTATGGTTTTGAGATATTCAAGGTTTGACATTTTGAATGCCCCGAATTTTCATAATTCTAAACATCTAGATATTCCATATAAAATGGCAATTTTTATGCCATGCATGGAGATAAGACCCTGCAATATTTTGAGCTTTTGATGAAACTGTCCAATTTCTTTTTTTAAAAAAGCATTAGCAAACTGGTAATACAGTTTTAAAGCCTTCCTCCATCTTCCAAGTGCTCACATTTCAAATTGAGCCTATGACAAGAAGGTGATCACTCAGAATCATAAAAAGTAGAAGAGCCTCCCCCCCCCCCCCTGTTTTTTTTATACATGTATCACATGAGCAGCATACACAACTTGTAGAATTTTAATTAATATCAATTTGGGACACTTGAATAAATTAAATGTTGGATATCTTAAATACTGTTACAGGTAGAGGTGAAATTGCAACTTCCAACTTGTATGTTTGTGTTGTACACACATCCTAGGAACCAACAAGAGGCCCATGGACCTAATGCTCAGCTAGCACCATGGCTATATATTGCACCTTCATTTTCATTTCGAAGTTGTGTCCTCAATTGGCTTCTGAACTTGAGAAAATGCAAAGGTCAATTATATAGGTGGCTTTAATTTGCATGATGTTATTGGAAGGTTTATCACGGTATAATATGTTTGTAATGAATATTAACAGACAAAAGGATAAATCAGATAATGTATGTATACATATCATTTTATTTAACTAGAAAAGTTAGGAGAATATTTA
Organism: Hermodice carunculata; assembly: GCA_964020975.1. Lineage (NCBI taxonomy): Eukaryota > Metazoa > Annelida > Polychaeta > Eunicida > Amphinomidae > Hermodice > Hermodice carunculata. Next base: position 19,261,164 of record OZ026617.1, on the reverse strand, counting down.
TGAAAGTTTTAATCTTTTTTTGTAGTTCGTTTGTGGTATATCTGTATTCTGTGGGTTGTTGTATCAATCAGTGACCTTTAAACAAGCAGGTTAAAGGTGATTTATGGATTATAAAATACTCATGTAAATTGCATATTTTGTATCAATTTAGTAACCCTAGCTCACTTATATCAATATTTTGTACTTAATTATCAATGACATCTGTAATTTGTATTTTGACCAAAAACTGGATCAAGGGCATCCAAATTTTCATAAAGGTTGATTACTGACCAAATACATAGTTGGTGTAAGTTTCAAAGCTCCATCTTTATTTATGATCATAATACTGAATTTACTGTGGTTATTTTACACCTATGATGTAAGTTCCATTGAAAACCATCGGTAGAACCACCAGCACTCCACTTTTTATAAACGTGCTTCTCTATAATACGCCTATAATGGTAAAATGCCTATTTGTTCACATGTAAAGATAGAATGACCATCACAAGAATATCATCTCCTGAAATTTATTCCATCAGTGACCTTGAGAAAGTGGGCTAAGGTCACCCATATTATGTAATATACTTTCAGACATGAAACAGGTATGCTGTGACATTTAATTAAGTTAGCTTGATTATTTCTCATGATAGCTCTGAGCACATATTGGCTCATTAATTTCCGTTCACCTGTACGTAGCGCCAACAGTACTGTTCAGATTCCACATATAAGCGTCCCAAATGCTTCCACCAAATTTTATAAAGATCCATCACAAATCAAGGACTCTAGAGTGTTTTCAATTTTTTCACTTTTTGGCCTGTATATTACGTAATCCTGTAGATGGCATCACCAATAATGCAAAGAATCTAGACTGTCACTCGTAGAGCATGTCCAAAAAATTTCAAGAGGCTAACTTTAAAATTGTTCATGCTATCGTGTTGGCAAGCAAATTGTCTACAGATGGAACGACAGAATGACTGCCAACCAGAAATGAGTGACCGCATAAACTTTGCCACCTTTAGTCAGCAGAGCTAAAAACTAAAGTTGTAGAATTTCAATTAATGCTAATAAGGGACACTTGACCAACATAAATGTTGAATATAGTCAACATTATAATAGGTAGAGGTTCCATCCTAGGTTCAGTTCATTGGATTGTGCTGTATGCCTATCCAATTAACCAAAGTTGTAGCATTTTGATTTGTGCAAATTTTAAAAGTGCACAGACAGATTTGCTGCCTCAGTAGCAGCTTCCCAGACTGGGTAAAATTTCTGATGTTGGCACTCGTCAAACAACTGCTATGCCCAACAAGTATTACACTGTCCAGTCAGGGCTGCTATAGAGCCAAACAGATTCACTGAGAAGCACATTTTTTTCCTAGTTGGCATCTGTGCACAATGCAAAATTGAGTCTCAATTACAGGTCTCCCTTCCCCAGCTAACTGTAACTGACCGATGGTCTCCTGTATCTGTGTTCTTTCCTCCAGGGCTTCAGCTGATTTAACAGCGACAAATCCAAGATTTACATAAATGCTATGGCCAAATTTGAGCATTGATTAAGTTATAATGCATACTGTTGATTTCCAAAAAAATAATAATAATAAAAAACGTTCACATAAAGGAGGTTATGTTGATGGACTGACACACACATTCAGTGTGGCAAAAAATAGTTGGAAGTTTGGGGGTTGCACTGAAAAAAACAAGTGGAGGAAAAAGAATTAGATTTGTCATTTGTAATTTATTAACATTTATCACACATGATGTGTACATGTAGTTATGAATTCTCCCCATGCAAACAAGCACGTGCTTTGTGGGCAGACAGATCTGGCATATGTCACTGTTCCATCAGAAAGAGGGGGATCAGGTATTTCTGTACTGGCCAACCAGGGGCATTTTATTTTTTGCAGCAGCATACTGGAAGGCCTCATATTTTCCTTATTTTGCACTATCCATCATTTTAGAATATCTATCTTTTCTTTACTATGTAATGGAGCAAAATTATATTCTGTACTAGAACACTGAAATCCCCCTTACCCCCTTTGTCAATGAGCATAAGCTGTTTGTTTGGACTGACCTGGAGGAAAGGATTGGTCTGGCCCATGACCCTGAGTGTATGTGTAGGTTAACATGCATTTCCTTAGGCAGGGTGAGGAAACCTGATCTGAACCCTTTGTGTTGTGTCCATCACATTTTATCCTACTGGTGCCCATTCAGTACCCATAGTCCTAATTGATCAGTAAACCACAGAAAGCTACTGGGGATTTGTAAAGAATCAGCCTTGAACTTGCATATGGGATCCACCCCATCAGACCTGAAATAACCCTATATGTTGGTTTTATACAATATTCCTGTATGGGGGCATTCACAATTGTTATCGTTTTTTATTAGTGGGCATGGATGTTAACATTTTTGAAAAAAAACATAGGATATTTGAACATAGTGAAGAGTGTGAGGAGATGGGTGGGTACAGGAAGAGGATACCCCTTCCCCTCCCTACCCCCCCCCCCCGTTCTTAAGGAAATGTTTGAAAAAATTGGACCTCAAATGATGCAATCTAGTGCAACTCATTAAATATCAAAACTGAATTTTATACTGAAACTCCTGCATTCCCAATTTCTTTTTCAATATGTTTTAAATATAGATTTTGGACTTTTCTTTTTATAAAATTATAGTGTTAAACTATAGATTCTGGCCACGTTCTTGCCTATATGGGCCATTGTAAAGGGATTGAATATGCAAGTGCACATTGCAAAAAACAAAAACAAAGGGGGGGGGGGTACCCCCCTTCCTCTTGAAAGTAGGCCTACATGTATACTCTGAATATGAGGAAATTGAATAAACCTTTTACTACAATATACATAGACAAGGCTGTTATCCTTTAATACCAACCAAATTTTTTGAAAAATTGAGCAACCACTATGAAATTTATGCAGTGGACAGTGGAAGCATGTCACCAGATGCTTGGTTGAGCTCAGCTTTCATTGACCTTGACCTATTTTCAAGATCACCTGGTGTTATCAAATTGATGTCGAGAGGGTCTTAAGAGCATTTGCCTGTTATATTTTGATTGTCACGTGACATTCAGGCACATATCATACTTCGCAATAAGGAATGCATGGAATTGAGCATGCTTTTGGTGGCTTTGATAATACAGTGGTACCTGCTCTTAAGACCACCTCTCGTAAAAGACCACACTAGATTTTAAGACTGCCCTTTCAAGACACTGTCCTTTAATTTCTTTACTAACTTACCTGCAGTGAAAGACCACCTGTCATATGTGATCACTTTTGTCTGGCATTATGGGTGGTCTTAAATAGCAGGTTCCACTGTACCAGAATGTCCATCATTATCAGTCATCACTGGCTGTGTTTGATGTCTACTGGTATTTAATCAAGTAAAAGACTAAACAGTTAAATAATGTGTGTTCTCCCTCTATGTGGGCCTAGAGAGAGATTGAATACTATGATCTTGAAGTCATACATACATGTATTTGTAAACTCATTCCATATCAGCCCCACATTATTTTACAATGTGGATCACAAAAGCTGAACTTTACAAACCCGATTAACCTTTCAAATATCACACTCATTAAGTTTGAAAGGAACACAAATGTTTTGCCTATTTTATTAGTGCCAAAGTGGCAATGACTACTGTAAATTGCTTTAATTTCACTGTTCTCTTATTTTCACCTTTAGCTGATGGCTCAAAAACCATGAAAGAAAAAACACAGTTAAACAGTATAATAAAATTATTTGAATAGGAATTGTTTGCAAAATAGGGAAATTAAAAGTACAGTGATATGTCAAAAATACAAATTTAAAGAACATTTTACAGCATTTCAAACTTATTTCAAAGCATGTATCTTCTGTAAAAAAAATTAGCAATACTATTCGACATTTACTGTATCCAAAGAAATTTGATTTGGAAACTTTATTGGAGCTCACATTGTATCCTTGACAAAACAAACAGAAAAAAAAAAACAGAAAAAAAAACAAACAAAAAAATAAAACAAAACAAAAACAAAAAACTGACAAAAAAACCCAAAACAAAAACAAAAACAAACCAAAGAAAAACAAAAAAACCAAAAACAAAACAAAAAAAAAAAAAACAAAAAAAAAACAAAAAAAAAACCCCAAAAAACAAAAAAACCCCAAAAACAATACAAAAGAAAAAACGCACCCTATATATATATATATATATATATATATATATATATATATATATATATATATATATATATATATACATATATATTTTGTCCATAAAATATGTCTGTTTTGATGGGCTAAACTTCTGCATGGGATACTACTTAGATCAGTGAGGTCCATGAAGCTCTAGTCTGCTTGGTCTAAACACAGAGACTGCCAGCACTGTGGACACTGGCTCAGTGTGATTTTGACCTTCCTGGCCCAAAGACAAAGTAGGCACAGCTTTATGCATGCATTGATGGTGGCAAGGCGAAATGTGATCTCTCTCCTCACAAGCTGTATAAAATGTTATCAGCATCATCTCTTTCAAATAAACATTTTTTTGTAACTGGGCAGCTAGCTACAAGAGTAGTTACCTGGTACGGTGCTGGGAGAAAAGAAAATGAACTGATAGGGCATAATAGCGACGGGGTAAATTAGAATTTGAGGGTGCAGGGAGGAGCGGGAATGGTGGTAGCCCTTATAAGGGCTCCCATGGGGTTTCCCATGGGAAATGCCTGAGCCTTAGAGGCAGGGATAGGGTGTATGAGAGTTGGTTTTTTCTTTTTTTCTTGTGGGGGTGGGGGTGGGGGTGGGGACTACAAGCGATGAGTGTTGAGGGATATATCCAGGACCAGGGGCCCACCACAGCTGTGAGAGAGTGTGTGGTGGACCCTTTGCCTTGGCTGTGGTCCTGGAAAACATGGCAGCACAAGCTGTTAGGATAACCATGGTTTCCTCCACCTCATCTATTTTTCTTTTCTTTCCTTTTATTTTTTCCTTGGCCACCTGAGTCACACAGGACCGCAGGGCATAAGCAGAGAGCCACAGTAATATTATCATGCTCAATTTACCTCAGCTGGGAGTAGGGGGTGGGAAGTGTACTCCCATTACTAAACATTAGGGAGAAGCTTTGCAGGGAAAGACTGCCTGTTTTGTTAGCATTTATCACTGTCAAACACCCCAGTTTTCAAACTATTGGTCCTAAATGCCCCATTTTCAATAGTCAACTGTATATTGTAATGGGTCTGAGTAATTGCTCCCCCCCCCCCCCCCAAATGGAAGTGGCCAACAAACTAACTTTATAAATACCAGCTCCCAAAGACCCCTGTTAATAACATTGATTCAGTTCCCATTGGGTCTGGGTTTTATAACCTCAGTGGAGCCTACTCATCCTAAAATATGGGTATGCCCCCCTCCCCGCCCCCTCCCTAAGGTTAATGTAACTATCAACATTACTTTTGAAACTTAGGTCTTTACAATGATCAGTAAATTTTAACCACAGATCTGATCCTACCTACACATGTAAAGTTGTATATACTTGGAGGGATTCAAGAGGGGAATGTTTTGGGATTCAAGAGGGGAACGCCGTCTGTTCGTCTGTCCCATGGTTTTACCACCATAACTTCAGAAATTTTTCAGACGGGACTTTCAAATTGCACATGATATTACACTCCTATATGGCCTTCTTTGTGTGCAACAAACATAGTTGACCTTGACCAAATTCTCAAGGTAACATGTGCTGAGCGACGTTACCAATCTAACTATTGAAAGCCTGCATCTAGCAATCTGAAGCTTACACACAAGAAGCTTCATAGAGTGATCTAGAAGCCTATTGAAAATCAACGTCATAGCTCTATATTTGACCTACTTTTTGAGGTAAAGGTCAAGTGCACAATGGTGGAATTGGTAAACGTAAGGAAGTATTTAAGTCAGTTATATGAAATTTTATACACACATGTATCATAACCAAAAAATGTGTCATGAATCAAAAGTAGGTCACTAGGTCAAGTATCTGGGTCACAGTGACCTATTCATCGATTTTTTTTTTACCACTGTAACTTCAGAGGCTTTTGAGACTGGACTTTCAAATTGCATATGATAGTAAACCACTATAAGGCTTGCTTTGTGTGCAAGCATAATTGACCTTGACCTAATTTTCAAGGTCACACACGCGTCACAAGTTTGCTGAGTGACATTGTGCATCTTGAAATCTAAATCTTAAAACAAAAGAAGCAACATAGGGTGATCTAGAAGGCTATTGAAAGTCAAGTTTATACCTTTATATTTGACCTAACGTTTTGAGGTCAAAGGTCAAGTGTACAATAGTAGTATTTGTTAAATTTATGACAAGATCTCCATTTGTGAAATTATTTGATGAGTGGCAAAATGACCGTGATCTCTTACACTACAGGCTACCAGCAGCTTTCTGATAATACACTATACCTGATACTATGGGGCACTATTCCTATTCACTTACAGCAAAAGAGATTGAAGGCGGCAGAAGAGTACTGCATTCTTTGAACGGTATTTTTTCCTATACCACCAACAATAATACAAGAAAATGGTCACATTGTATTATGATGACCTTTTAATAAGACGTTACATATTTGTTGGTGTCTTGAGTTATGCCGATAATATAGTTCTTTTAGCCCCCACCAATCATTAAAGAAGCTTATGTTAATATGTACTGAGCATGGAACAAAGTATTTTTCAATCTTTCCAAAAGTAAGCTTATAATTTTCGGGACACTGATCCCAATGCAGGAGTTTATTCAAGAATGAGAAGGTGGAATGTGTCCAAAGTGACCAACATTTGGGAAATAAATTTGGTAACCAATTATTAGAAAGAAACAGTTTATGCAATTGGAGATATGTTTAACAAGTGTAATTTGCTTATCGCTGAGTTTGACAAAACATTTCCTCATGTTAAGTACCGGCTTTTTTAATCTTTCTATATGTCTGTGTACGGTTGTATTTTTTAGGACTTTTCGACAACATATGTGGAAAAGATTTTCACAGTGTGGCGTAAATGTATCTGCAGATCACATGTACTTGATATAACTGTTAACACTCACTGCACCTTAGTTTGTTGTGTGACAATATCCCTGTCGAATGCCAGCTCCATTTAAGATTTCTAAAATTTGTTATCTCTTGCATCAAAACAGGGCCAATTATTTACTGTTTCCATCACAAGATGTAAATAGGCCAATGATGGAATTCCCTGTGCATTTCACACGCGGTTGCCATTTCGATTGCTACATGGAGCGATTGGTTGTGGTGCGCGTGATGTCGCGTGTACCATCGCCCGTGAACCGCGTATATGGAATCAACTAAAAGAAATGCTGCTGTTTCTATTTTTGACGCGCGGCATTCGCTTCCGAAACCACGCATATGGAATCCCAACTTAAGGCAATTTGTGATCAATTGTAGGTCCAGACATCCTGTGAGGAACACATTTTGGGAGATTTTTGGGGGGACTTGTGTTCTATAAATTTACAAACTAACTTCAAAGTTCTGTGGAACAGATGCACTGTACCTCCTCCTGAGATTCGAAAAATATATGTTTGAGCAGATGTGTAATAGAGACTTGTTAAAAACAAGGTACTGTACCCTGTAGGTCCAGATGGATTCAACAGTGTCCCATGTTGTTCAATTGGATCCAACAGTATCCCATGTTGTCCAATTGGATAAAAAAGATCCCAAGTTTTCCAATTGCAGTTGTGTCATTAATTACACAAGGTCAGATTTCCCTTTTGGTGAGTCTTGTATTTCTTATAGAATAAAAGTCATCAGTAGCAGCCTAAACACAATCTTGAAGATTTGGTATTTGATTGAAGTATTTCATAGAACATGGCCGGAATTTAAAAAAAAAAAAAAAAAATGCAAAATAAAAAAACGCATGTGCATAATGAGGTTCATGACTTTTTTGAGTGCATGTTATTACCAGCAAGTTCAATTTAAAGCACAAAGTCATTGTACATTCAACTGATAATTCACATTAATTAGGCACATGAAATTATCAGATTATAGGAAATGTTATATTGCTTGAACATTATTATTCAAGCTTTTGAATTGTTGCTAGCTTTCTTCTTATGTGGTTGTACCTTATGTATCAACAAAGTTGGAAAGTTTGAAGTTTCTTTTCCTTTCAAGTTCAGAGAGATCATACTCTGACTTTCAAAGTATGCTTCGTGTAATGATTCTCAATTCTGTCCCTGCACATAATGATTCTCTTTCTTTTGACATAATCAATGGAAGGTACAGAAGTGTTCAAGTATTTAAAATGCTCTGAACATGATATACAGACATTAAAAATTGTTCATGTGAATAATTTTTTCCTGCACACATTAAATGTATTGCAAAATGCCACCATATTTACGTCTGTGTGTGCCAACACAGACATTGTGTTTCTTGAATTTCATTCATTTTTTCCTCTATAGTACCAAATTTTGTTCGCCAGTTTTCCTGGAACACTATTACACTTAGAAACTTCAAATTCGGCATGGATATAGGTCTATACATGAATTTGTGCCTATTAATAAAAAGATGAAAATATGTTGAAGATTATGCAAAAGAGGGGCATTTGAAAATTTAAATCATGAATATCTCCAAAATTGTTATAGGTACATGCAACCAATCCAACTCAATTCATACGTTTGTAACACTGCACGTTTTTGTAATTAACTTGTGACCTCTAAAGGCAACAGGTACTATGCACTAAAAGTAAATTGTACATTATTGTCCAATCAAAAAAAGACATTTTTCATGTTATTGTCCAGATGGATATTTCAATTGAAAAATCCCATTGGTCAAGCCAAGTAAACTGTACAGTTGGACCAAACAAAATGTACATTTTGATGAACTCTCCACAAAATAGACTCTGAAATGTAGATTTTTATAGGTGATGAATGCTCTAAATATAGAACACAACATGTTAATGAATTACAAAACATGCAGGAACTCTGAAAAGATGGTTCCTATGGGAGACGTGACCATTACTGGAAAGGGCTTAACCTTGGGATTTCACAGTCTCCAATAATATGTACACATCTATATATATTTTTGATTAAAGGCAAAGGCCCAGCAGCCAAAATGTGGGTTTTGAGGAGATTCGTCCGACCGGTTTCGCCGTATGAGCGGCTCATCAGGGACTGGACATAACGGTTAAACCTTCTGCTTATATACTGTAGTGTCAACAAAAGGCGTTGTTAATGTACTACAGTGACATCACACGCAGGCCAGTTGGATTTGTGTGCCTGGGGAGTCCACCCACCCGTCTAATGACGTGATGGTCAGTCGCGTGTACGTTACACGCGACACAGGGTTATGCTCTCTACCGGTGGGGCATTGTTGATAGTCAGTGGGAAGTCCCAGTGATATCCGGGGATCCCCTCTTCAAGCAAAATTTGGTCATTTATGCTATATGATAGAGAGGAATTCAGAAAACTGTAGGGGGATCCTGGGTGGAGCCCACTCGGTTAGAAATGCAGAGGGACAGTAAGGGGTGTATTTGTGTCCTCCTTCCTGTTTTGTTATGTTTTAGCTGTTATGTCGTAAGGACTAGTGTCCTTGCTTATTGGAAGTAATCCTCGTGCATGGGGAAAATGAGCATAAAACAATCAAAAAAAAAAAAAAAAAAAAAAAATATTTTTGATCAATAAGTTTGAACTTTTCAAGCAAACTTGTAGATAATCTTTAATAAATGTGTTACCAGTAAAATTTTAATATGTGGCTTTACATAGCTTAGTTCTGAGCAGTTTTGTGTGAGAAAAAAAAATTATGGGATCCCATTGGATGAATGAAAAGATAGGATCCAGCTGGATACCATTGGATACCATGGGCTGTCCAATGGGATACCACAGGACATCATGGTATTCCAGGTAATTTTCCAATATGTGGAATTTGAGACCCCGTAGGAAATTTTGTTTGATATATATATATATATATATATATATATATATATATATATATATATATATATATATATATACACAACAACAATGGTCGCCCTTGTTAACATGCAGACTATCAGCTTTTTACTTTGTTTTGTTTTTTGCAATGTTCAGGCACAGATCCGGACCCGATTCTTAGTCCATATTTGTCAAGCCTTATGTATAATGCACATAACTAATGGCAATGCACAAAGAATATTTTTATTCCTCAATTCTACTCATGATTCAAATAGGGCAAATCCGTTTGACTTTCAAATTGATTCAGTTGAGATATCTGACATTAACATTGATGCAATCATCAGTCTGCCTGGTGATTAAATATGTAACATACCTGTAGATATTTAGTAATATAGAAAAATAAAACTTTCCAAAATGGAAAGTTTTTTTTCCCAGGATGTGTACCTTTTTTACCCTGAATTTTGTTTTGAGAATAGGTCTATTTTCAATTTTTGCCTGTCATTAATAGCTGAACTGTATGGTTTAGATGTAGAGAAGCAGAAATAAATTAGGAAAGTTCCTTAAAACAACAGGATGTTATTTGATCGCTTTCAGGAACTTTCCATAATTTTTCAACCCAAGACCAATTTAAGGGAAAATCCTTAAATCTTTAATATGTGATTTTGTCACTTTAACATATTTAAGGAACTTTCCTTATTTTAGAATGATAGGCCAGTTTAAGGAAAGTTCTCTAATTATTCATCAGAATGTGTTTTCTATATTTTCGGGAACTCACCTTATTTTCTAATCATAGACCACTTCAAGGAAATGTCTGTAAATCTTCAGGATAGCGATTTATCCATTTAAAGAAACATCCACAATTTTCAACCATAGACCAGTTTAAGGAAATTTTCAGAATGTGATTCCTGTGATTTAAAGGCACTTTCCTTATTTTCTAATCGAGAACCATTTTAGGGAAAGTTCCTTAAATCTATACATCTTTCTGAAATCTACACAGAATCGGATTTAGCCATTTAAAGGAACTTTCCTTATTCTTCAATTGTAGACCAGTATAAGGAAAGTTCCTTAAGTCTACAGAAAGTGACTTTAAGAAACTTACCTTATTTTTAAATGATAGGCCATTTTAAATTTAAGGAAAGTTCCTTAAATGAAGACCCTAGCTGTTATGCGGGGACTTTTTAGGGTTTGACCAGGGATGTGCTATAGATGGACTACCAATGGGAGTGCTAATTCATTTTATGGCCAACTGGGCATGACAACTACAAAGCGTGTTCAGTATCATCCCTTTGTTGTTCCATCTATGGTTCCACTTTCGCTTGTATCTGGTCACTTACATCTGGTGTCCTAATGTACCAAGTTCAAAAACGGGGGATTTATGCGTGCACAACCAGTCTCATCATTTGAATCAGAACCGTGCAGGTCCATCGATGTGTTTTTCATTGAAATCAGCCAATAAAAAGCCAAGTTTTTTATGATTTTTCTGCACAAAATGATGCAAAGTTGGCCAATTTGCATGCATTAAAACTCCTTGTGCCGCACTCAGCAAATTAAAAATGAAAAGATGGATAGTGTATGCCAGTAGGATCATGATGGTGGTTTCATTTCTTGTAGCTGAGTCCAGCATAACGCTAAGTTTTGGCTTTAAAATGCGGAACACAGTGAAAAGAGCGTATACACATCCATCTTGCTGGTTGGCATGCAGTTGATTGTTGAGTCACACAAGATCACACCACCTACGCGACTGCCAGGAGCCAGCCTAGACCAAGAGTTGTATTTGTTGGAATATCTGAATTGATTATGCCAGTGTTAAGTGTGTATAAATTTCATCCAATGGGATGGTTATATTGGATGAAGTTCAGTATTTACAAATATAATAAAAGATCCTGGTGATTCTTTGAAAATGACACAACATGCTCCCATTAGGAATTAGAATTATTTGAATACATATAGTTTTAGCAGTGAACTGTACAGATTGATGCCTGAAAAAGAAGTAAGTGCCTTGCATCCAATGTAGGATGGAGTTAAATATTGACTAGTGAACAAAATAAGGTGTTTTCTTAAAAAATAACAAAACAAAAACTCATTGTATTTGGAATACATAATAGTGAATCACTTGGCTTGATACTTGTAAAAGGTATTTATGCACTTTCTGCATTGCATCCAATGGGACCGTCCAATGGGATGGTCCTGTAGGATGGAGATGAATATTGACAAATGAACAAAATAATAGTGGTGTTTTCTTACAAAATAACAAAACAAAAACTCATAGTATTTGGAATAGTAGTGAATCACGTGGCTGATACTTGTAAAAGGTATTTATGCACTTTCTGCATTGCATCCAATGGGACCGTCCAATGGGATGGTCCTGTAGGATGGAGATGAATATTGACAAATGAACAAAATATGGAGTTTTCTTAAAAAATAACAAAACAAAAACTCATTATTATATTTGGAATAGTAGTGAATCACTTGGCTGATACATGTAAAAGGTATTTATGCACTTTCTGCAATGCATCCAATGGGACCGTCCAATGGGATGGTCCTGTAGGATGGAGATGAATATTGACAAATGAACAAAATATGGAGTTTTCTTAAAAAATAACAAAACAAAAACTCATTATTATATTTGGAATAGTAGTGAATCACTTGGCTTGATACTTGTAAAAGATGTTTGTGCACTTTCTGCAATGCATCCAATGGGACAGTCCAATGGGTTGGTCCTGTAGGATGGAGATGAATATTGACTAGTGAACAAAATGTGGGTGTTTTTTTTAGGAAAAAACACGCATTTTAAATGTTTGATTGTATATTCATTATTAATTATATGATTTGATACTTATACCATGTTTGACACTTGTGCAATTTCTGCACTGCATCCAATGGGATGGTCCTGTAGGATGGAGATGAATATCGACTAATGAACAAAATATGGGTGTTTTCTTAAAAAAAACACTTATTTTAAATAGTTTGATTGTATATTTGTTATTGTTCACTATATGATTTGATACTTATACTAAGTTTGACACTTGTGCAATTTCTGCACTGCATCCAATGGGATGGTCCAGTGGGACAATCCAATGGGACAGTCCTAAGGAATGAGACTGAATATGTACAAACAAAGAAGGACGGTGTTTTCTTTGAAAATAACAAAATCCATAAAAACATTTGGAAGTACCTGAAGGCAAACTGGTATCAAACTGAAATCATACTAGATTTGAATATCAAAACAATCTCTGTTATCAAATCTAGTGTCTGAATTATGGTCATCTAAACTTTTATACAAAATTGGCACCACAGACAATAACCCGTGACTTATGATGTATGAAGGGAACGTGAATGGCTTATGACTTTTAATTGCATTTGTAGGTGTAAAATATAATCCAATGGGATGGACCAGAAGCTGGTGATCCAATTGGATCCCATGGGATCCAATGGGATACAAGGTCATCCTATGGGATATCCAATAGGATCCCGTGGGATCCAATGGGATGGTTTTTTCGGTATCTGAAAAAGTATAGATTATTGGATTTTTTTTCTTATATTTATAAGATGGTAAGGACCAGAGATGTTTACATGATAGATATTAGACAATACTTGTGAATAGTTTTTGAGTTATGTTACTGGACAGATCCGGACTGAGTTCATAGTCCAGATTTGTCCTGCCACATGTTAATACATGATATCATAATGCTCTATATATTTAAGATGGCATCATTATAGCCAATATATGATCCTGCAATATGGGATTGAACTGTTGTAATGTGTAAAGTAAGGCTACAAATCTCCAGTTAGAGTTTATTTGTTGCATTATTTTATGCTACATAATTAAATATTTTCCATTGGTGCAAGACTTATGTCCCAGGTCAACAGCTATCCTCAGCATGGGGTGGGTACTAAGCACACAGCCCACTGTAAGGACAACTGTTGACCCTGGACATTTTAGCTTGATAGGTCTTATCGACAATTCTCATTTAAATTGTTTTTCATCATTTTCAAATTCAAATAGTCAAAAATGTTGAAGCTGATGACATTTGACGACCAACCGGGTTTTGACCGGCTTTAGAAGGAAAGGATAAAATGGACCAGTTCTGGAAATCGAAATAATCATGATCGGGTACACTCAGTCTGGTACAGCTGACAATTGATGCTTTGCACAATTTCTGTGAAGTGCTTTGCCCCTATATCATTATAACAAGTGTTTAGATTGCACTCCAAATGAGTAAGGACAATTAATGGGCCTATATACATTGCCTTTGAGGTGAGCGTGAGAGATTAACAGATGGCTCTAAGAGTGTGCAACACTTTACCTGCATGCACAATGTTGCATGTATACATTTGAACTTGGCTGTGAAGACCACCTCCTGTACATCACAAAGTTTCAGTGTCTCAAACACTGGTAGACTTTCGTAGGAGATAAGGTATGAGAATTACTATGCAAAGTACACCTGTGTGGTCCTTCAAGACATAGATACATTATAACTTCTGAGACGTACAATAAATGGAGCAAGTTTGTGGCAAATTCTGCACGGAATAAGCTGTAAAGTCAGACCATCATGCACTATGTATTCCACTTGTAGTTCTGTCAATATATTCAATTTCAAATACAAGAATGTTCATGGCTGTAGTTTTTGCATTTTACGTAAACTTTCTGAAATTATATTTTGAAAATATTTCTCTCAAGCTTATGTTAAAACATGTTTACATTGTGTATTTATTAATGTTTATGACTTTGATGGTAATAAAAATCAAATATAGCAAAGTTAAGAAAATTTTATATTTTATATATCAATGACAAGCATGTAAGTTCCCATATGCTGATGAAAGCTCCAGAGATGCCCCCATACTCTGATAAAGGCCCTGGAGAAACCCCCATATCCTGATGAAGGCTCCAGAGGGAGCCTCCGTAACCCTGATGACAGCTCAGAGAGAGCTCCTATACCCTGCATGATGAAGGCTCTGGATTGAGTTCCCATTCCCTGATGAAGGCTCTGGAGAGGCCTCCATGTCATTGTGAAGGCTCTGGAGAGGCCTCCATGTCATTGTGAAGGCTCTGAGGAGGCCTCCATGTCATTGTGAAGGCTCTGGAGAGAGCCACCATACCCTTCAGGCTTCTCAGATTTAGAGCCTCCATTCCCCAATGAAGGGTCCAGGGAGAGCCCGCATACCCTTAAAGGCTCCAGGGAGAGCCACCATGCCCTGATAAAGGCTCCAGATAGAGCCACTATGCCCTGATGAAGGCTCCAGGGAGAGCCACCATGCCCTGATGAAGGCTCTCAGGGAGAGCCACCATATGATTCAGATTCAGATTTCACTTTATTTGACCATATCAGTACATAGGAACTGTAGACAATCGTTTATTAACCCAACCGGTCAAGGATACCCATGCTGGAACATTGAAATGAAATGATGTAGTCGAATGGGCCACCTTGTTCCATAGTGTGTATATTCTAAGTAAATTTACAAAATAAAAAGGTATTGACTATATTTACATAACATTATGTAGCCAAGATAATTTTTACATGTTTATCTAATTGCTTTTTAAACAACTACATTATATCTTCATACGTCACATCAATCTTCTTTACATACATGTATGTAACAGTTTGGTACATAACAGGTATATCTATAGCTGTTTAGAAAATAAGATTTTATATATTTTGAAAAACCATGTAGACTATGTGTGTTAATTGTTTCAGTGATTATCTGATTCGTGCTATTTATAAGTTTTGGAATACGCTGATAATGGCTCTAGAGATATATGAAACATTGGGGGGGGGGGGGGCGGCAGAAGGGTTCCATATATTAGTAACTTAACATCTGGTGTTAGTTGGTTCTTTCTTTTTATAATTACTATTATACATGTATGTAGGATAGACTTTTGAGTAATTTTAATAGCTGCAAATTATTATTAAATTGTAATATGGATGACTGATATATTGAGGTACTGCACAGTAACATCCATGCTTTTTTCCAGTATTTGAAATATAATGGTAATATGTTTTGACCAATACAAAATATTTTGGGTTAACTCATTCCATACTATGGCAACTGGTCTTGGTCAGTGTTACTGGCACTTCCTGGCAAGTCATGCTGCAGCTGCCCTTGCAGTTGGCCAGATTCACTTTGAACTTGGTGGGGATGTGCATTGTACATTGGGTAGACATCAGGCAATTATGTTCAAATGGTCATACCCCAATGATTTTTGTTAATTTTTGCATTCCTGTTGATTACCATGTAATGCAATGGTGGTTCATATTTTGACTTCTTCAAAACTGTAAGCCAAATTCACTTGAAACTTTTGGTATGGATACTCCATGGATTTAGGGATTTTTTTTTTTTTCATATGATTGTGGATGATCTTCAGGTCATAGGTCAAGGTCACAATGCCTTGTAAAATAAAATGGTTTCCCTACCACATCTTCAAATGGGTATAATTCAAGTCCATCAAACTTGGTCATTATGTACCCAGGTGAGACTTCCCTTAAATTTGCTAAGTAGTGACCATGAGGTCAAAGGTCAAAGGTCAAGGTCAAACTTTGGTCAAAAGAATGGTGGCCCCCTTAGAAGGGTGGCCTCTGGTGAGAGGCACTTGCTTGAGGGATGCATAATGTTTTTTACTTGGAAAACTTGCTTCTATTTAGCAGATGAAAAGTAAGCGAAACACAGAACCGTCACAGGTGATCCTCTCATTTTTAGCTCAGCTGACTTTAAGTCTGCTAGGCTCAAATGATACATATATTTTTGGTTCAAAATCTTTTTGAGGAAAAGCCTCAAACTGTTTTGACAAATTGCTTTGAAATTGCATACAGACAACTCTGGGTACCCCTAGACCTTAATTTGTTCAACAGGTGGTGCTGAGATTTTATTCTTCTTTTTATGATTTTTAGCTCTGCTGACTTGTCAGTCAGCAGAGCTTACAGAATCCGTTTGCATCCATCGTCCGTCCGTCAGTCTGTCCTTAGACTTTTTATATTTTTGACTTCTTCTCAAAAACCGCTACATAGAATGTTTTGATTTTGCACATGGATAATCCCCAGGTGCACCTCTACCAAGTTTGCGAAGGAGATGATGATACAATAATTTTTCTATTTTTTATGAATTTTTTAATTTATTTTTTGAAAAAATTAAAAATTTCGTCATCTTAAGAACTACGAAGCCAATTGCTTTGATATTCCACATAGGGTCATCTGGGGTTAACTAGTTCTTATTTTGGCCACCAGATGGCACTGTGATTTTTTCCTATTTTCTTATGAATTATTGCCTGTTAAGGCTATTTTCAACTTCTTCTTCAGAACGGCTGAACAGAATTGCTTAAAATTTTATCAGAATATAGTTAGACATAAGACAATGAAAGTTTGCGAAAATAATATGGATATGCTAATTTTAGGCAAAGTTATGAGATATCAAACTTCGCAACTGTAAGGAAGTGCTGCAGCTGTAAGGAAGTGCTGCAGCTGTATATATATATGGCAATACAGTGCATATATTACACTATTGTATTAACCCTTTTGAATTCTTCTCAAAAAGCGCTGAATGGAATGTTTTAATTTTGCACATGGATGTTGCCCAGGTGAACCTCTACCAAGTTTGCGAAGGAGATGATGATGCAATAATTTTTCTATTTTTAATGAATTTTTCAATTTATTTTTTGAAAAAAAAAAAAAAATTTCTTCATCTCAAGAACTACCTGGCCAATTAGTTTGATATTGCACATAGGGTCACCTGGGGTCAACTAGTTCTCATTTTGGCCACCAGGTGGCGCTGCAATTTTTCCTATTTTTTTAATGAATTTTTGCGTGTTTAGGCTATTTTCGACTTCTTCTCCAGAACA
The DNA here is from genome assembly GCA_964020975.1 of Hermodice carunculata. NCBI lineage: Eukaryota > Metazoa > Annelida > Polychaeta > Eunicida > Amphinomidae > Hermodice > Hermodice carunculata. Next base: position 19,243,481 of record OZ026617.1, on the reverse strand, counting down.
GCATGATAGAATTGCTTAAAATTTTATCAAAATATAGATGGATATTAGACAATGAAAGTTTGCGAAAATAATGTGGATATGTTAATTTTTTACAAAGTTATGCGATATCAGACTTTGTGACTGTAAGTGAGTGCTGCCACTGTACATCGGCAACCATTGAAACAGCAAGGTATGTCAATTGATAATACATGTACTACCATGGATAATTCAGTAGTGCATAGTTTATGGTACCTGCAACAAGACAGAGCAAGTAAACATAGAATAATTTATAATGTTACTATTCAAGAACAATTGGTAATGCATCTGGACTTCATGGTCTTGTATGTTAATTACTATTCAAGAACATTTAGTTATACACCTACACTTTCATAGTCTTTTTATTGAATAATATGTTATTAAACATTGATACCAAAGTGCCTGTGGAGTTTGCTAAGATATTAACAATTTTGACCTTAAGATCAAATCTGCATGTTGACTTGTATCTTCATTGGTAATGGAAGATCCTATGCCCATGATCACTAGAAAGATCAAGAAAGAACTCTTCTGCGATATCTATTGGAAGTGTTGATTTTAAACTTAGGCGCCTTCATAATTTATTTTAAGGACAAACTTTGCTACCACTCTACATACATGCATACAGCTGTACAAATCTAGACTGCAGTGCATGTGTTCCAATACTGAAAAAGCAGATCCCAGTCAGCAGAGCACAGGATCATCATGATCCTCTTGTTTTAATTTTTTTCTCCAAAACCATCACTGAGATAAATGCTGAAACTTGGTAGAAATATACCTTTTGGAATGGTCGAACAAAGCTGTTCATTGGATGATGATGCTCTCGGCCCCAATTCTTGATAAACTTTCAATTGGGGTTCATATAAGTAAATTCATACCTTCATATTGATTTGTATTGATTACTGTGCAAATCCATGATGATTGCAACGGTAATTTAATTTCACATTTCTGACTTCTGCTACATTCACTTCAAACTTGGTGGAGATGTATTATGGGCACAGCTTTACTGAGTGCCTTCAAATGGTCATGCTGCCGTGATTTGGGGATTTTTTAAGGATTTTTTTTTTTCACTATTACAAAATTGTAAAAAAATTGGATTGCTTCAAAATTGCACAGGCATAACTCGGAGGTTTCCTACACCCTGATTAATTCAACTGGTGACACTGCAATTTTTTTATTCTGTACATATATATATATATATATATATATATATATATATATATATATATATATATATATATATATATATATATATACAGTAAAACCTCTCTTACCAAACACCTCCATATACCAAACACCTCTGTATACTGAACAACATTTATCGGTCCTAAATATATACTTCCAATGTACGCAAACCTCCCTATACCAAACACCTGAACATTTTTTTTCTGGTCCCAAGGGTGTTCGGTATAGGGAGGTTTTACTATATATATATATATATGAGCACAGTACTGTCACAGTCCTCATGTTTTATGCTTACCATGTAATTGTCTTCAAGTATGTGTCCATTATTTCCACCTTAGAATACAAGCACATTGAACCCTTTAAATTATAACATATTGTTAATCATGTTAATGTGGCATAGATGTGTCCTCTGCATCTGAGAGGTAAACCATACACATGTACCTATGATTGCCACATAGGTATCATGTAGTAAACACTTCCTGCTAGTCCCAACGTACAGTACCCACTTTACACAGGTTTGCTTGTGTTATATTACAGCACTTGCAGGAGCTGTCAATCATATTTTAGCATGTCCTCAGATGCTGACTTATCTGCAGTGCCCTCTCAAAAAACGCTAAAGACAGTAGAGTATGTATAGGCCATGCAAGCAAAACTGCATTATAGTAAGGGGACATTTAACTATATTAGACATAACAGGAAGAGTAGTCATTTACTGCAATGGGAGCCATGGACCCACTTTGTGATGAGGGGCCTTAAGAAGAGGGAATGCTGTGCTTTGCTCTATATTCTGTCAGTGTATATGAGAATAATAACATCAACCTACTATTGACTAGCTGTCTTATGGTGCTCAGTCACTTTTGCCCTGGATGGGAGATATGAACAAGGAGCACAGAGCATTTGAAGTCTATTGCACAAAGGAAGTGAAACCACTGAAGCAACTTGTGCTTTGTACATCATGACAATGTGGGCATTAAGGTTCATGAGGTTGGCCACAGACATTTTAATCTTTCCAACAGTGTGGACATTATTGAGCTCAAATGAACTAATTTTGTACCTTGTTACTCGGGAGATGATGGTAAAAATAGATACTTGTCGTAATTAAGCTTATGTACTATGCATATAGTAAATTAACACTTTCTGACTCAAATGCCCCCAAGGGTCCAGATCTGACTTATTGTCGGCGTTAATATTTTTACAGGTGTCCCTGTCTTGAGAGAGAACTACAGTCCGAGACCATCTGTAGATATGTTCAGGATACTTTACTTATAATCCGTATGTTTCATCTTATTTAAAGCTACACTTGTCTTGTCAGAGACCACAATTTGTTCATCTCTAGAGGGGATCTTTGAAGACAGGTTTCACTGTATGATATCTGAGTTCCACTGCAATCAAGTTTCACAGCCTACCCCAAAATGTTTGTTTGGGGGCTTTTTTTGCTCAATGTCACCAATGCCCTTAACACATGTAACAGATTCTTTCTCCAGTTTTCCTGGCAAACATCTATATTCTTAATTTGATTGTATATTACAGTGAACTTGTATACTGGTACTTGTGTACATGCTGGAAATCCGTCTTCCACCTAAATACAAGTTTTATGTCCCAAATGATGGATTTATAGCAGTTTTCTAGCATTGCTAGGTGTTGTACATTTTATATTGCTGTGCAGCACTGAATGTTTTATTGGTCTCTCATTGGTTTGGGACTTGGAGAAAGCCACCTCTTTCCCCATGTTGAATGCATGCATAAAATTAATCATGTAGTGACATAATTTTGACGACAGTATCGTTTATCTGTTGCTTTCATTTTACTGGAAAAGGACAGCAGATCAAAGTGCACAAACTGAGATTACAATATTGGAAGTGCACTTCAAACAGTTCATGGCTGAGCAGGAAGAGCACAGGAAAATTGATACAATGTGACTGTGATGTATGAAATTTGTCTTACATACATGTACATTGTACATGTATGTTTCTTTATACATTGCTGATGCAACAGATAGCAATTAAAGATACCTTGTGATTTCATCAAAATGTGCACCAGCCAGCTGGGGGTAACAGGATAAGCTGTGAAGCATGGCAGACTAGGGCACTGTTATGTCAATAATTGTACCTAGCTTTACATATAGCAATGGCCATGAATATACTAGATCACATTTTGGTTAAAAATTGGTGAATGAGTGTTTGAATTTTTTGAGGCTTGCCCAGATACATATATATGGTCTGCAAGTTTGACAATTTGTCTATTGATATTCTCCATTTTATTTTTATGTTAAGGTGACTTTCCAGGAAATAGCCATTGACAAAATGATTTTCTGAGAGATCCATCAATACAAGGCATGCATATTCATTTCCCACCACAACTGCATACCTGATTGCCTGGTCTCACTTGGCAAGATATGGTGAGATACCAGTTGGTACCTGTGTGGACAAGCAGGATATTGCTCATATTTTGGAAATAAAGAATAGTTATAAAAGGCAGATGGAAATTTTTCTTATCTATGGCTCTGGAAGTACTACATGAATATCAGTTTGAAACCTATGGCTGGGGGAAAGGTGAAACAAATTTGTTGACTTGGTGGTTATGCATGTACTCTAGATCCTTGATTATTTTCAAGTTTTTCAATTGAGGTACTGCTCCATTAATGTATGCATTCCTATTAATTACATTATACAGTTAAGCCCGTCTAAAACTTGACAGCCAAATGCATTTTTTGTGTTGCAAAGTGTTTTACTAGGGTTTGTAAAGGTTGTAAAATGTTTGAAAAAGGTTGACAAAGGGTTTGTAAAAGGGTGACAAAGGGTTTCAACTGGTTGAAACAGTTGCAACCATTTCAACATTTTCATCAATAAGGTTGAGAAAATGTGCGAAATGGTTATTGCCATTAGAGAAAGGGTTAAAAGTGTTTTAATGCAATGGCAGGAAATGGTTTTTAAATGGTTTGAAAGTGTTTGAAAAAGGTGTGCCTTTCACTCAAATGGTTGGGAAAAGGTTGATGCGTTTGGTGACTGTTAAGTTTAATGCAGGCTTAACTGTAGTTTAATAGGGATTGCCATTTTAAAAGAAGGCTCTCATGAATTATCATGTTTGGTATAACAATGACTTAACGTATGAAAAAATGCAATGTCGTTTTAATCTGTATGCCAGATTTTTTTAGAGGGAAATCCAATAATGTGTCGTAATCAAAGGAAGTACAGGGTGTATGGAACTTCAAAGGAATCTTCAGAATGTGATACAAAAAGTGTCTTAAGACTCCAACACATATCCAGTTATAAGGGTGACTATATTAGTAAATTAGAGTTAATAAGGTTCATTGACTTCTTCAAAATCGTCAGCCAGATTCTCATCAATGTTGGTTGAGATGTACTGTGGATGGGTCTCTACCAAATTTGTTTCAAAGATCATGTTTCAGTGGTTTTTAGATGTTTTGCTTTTTTTTTTTTTTCATTTTGGGCAGAACCTTAACATATCCTCATTTCTGAAACTGCCCAATCAATTAGTTTGAAATTGCATGGGCACACTTTTGATGACCCCTAGACCTTCATTTGATCACTAGGTGGTGCTGCAATTCTTTTTCTATTTTTAAATTTTTTTTTTATTCATGATTTTTGTCCCCTTTTTTGGACTTCTCCCAAACTGTATCTTGGAATCCCTTCAAGCTTGGTGGAATTGTACCCAGACTCAATCTTCACCTAACTTGTTTACTTTGCTATCCTTTTCTGGCTTTTAATGAATTACCAAATTTAGGGAAAATTGGACAGGGAATATGTACATGTTAGCATTGTCACATTAGCGACAGTAGCAAATGTGACATATAAGCATACTTCTTGGTAATGGTGGATCCTGGGATCATGGTTACAGTTTTACATTAACAGGAAAGTATATAGCTTTGGAGTTCCTTTTGGCATTGCTAATTTTGACCTTGAGTCACCTTGAAAGCTCAAAAAACCAAATTGGTAGTGATGGATCCTAGGCCCATGCTTACTATTCAATACTAACAGAAAAGTGCCAATAGTTACTCTTGGTGTTGCTAATTTTGACCTTCAGTGACCTTGAAAGATTAAAGTTGCATATAAGCTTATACATGTATCTGGCTAACAGTGGAGCTGTCACCTTTCATTTAAGAAACGAGTACTTCTGAACCATATGCATGAATTAAGACTGATGATTACAAACAGTAACGATGGTCTCCAAGGTAAGCTGAGCACAGTACTGTCACAGTCCTTTTGTTTGATATATGAATTGGTGAAGTGATATAGGAGATATTTGCTTGATTGTGACATCACAAGGAAGTACCAGTTGGCTGGCTAATTGTTTTCGTGTGCAAAAATCTATGCATTTCTCTGATGTGACAGCTCAAATGCAGCTCTTATTCTGGGACAAGTACGAAAGTATAAAGCTTAGATGTGCATAAAATATAGATAATATCATACATCTGGTTGACTGTGAATGGCATGTGGTAGAAAAGAGACTATAGATTGTTGAGGGCAGGATGTAGTGTGAATAGATTGCCATGTTTTATCAGGCGAAATTGCATGCACATATTCCATCCATATCCCACAGGAATGCCCTTTAGCATGATATTTTCAGCAGAAATATTGAAGGCTTCTTACTTTCACCTGGTAAGCTGGTATTCACACTGTGTATGTGTATAGTCACAGAGATACATTTATATTCATTTCTTACCAAACTATAGAATTTGAATACTAGAGAGGGAGACAAACTGGATTTGACAAGTGCATGAGCAGCACACACCATATATCATAAATACAGGGGTCAGACAGGATCCAGAAAACCTGTGTTCTTGGAAGCTAGGAAACCTAAACAATATAGTGACATCATGATGCATTATGTACAAGCATCTAAGATTTTGACCATTTACATATAGAAGGGAATCTATGCCAGGGAAACTGAGGAATGGACACATCAGAGACCAAGCACAAATCACGCAAGCATCTGGAAGTTAAGAGGTTATGGGCTAAGCTGGTTGTTCACCTGGTAAGTGCATGTAGGCATAGTTTGGGCAAGACAGTTTTACATAGTGTAAAATTAATTGTTGTGTGCACATATGGATATGGTTATCAATCCCCAAGCTCCTTACTTGAACATACAATGATTTACAATCGGCAGATTTATATTATAAAAACAGTCATATGGTAAAGCACATATTTCATTTTGAGTGATCGTTCACACAGGTTTTTTTGAAATACAGTTTAATGCTCATATGTCATTGCACCACAAGGTTAATATGATTAAAGTGTGACAACGTAAAAATGTGCATGTGCTGGTCACAATGAAATGTGTGGGAAAGAAAAGCATCTCTTCCATGTGTCAACTCATTATTATGGTTCTGTGATCCACGGCATTTATCAGCCAATATTGTATATATTATTTGGTGACCATTAACGTCAATGAATATTTGTGGTAATAAAGGAAAACAACATTATAGATGGAAGGCAAATAAAAGAATATACATGCATACAAACTGACAGCAGAACGTACAAAAACTAAAACGAACAGTGGACATGCACCTGTTCTTAATTAATATATTAATACATATAGTTGTCATTTCAGTGTCCAGGTGGATTGATTGTGTCATGCAATTTATTGTATTTTTCCTATTTCGTAGGATTTCTTTGTTGGCAAGGGTTCAGGTTGGATGGAGACTGCGTGCAATTGCTGGATGATATAGCTGCAGTTTGTTGAAATAGTTGTATAGCAAACGGGTAGTTTTTGCACTGCCATCTATGATTACTTTGCACAAATGTTATGGAAATTGAAAAAAAAGCCTGCGGGAAATCTATGTAATTCCAGCACATAAACTGGTTTGACAATTTCCCCAAAACCTCTTACATTTGACAGCGAAAGTGTTGAGCTTTGTGGTAATTTTTACAACAAAAAATTCAGACCTTGTTGAAATGTGAATCAAGCATTCCTCCATTTTTGCATAAACCGTTCTTGGTGTGAATGTTATAGTGTTACCATGAATATGCCAAGACTGATGGGAAGAAGTACAAATGTCACAGCTGTCAATACATCTCTACAGTTTGTGGAAATACTCAAACCAGGTTATATATTCAGGTACCACATGCATGTGGCATTTTGTTCACATAACAATTAAATGCAGTTTTCACATGACAGGGTTGCATGTATTGTATGTGTGTGTGTGTGACTATATGTACACCCACATACACACACACATATGTATGTATTTATGTATATATATATATATATATATATATATATATATACATAAATACATACATACATATATATATATATGTATATATATATATATATATATATATATATATATATATATATACATAAATACATACATACATATATATATATATTTTATATATATATATATATATATTGTGAAACCTCTCTTGAAATGTGAATTTAAAGGTTCACTCTGAATTGGTTTCTAAAAGTAGCTAGTTGCTGTGGGCTCTCAAGTGACATGGCCACCACAGTGCCTGATACATATTTTGGGAAGATAGGTTATATAGTACCTTAACTCATTACATACCAGTCCCTGATTTTTCTGTATATTTACCTAGATGTAGATTTAAGACGACAATTGCATAATTATTTAAATTGTTCATCAGAACAGCTTTCATTCAAGTACCAACATGCCTATAGTTCGGGCACTGCCTGGCAAGTCATGCTACAGCTGCCCTTGTGGCAGCTGTAGCATGACTTGCCAGGCAGTGCCAGAACCACTGACCAAGGCCTGTGACCATAGTATGGAATGAGTTAATACATGTACTGTCTACAAGTGCTGTCTTCTGGGTTTGACTCTAAAACAAGACATTTGTTAATATACATATATTTTGGGCCTAAAACAGTCCAGTCACTGCCGATTCTTTTACTGGTTTTTAGCATGAATTGTGGGCTAAAACATCAAGACCACTGTAAGGTGTGATTGGTTCCTGCAAATGTGTGCTTGATTACTACACATTTGTTGACATTTTTATGATAAAGCCACAAATGATCTGTAGGTCAATTCTGCAGTGATAGCAGTGAAGTAGTCATCTACATGTACACAACTTCTATAATCTGTACTACTATGGCATGGTTTGCCAGGAACTGTTCTGCATTGTCAACAAGCTAGTGTTTCTTAAGAAATTAATTCCAAGAAAAATAATAACAATTTCTGTATAAAACCTGTCAATTAAGTACCAGCATGCCTATATTTCCAGTGACAAAAACAACTGCTACAATTACGTCAACAGCTTTCTTCATTGCACCTAGAGCACATTGAGAAAAGTTGTTAACTCAGTCTCTCAGTAGTCGGTTAATTCTTTCAGTGCCAAGTGCAACTCAAGGCAAACTACTTTCAAATGACCTGCTCTGAATTATAGTAAGGTGCTGTACTCATATTCCTTGTAAAAATACCTTTTCTTCAACTACCAGCATACCTTAAGTTACATAGCATGCAATACTCGAGGTGAAAGGCTTTCTATGATGTGCTTTGGGTGCATTGCACCAAAAGCACACTGAGGAAAGCTGTTGACCCAGTCCAAAATGTGGCACTGAAAGAGTTAAGGTCTTTAAAGGTCATGAATTTTCCCCTTCGACATGCCATTGTCTGGGAGTTCATGTGTCGCATTGGCCTTGGTTGTTTTGCGTTAGACTGCACTGTGTCTGCAATTAGTAGTCCGTGTTTTTTGATATGATGGCAGTTTGTCAAGAAAACGATTAATCAATACTCACCTTGCTTTGTCCTCATGAAAGTTTAAAGAAGATATGCAATAGTTAGAGGCCTTTGTTGCCAAGCAGTGTTGAAATATTGTACATTGTATACATTATCCTCACTTAAGGGTCAAACAAAGGCATGATATTCAGTTCCCAAATGACCCTGTTTGTGAGTTCACCTGGAATTCCTTGTGTGCCATATCTGTTCTTCATGCTGTCATGGACATTTTTGTCATCTTCATGGTAAACTTGAACCAAGAAAATCCTGTTCAGTTGTTTTTTTATTTTTTCCCAAAGTTAACATTGTGTTTTTATGTTATGTACCTGTCTCATTACTGTTCTTTCAGTGGGGATTATATTATTTTCAATACAAAAGGTTTTTCCAAACAAAAACTTGTTATTTGTTCAATTCAAATTTCAAGGTTGCACTGGAAGACCTCTAGCTCAGTGGGAAGGTGATACCATCAGCACAGCAGCATCATGGAAGAAGTATTTAGTCAGAAAGCATAGAAAGAGGAGAGCATTGCATCTGTCATATGTAAAAGGTTATGATCATCATGGCCGGTTGTATTTTCAAGCCTTAAAGGGCATGTCTCTGTTCATCAAATATATAGTGCTAAGTTAAGTATTGACACAGTGCCCAGCTCAAACAGACTTAAATTATGGCTCGTAAATTAACTCATCTGCATGCAATAGATCAACAGTGGTTATTTTCTGTCATTGTATCTGCCTGTGAAACTGAGAGAGTTTGAGGATATTAACTCTTTCATGGTTAGAATCAACAGCTTTTTTTTTCCTGTATTGTGGGTGCCAATTAACTCATTCAGTGCCAAATTTTGGACTGAGTCAACAGCTTTTCTCGTTACGCATTGGGCACAATGCGTAACGAGAAAAGCTGTTGACCTGGGATATTCTCTCTGGAACTATAGACATGCTGGTACTTGAATGGAAGGTCTTTTTATGAGGAATACAAATCTGGGATCCTTGTGATAATTCAGACTAGTTTGACTTAAGTAGATCGGCTTAAGTCCTGTTTGGCACTGAAAGAGGTAAGCATCAGGAAAGCTGTTGGTAAATGCAGGGCATGCTGTGGACTGATTGCTCCAGGTCTCATCTTCAACCCGTATGTAAGTAAACATTTCAGTAAAGGCATTGCATGAGACATGTTATTGACCACATGTAAGAATTGGGAGTGGAAAGGGCTTAAGACAGTGTAGGAGTGCATCCTGTGTGTGAACCTTGATCACTTGATGTCACAGACAAGTGGCAAATCCAACTCTGCTGCTTATAGCCATCCACCTAGGTCATCTTACAGCAATTACCAGGCATGTAGATATTAAAGGTTTGAGACTGCAACAGGAAGGAACAGAAATGTGTCCTGCAGCTGTAACCTTGATGAAAATGAAAGAACTTTAATGTACCTTTGTTACGAAGGATACGTGAAAGAACAAAATCAGCTGGTGTGATTGATTTTTCCTTGATGCTTTTGTTGAGCGCAATCTGAATGTTTTGGATGCTATAGGACAAATACAGTGCTGACATTCAGTAATGTACTTGTCAATGCCAGAGAACAAATTTTCTTACAGGGAAGGGAGTAGAAAGTGGATGGCTTCTGTTTTAGTGGGAAGCACCCATTTAAAATACTTGTTATAAATCTAGTGAATTAAGGGCTACAAAATGCTTTTGAAAGTCAAAACTACAAATTTTTTGTCTGCATCAATCGCCAGATATAGGAGCACTCCATTAACAAGTTCCAATTTTTTAGCCTGGCTCTTGGACAGCTGAACTCAGATGAGGCTCACTCATCTGCTTTGCACTAATCATCTCATCTCAGCTCAGTTTAAGCTGTAGGTAAAGCAGAAGTTTGGGACATATTGTAGGGATGCAGTGCATTTGCTGGTCAGCCTTAATAGAGCAGGCTGCATACAGCCATATTGTTTAAGAGTCTGCATGTGTACCTTGATATAATAAAATGTTACAGAGTGACTGTATTGATCACTATCATGATGTTTCTTAATCAAGTTTATAAACATGTTTATATGTGAACCACTATTATACAGTAAAATCACCCTATACCGAACACCCTTGGGACCGGAAAAACAGTATAGTGAGGTGTTTGGTATAGGGAGGTTTGATAACATTGAAAGTATATATTTGGGACTGAGAAATGGTGTTCAGTATAGAGAGGTGTTCGGTATACAGAGGTGTTAGGTTAGAGAGGTTTTATTGTAGTATGTAACAGGTATACATTGTATATCTATCCCATCCTGTAGGTCCTTTTCTCCTGCACTCTTTTGTACTAAGATAGCCTAAGATCTTTATTTCAGCAAGCCAAGGTGTTTTTTAAAGGGTCCATCCCATAGGGGGAACCCTTTCTGTTTTTGGGTTTTCCATCCTTCCGTCTGTCTGGATGTGCACATTCTCTTTACCGTGATATCTACTGAATGCCTCTATGAATTTTGCTCAAATTTGGCAATATGCTTATATTACTTGGCAAGATGAACTGATTAGATTTTGGTGTCACCATGACCTAATTTGAGCAAATGGCAGCCTAATTGCATGCTTATTAGGATTCGTTACCACAATATCTCCAGATTGCTCCAATTTATTTTGCTCAAGTTTGGCAGTATTCTTATCTAGCATGCCAAGATGAACTGATTAGATTTTGGTGTCACCATGACCCAATTTGAACAAATGGCTGAGTGTAACAATATGTTTGTTAGGACTCATTACTGTGATATCTCCAGAATGTTTCTATGTACATGTATCTTGCTCAAATTTCATAGTTTGATTATATTGTATGCCAGGATGATCTGATGAGATTTTGGTGTCATCATGACCTAGTTTGAGGAAATGCTGGGCTATTTACATGTGGATAAGGGCTCGTTACCACAGTATCTCCAGAATGCTTCCATGTATTTTTTTTTTTTTTTGCAGGATAATTATCTTACATGACAGTGTGAACTGATTAGATTTTGGTGTCACCATGACCTAATTTGAACAAAGTAGCAGCTTAATAAGATGTTCATTAGGGCTCATTACCATGATATCTCTGGAATGCCTCCATGTATTATGCTCTAATTAAAGTTTGATAGGAGTAATTAAGGGTCCTTATGATTTGGGTTGTCCAGATGTCTGTCCAGATTTTTGTCCATTTGGATGTGCACATTCTCATTTCCGTGATATCTACCAAATGGCTCCATGTATTTTGCTGAAACCTTGATTTGGCAATATGCTTATCTTACCTGGCAAGATGAACTGATTAGATTTAAGTGTCACCATGACCTAATTTGAGCAAATGGCAGACCCTTCAGTCAACGCTTTGCATTGAAGGTATGGCTAGTAATTATAGCATGTTTTGATTGGCATGCTGTTTAAAGTATAGTCCTGGCATTTAGGTATAATTTATCATAAACCTTTTTACCCGATGCTGAACACTGGTACTTCCTGCACCATAAACAGTAAGTGACATTTATAGCATAATCTAGTGCAGGTAAGGTCTTTTTCATTATGTCAACTTGAGCTGCAAATAAACTTCAGCTGTAATTTTCACCAAACCTGGTAATGTGTCTTCTAGTGTTTATCAGGAAGACCTGTATTGTATTACATCATAGTCTCCTATCACACCTGGTGTGTACTTTAGGTTTACTTTATTATTTGTACAACAATAAAATATATATGGAATTTCAAATGAGTCCAGGTGCCTTGTATTCTCTCAAGCTATGGATCAACCAAGGAAAAGGTGCTTTTTTGTGAGAATAGTTTCATGAATGTTAGAAAGGAACTGTACCTCTCTGATTTAAATCATTGAAGAGTGAATACATGTATATATTGTACATAAAACAACCTGGGATCATCTTAAGGTAATGGGAAATGTACCTTAATCATTTGAGACCATGAAGCACACATCAACACTGTTTGTATAGCAGCCACTCTATCAGGTACGTGTGGGAATAATTGTCAAAATGCAAAGGATGATATAAGAAAAAAAATAATGAAGGGAAACAAAATGGTTCGTTAAAAAACAGTGGGGAATACCTGACCCACATTGTACAGTGGATAACTATTTTTAAATTGCATTTGACTCTAGGAATTGCTAATTTACTGCGAAACAGAGAATGGAAAAAGTAAGATATTTTATACATATGGCAGTGCATGCACTGCACATTTAAAACAATAATACATTCACGATGAAGATATTGTAACTAAAAATGTCAGATAATATATTAAAGAACTACATGTATGGCCAGGAGCTGCAGGAAGGCATGTGCAATTTCAGAAAGGTGCAACATAGATCTTTTGGTTGGAGACATAGCCTATAAAAGTAATAGACAGGGACATGTAATCTACATTATTTTTTTAGGAAACTTGATTTTACTCCAAAATTAACTATCTGTTCTATCATCAAACTGTCACCAATTAGATGTAAATTGTTTGAAGATGTGAGCTGACTTTGGCTGATGAAATTTAAGTTTGAATAAAGTATTTCAGTGATTTCAGCCAAGTTAGCCAATAAAATAAAATCCCTAGCACAAGCCTAGCAAGAATATCACTTCTACAGATGGTAGTAAAGAAAGGCCAAATGGTGATCTAATATTCTCAGCTTTCATTGGATCAGAGTACATGTAACCCTATGTTCAATACAGCTGGCATGCAGTACAGCTGAATCTGATGTTCATATAAAAGACTGACATGCCTGGAGATGATGTCTACTTGCAAGAATATGACAGACAGATTGATCAGGTGTCATCTGGAAACGCTGTGCTGCCCATTGTGATCAATTGAAAATTTTCCATTGAGAATGTTTAATACATTAAAACAGGTTGTCATTTATACCATGCACGCAGCTACATGCATGTATTATGTACTGTGTCAGGCAACAACCTTAGCAGCATAGATAATGATAGTCAACAGGACCACAGTATGGTGGTAAACGCTGCAGCTGTCCTGAGGATATATAGTCATTTGCAAGTGTTACCTGCCACAATGTGTACCATCAATCAATCAAACTGGTTCTGAAAGTGTAGCTTCATTGAACATGCAGAACTATTAACCTTTTCCCATGCAGATGTGAGTTAGGTGACACAATAGTACAGAACATGTTGAATTGTATTACATCAGTGAACTACAGCCCTTTTTAATACATAAATATATGAACATTTTACTTTCTATGGGTCAAAATATTACAGAACAGACAACATAGACCAGGACATGGAGACGTTTATGTTTTGGGCTGCTGCATTATATTGTTTACCACTTGTCCCATCCATAGATGAGTCAAGAAATCAGTGATTCTATAATGGCATAAAATAGCTAGACAAAGTTATATTGTTAATTATTTTTTAAATCAATTATATTGTCTGGTTCAACATTTTGCTGTTTTGCATCAAGGAATGTATAGGGCCATATAATACTGAATATTATTCAGAAAAATGACATAGGGATAAAATGTAAAGGTGTGGAAACCACGTGTAGTTACCTGTGAACCCTGTGGTCAAATCTGGAGATAACCATACATGTACAGGTGTAGGTGCAATGCTTTAACTATGCTGTGTGTGTGCATGCATGCATGTGTGCGTGCGTGTGTGTGTTTTGTCACTAAATTTTACTTCGATATATATGATATGGTGTTTCAAGAATACATGCAAATAATTTTCAAAAAATGCATGTAGTTAACTCTTTGAGCATCAACTACAACAGTAACGGTCAAACCTTAAGTCAAACTTCTCTGAATTATCATAAGGATACTAGATTCATATGCATGTGAAAGGACGTTTCATTCAAGTACGTACCAGCATGTCTACAGTTTTAGACAGAAAAGCTGTTGACTCAGTCCAAAACTTGGCACTGAAAGAGATCTGAGGATAAACATCATCAATATTATTTTTATCTTGACCATTATGGTTTTGGGAAAGAAACAACATGAGGGTTTTGAAAACTATCCTTTTACATCAGTAGCAATTTGTTTCCATAGTTTCAATCCATGTAAACTTGGCAAAGTGCCACATTGCTCACCATATTAGAAGCGCAGTCAGTTTATGCAATGTCCAACGCAAAATGACCTAGATGTGCTTTTCCGAATTGACTTACTCTTTGGCATGTCAAGACTTATTTGTAATCTCAGTGTGTGGTATGTGCAATATTTTCATTTGATCTCTGCCAAGAGGCTCACAAACAGTCTGCTTGTCACTTGGGACTGTGTCTTGAATGAATTGTTTTATTTGCTTTTTTAGCAGTGTAGGTATCTCAGGCATTTATAGAACAGTAAACAAATAAACATATACAAACAAGTAAAGTTAGAGGCCAGTTAATTGACACTATCGTATTATCTGTTTGTAAAATGGCTTTTGAAAAAGCAAGTACTTTCCACTAAATGGTCAACTTTTTATGAGTACAGTCTTGTTTTAGCATATAGATGCTCCCATAAATGTCAAAGTTAATACTCTCAATAAATGTACATAGCACATGTACTCGCTTGTATTTCGCTTTATCTTTAGACAGATATTGTCTAGCTGTTCTATCTTTGACATAAATTAAAACCTGATACTGGCTGTTGTATTATAATTCCAATTTAAATCACGAGCAACATGAGCAAATGGACCACTCTACTGGCATTTGGATTGCCTTATTGATATCCAAAGACACCTGGTTCCAGCACGTACCTGTTGAATGAGCATGTTTTCAAGTGGATAAAATAGACATCTGCAGAAAGCAAAAGGTAGACAATCCTGTTGGTCTACCAAGCTGATGTGAATATGAACTGCATGATGTTTGATATTGAATTGCATAACGGCCCAGAAAGCCAAGAAAGGTCCAGTGCAGAGTAGAACAAAGTTCAGCCTGGAATTAAGACAATAATAAGGTAAAGTATTGGCCAGGAAGTGCATCAATATTGAGGTGTACCTGGAGTTTACATGGACTGCTAGCAACACATGGAACAGAGGTGACAGTCAGTGGGGATCACTGGTGACAATTAAACCACTGATTTTGAAAAGGGAGGGATTATACTGGTATGCTTGAAGCTGCACTGTCACAACATGAAGTAGCCAGGAAGATGCACTTTATGTAATCAACTGCAAGAAAGCAATGGCGGGATCATTTTTAGATGACACAGAAATGCCAGAGAAAACTAGGATCTGGGACATTCTGCATAACTTCAGACAGTCAAGATGATTGCTGTCTTTTTCAGCTTGCAAAAACACACTATTGCATCCTCATGTTGACAGCTGCGGCAGATGCATGCTGCAGGACAGAATGACTGTCAGCTTGCTTTCAAAATCTGTTTTTGACTGTCCACTTTCATGTCTCTATGTTACATCATTGCACCATGTACTGTTGTTAAAATCTTTGGATGGAAAAAAAACAGTCCCTGTTCACTGCTGTTTGCTAACTGTACATGGTCAGCAGTGATCCCCATGCTGAGACATGTTAATTCAGTTCAGTATGCATCATATTTGCTTCAAAATATCATACTTGTATTACCCTATGTTAAATAAATTAAGCAGTCGGGCTGTGTACTTTTGTATTCTTGCGAGTAAATGACTGTTTGTGTGATGTACACACACTGTTGCCCAATCGAGTTGGAAGAAATACATATTTACTGAGTATTTTCCTTTGAATTAAGATGAAATTTTAGACTGAGTCAACTGCTTTCCATGGCATTGGTTGGCTACTTAAAGCCCAACCCACACCGAGGAAAGCTGTTGACCTAGGCCATGTTATCTTGATCTAGAATCCTCATTTATTATTTTTATCAGTGAATATTATAGGTATGTGTACGTGTCATCTGTTAATGATGGTCGTTGTATGCAATAATGCACTAGCATGTATGCCTTCGAACCACTTAACACTGGGACTGCTGAATGTAAACATGCTGGAGACATAATGTAGAGAAACAGCCCTGCTAATATATCATGGGGTCTTAATTTTAACTAAATTTTTAGTTTGTGTTTTTATTGTAAACAGAAAAGAGTGGTTGCTGAATCAAGATTGTACAGAATGTGATTCTATCTCATTTTGCCGTAGTTTTATTCCAACTTTTTTTTCTGATAGCACAATCTTATGGAAATATAGCACACAGTAAAAATCATTTGGAGATAAGTTAATGGAAAAGGTGACCACATAGAACAGCCAATTCAACATTTCACCAAAATGCTAAAAGTGTAAAAAGTATGAAAATTTTGTGCAGTTGAAAATAGGTGGTTTACACAATATGATGTAAGGTGGCCATCACAACTGCAATAATTGGGCCTCAGTTGTTTGTTGTAATATATGTCACACATCATGCTATTGAACTTTGATGTTAATGGATGATGTGTGCTAACCTATAATACACAGACATCACCACCATGTATATTGATGTTCTGCCTGCCTGCTGTTTCACAGGGAGAGGGGGGCTAAAGGGGTCTAACAGTATTTCATGGAATACAATTAACTTGCCTCTTACTATCCTCCCCCATCTCCCAAATTATGTGTCTATACATGTCTTCATTAAAAGGACATAATTATTCTGATTTACAAAATAAAGAAAGGAAACGATTATGAGTATAGAATATGTTTCAAAATCATGCATCACGACAATTGTCCTTTTTATTCCCTAATGTAGATGATTACGTACATGTATGTGTGCATGAGTGATGTATATAAGTGAAGCAGCAAACACGGTATGCAGTAGTAAAGTAGATATTGGATTATTATTCCAGGTGGGTCTGCTTTCATAGGTGAAATGAAAAAGAGCCGAGATTGTGAAGAATCTGGTGAAGAATTAGCAAGTGGGAAGCAAGTTGATTCGACACTAGCACCATAATGTGCACTCAGTCTGGAAGAAATTTGAAATAATAGAAACACCGAGGCTTCAAGAGATAATGCTATCATATGGAACCATGGATGTGTCTTTCAATTCACATCCCTGGTAGAACACACTTGATGCAGTGTTGCCAAAACCAACAAAAGCTTGCAACAAACATGCACAGACATCTCTGATATAGAAACTACAAAAACTACAGTCAATAAAACCTTAATAATTTGGCACTAAATGGACAAAGCTAAAGGGCCACATAAGCAGATAACCTAATTGACACATGGGTGAGAAACTTTGTTACAGAAGTACCTTCTGTAAAGACCATCTCCATTTAAAATCCAGTCGTCTCTTTAAGGAGACCTTTCAACATCAATCTGCAGAGCTGTATGTTTCTTTGTTAAATTATACGTTTATTTTAAATCTTTCAGTGCGAACTGTGACTAAAGTTGAACTACTAAAAAAGAGGTGCTCTGAATCACAGTAAGGTTGTCAGAGTCATGTTCCTTGTAAAAAGACATATTTCATTTAGGTACCAGCATACCTGTAGTGACACAGAAGCTATTAGTCCAGGTCAACAGCTTTCCTGGGTGTGCTTTGGGCACATTGTGCCCATAGCGAACCGAGGAAAGAGGTTAACTTATTCCAAAATGTGGCACTGAAAGAGTTGATACCATCTACAGCATGAAGGCACTTTGTCCTGGCAGCAGCAGTGCTCTTAACCCTTAAAATGTTAATCACTGCTATGGTTGCTTTCTCATTCCATTAAACATATAATGGTAAAAAGATTCAAATTCCTCATGAAGATACCTTTCAGTCAAATACCAGCAAGCCTTGTCTGAAGCAAAAAGTAGTCTTAGTCAACAGCTTTCCTCGGGACACTTTGCGCGCAAAGTGTCCCGAGGAAAGCTGTTGACTCAATCTTAAATCAGCACTTTAAGGGTTAAATAGCAGATACCACTGTACTGAATTGTATTAAAAGTTGTATGACCCATAATAGATTAGTGAGCTTAAAATGGTCAGAGATATACAACACTTGGCATCCTTGTATGTTGAAGTGCATCTCAGTAGGACAGGTCTGACAATTTGTGCTAAACTGCTGTTTCATTTTTACCTCTGCTGACTTGTCAGTCAGCTGAGGTTATAGGATGATCGCCTTCAAACTTTGGAGCATGCACCTTAAGTGGGTACCAAATTTGTTCGATTGGTCATGCTCCAGTTATTTTTTGAATTTTTATGAAATTTTTGTTCATTTTTGGCAAAATCTTTAAAAAATCGTCTGCGAAACTGTATGGCCAAGTGCTTCAAGATTGCATAGGATACTTCTGAGGATCCCCAGACCTTAATTTCTTCACCAGGTGGTGCTGAGATTCTTTATTCTAATTTTTATGCATGTTTGTGTGTTAAAGCTATTTTCAACTTATCTGAAGCCATCCCTCAGATTGTGGTGAAACTTGGTAGAAATGTAGCTTGTTTTGGATTTTCAATGAATTTTTGTGTTTAATTTTATGGAAAAATCTTCAAGAGGCTTCTCCAAAAGTGCTGTTCCAATTGCTTCAAAATTTCATATGGACACTTAAAGGGATGCCTAGGTAGATAATAATTTGTTGTTCAACAGGTGGCACTGTGATTTTTTTTCTACCTCTTAAATTTATTAGTGTTAAAACTCTTCTAGACTTCTCTGAAACTGCTTCTGAGGTTGTGCTAAAACCTGGTAGAAATGTATATTATGGAAGTGTCAATCAGAGTTGTTCAGTCAGCTGATGTGCCACAGCCCTGATTTTTAAGGAATTTTTCAGTTCAGGAACATCTTGGCCAATGTGCACATTTCTGTTGATTATATTATTATATATGTAAGTCAATGGGGATTGCAATATTGATTCACATTTTTTACTTCTCCATAACCAGCAGGCAGCGCATTGTGCCCAATGAATGCTGAGAAAAGCTGCTGATTCAGTCCAAAATTTGGCAGTGAAAGAGTTAAGCCTTCTTACTTACACGTTAAGATTTAAGTGTTCATGGAAGAAAAGAAAATTGTAGACAAGCCTCAGATATCAGACAGCACATGTCCCATGTCAACAGCTTTCATAGGGAGTACCTAACCTGCCTATTGGAAAGCCTTTTTGGCTCGATCCATTTCAGTGAAAGGGGAAAGGGCTAGTGTATGTATAAAGTGTTCAGCTGTGCATCAATCTACATGTTTGTTTGTAAACAATTAAGGCAGAACATTTTGTACTTTTGGAAGCAGGCTGAGAACACGCATGCCTTTCTTAGGTCTGAAATACAGTTGTATTATAGTGAACCAGTGCATTTAACTACATTTTTCCCACTAATGAATGTATTATTCATTGGAAAAATATCCATCAATACCTTTTACCATACAGTTGGCACTGAAGAGTTTGTGTGATATAATTTGTGGGTGAAATACATATGACATTATCAATAATTATTATTTGTCCCAGATCTAGGCTGAAAATTGTCTGTAATGAACAAAAATGCATTTGCATCATACATGTATTGTTTATTATTAAAGTTTTGGTGGTCACTGTGACACTGCAAATTAATTGGAAAGGGAAGGTCAAAAGGTGAGCAAAGTGTTATCTGGCAGGTGTTACTTGGTTTACCAGTGCACTGTATGTACACAGAGTAACTGGGTAGAAGTGATGGCTTGCTTCCAGGTCATGTTGTGCCGTGTACAGTCATAAACAAGTGGTAGGCTTGCAGCAAGTAAAACAGCTGTAGTCTAAACCATCACCACATCAAAATCCTCATCCAATTTCAAAACTTTCAAATAGAAGGGATTACTGTGTGTGTGGAGGCGGTTCCTCATTCCAAACTATGGTGACAGGCATTGGTCAGTGGTTCTGGCACTGCCTGGCAAGTCATGCTGCAGCTGCCGCAAGGGCAGCTGCAGCATGACTTGCCAGGCAGGAGTATATGGGGTTTACTTATAACTTAATTACCAACACTCTGGACCATACCTCCATTAACCCTTTTTCTTAAACTGGCCAAAACTGGCTGGTGGTCAAATGTCATCTGCTTCAGTGTTTTCAATTCATTTGTGAGAAATCATTTTACCGAGAATTGTAGATGAGATGTATCAAGTTCACATGCCCCAGCCTATGCCAAGGTAAGCTGTTAGGTTAACAGCTTACCTTGGCATAGGCTGGACCAAGAAAAAGCTGCTGACTCAGATTTGATTCAAGAGGAAAAGAGCTAAAGAATGGTTCAGTGGGTGCAGTTTATATGCACAGTGAAAACTATGATCAAGGCAACTGTGGACTGGAATTATCCTGAAGCTGGTTCAGGTTGTCAGTGTTTGCAGCATCTAAATTGTTGTCAATTCATAAATTTCACATTGCTGCATGACAGAAAATTGACATTTTGTTAAATATAGAGTACACTGTACTGGAGTACATATTTGAAAGATAGTTTAATGACTTTTCTGGCAATTGATAGAGGCATCATTACTCTTGATGTCAAAGCTGTGTTATTGCTGGTTGTAAGGACCTACAACCTGGAGTATCATATTTGGTAAAATCTGGCAAGCATAGACTATGTCTTATAAACCTGCTAATGTGCATTATTTGTCTTGTTCTGTCGCTTTTAGAAAGCAGAAGAAAAAGAACAAGAATTAAGCAGTGAAGAAATCTACTCTATGTCAAATCTTTAAAAGCATGTATTGAAGAACACCAAGTCTAATTTCCAGAAACTAATTGTCATGCATACATGTTCAATCAAATGGTACTCTGTGGTTACAAACACATTGTATTTAATTATTATGCTGGCATTGGTATCATCTGGTGGTGTATTGAGATTCAATACACAGAGTACGCTCTTCGGTTGCATGAACAGTTAAATAAATCTTGCTTCCTGAGCAGACCAAGCTCTGTATGTTATCTCTATGACACTTAATTGGTCTGCCCCAGAACTGCAAAATCATATTTATTATAAGGGTAATGAAGCTGCACTGTCACCCTTAATTCTCATGGACTGAGAGACCCACAAGGAAGTTCTCATTGTGACCTTGGCCATCGGCTATGTGTTCCCAATTGTACATGTCTGTTACATAGAAACCAAAGTAATTAAACAAATTAATCAGAACCTGAGTCACTTTTCCAGCACTGAATCAGAGATCATGTATGTATAGCCAAAGGCACTGTGTGGAGTGGAGATTACAGATTGGTGTGTGTGTGGGGAGGGGGGGGGGAGTGTTTGGTCTAAAAAATATTCAGGCAGGCAAAGAATTTGTAACACATACTCTGATTAGTAAAATGGTTAATGGCCTCAGTGGTTTAACAATGATATGAACACAAAATTCTGTTACAGATATGGTGCATAATTGTTTGAGTTGCAGAGAAAATACAGCTCTTAGAGTCAAGTTTGTGGTCCAGTGCAGAGTAGAAATATGGTGAAGTTTTGGCTTGGAATTAAGATAATTAAGGTCAAGAATTGTTCAGGCTGTGTGTCCAGTGACACACATGGGCCCATCAACAGGTTAAGGTTGGCAGCACATGGGATATCAGTGAGTTAGCATTCTCAACATGGGGATCATGAGTGACCTTGTACAGTTTGCACAAAGACAAGTTTTCTCACCACCCAAAGATTTCAACAACAGTTGTGTGATGCATGCAACATCAGACCATGAAAGTGAATCGAGGGGCACAGCAACAGATTGCTGAAAGCAAGTGTTAGGTGACCATACTGTCTTTCCATGGAAACCTCGTCTGGCAGGAACACCAGGCCATTTACAAACAGTGGTGTCTTTTTACACACCGTACTCAGCTTTCGGGCCAGATTATGCCACTAAACAGTTATGCATTATATTTGCTACAGACTTTCGTATTCATATCACTATGTTAAACCAATGGGACCACTTATTTTTATTCTATTGTGTTTGTAATGTTCTAGAGGAGAAACAACACTGACCAGTCCTGCCTGCTTGGATGAAAGTGGGTTAACAAAGTTATAGTTTAGACTGGTGGCTATCAAGAAAAGTGTTGAAAGAGTGCTGCATAATCATATTGATTATTATTTACCACAGCTGTCATTTTATACAATAGAAATTATGACACCCACATGCACATACATGTACATGCATTATTCGATGTAGAGCTGATTAGTATGAATAAAGAGATAAACGGCATAAAACTAGTAACTTTTTGTGTTCACTTAATTTTTGCTAACATTCTCAGTCAGCAGTTTCTGTTTTACCACATGGCATATGAGGCTGAAAGGTATTGCCAATTAACCTCCACTGTCCATCTGTATATCTGTCCTCGTCCAACTCTAACTGTTGAACAGAAGCAGCCTGCCATCCTAATTTTATAAGAAACAAACATCTTATATTGTTTCAGCAGCCTATTGTATGTGAAGGTCATATCTCTATAACAAATCTATATTTCTAGAGGTCAAAGGTCACAATCAACAAATATATAGTTTTGGGAGACCTTGACCTATTTTATAAAGTCATTCAGATTTCAGTAAACGACACTTAATTAAATATGTTAAGAAAGAATATAAGGCTAATGATACTAAATGTACCACAGACAAGTATCATGTGGAAGTTTGATATTGAACAATGTGGATGACCTTGGATTGCTTTCTCAAGGTCACAGATGGATCATATTTCAGGAAATGAACAGTGTTTATGTGATACATAGCAGTGCATTACATGTAGGTTGATCCATGGGCTTCTAGCTTGTACGTTTCACGTACTAGGATATGAGAAAGTATTCATGAGAGACATGCACATTTCATGATATTTGGAAATGTCTACATTTGGTGGATGAGGTTAATTTGATGCTGGTAATCACCATATATTCTATTACTACATTGTACAAGGTACAGCCACTGCTTGATATACTAGCTTCAACTGTCTTTTTAGAGGTATCATTCACCAGATATAAACTTGGCATCAGAAAAGACTGTGATGCCTGCCAAGAATAGGTTATCATTTTTTCAGAATTTTCAAGGATGGACATACCTGCCAAATTTGGTTCAAAAATATGTAAAAAGGTTTATGTGAAAGCACTGGATACCTCTTGAGCTTTGAAATAAATGTATATAGTGAACATCACCAATATAATTGGAATTGGAACAATGTATGGGGCACATAGTGATGTATTTCCTGGGACCATATCTTCATGATCTCTGCAAGTGCCACACTGTATACAGGCCTGCATTACACCAGTTCTAATCCCTATATGCTATATGTACATGTATTGCTAGGTGACATGTTGGCATGTGGAACATGCAAAACTAAAGTCTGATCAAGAAACCCATACAGAGTACAACAGGAGAATCTCTGCCATTAGTTCGATCATGCTTAGCACTTCCAGATAAGTGAGTGCAGTTGTACATGTATGTGGAAAGAACAGATCTTCCTCCTTCACTTCTTTCATTGACTGCCCATGACTCCTCCGAGATTACTGCAGTTACTCAAACATCCAGGGTGGAACTGGATGGGAAATTATTGCTCCTACTGCGACTTGTGATTACAAGGACAACATGCATGTATGGCATGGACTTGAAAGGCCATGCAGTGTATGCGCACCTTAAGAGAAAAAATAAGTGTTGCAGGTGTTGGTATACATGCAGAAAGATAACCATCAAGGGCTCTTTCTGGGCAGCATGCATGCAATTCATATGTTATTGAAAGCTACATACTTCATTGATCATAGACCAGCAAACAGAAGGCCCAGGTTCTTTGATGACTGGCTCATTGACTTGATAATGCAGCTGACTGGGGACCTACACGTATCCCAGGAGCATCTTCTCTGCACATGCATCATGAGGCGTACAGCTATAGTTCTGTTTTGTCTAGTCAGTATTGGTGACCGTCTTCTGGTTACTGATTCCCAAAACATGTGAGGGAATAACATCAATGCTGTTTGCCATGAATAATCAAATTCCATGAAGGTCAACATGCGCAGCCACATTTTTAATCTTGTCTGCATAGCACTCCCCATGTATCTGTGTGCACGCAGACTAAAGTTAGTAGCATATACATGTATGTAGGCTAGCAAACTATATGAAATATTTTGAAAGTTTATGCACAGAAAAATGTACAGTTTATAGTCAGCTTAAAGTACACTGTAGGTTGTACATGCAGGGTGATATGTGACTGTATACAGTAGTCCCTTGGTACAAGACCATTCCAAGTGGACCAGAAGTATGGCCTTCTAATATGGTGTGCCTCACATGAAGCAACAATATAATATAAAGACTACAACGCTTGCTGCAACAAGAATTGGTCTATCAAGTTGGCAACTTTTTATTTGCAATCTGTGGTCAGATTCAAATTCTTGTTGACATATGAGGCACATAACATACTATAAGAATAAGAATAACAGCATAAAGCTGTAAAAATACAGATAAATATGATGGTGATGATGACAACGACAATGATGATAAATTGGGGCTTTGAAATTATGAACGATTAAAATCAGAGTCCATAGAGCTAAAATATGTGAAACCAAATATTGGATAAAACTATAGAGAGAGCTCCTATCATGGATATACTGTGGGGTAGAATTCAAAACTCTGAATCCAGTTGCTAAAAGGTATATAATATGCATCTCTCATAGGAAGGGGTGGGTATATAGTGTTTAGTCATGCCGTCTGCCATTGCCGCTGCATATCTTATTTTCTTTATATTTCAGTCCCCTCTTGACCTATTGCCTCATAATTTGGTAGAGATAATCTATGGGTCTGGGACATTTTTCTCATATAACCATATATAACATAGAGGTTCAAGGTCAAATCCTTGTTGCATTATTCTGCTGACTCAGCAATTTTCAGATATATTGGCTTATCCTTCTTAATGGTGCATTGTAGGCCCAAGGTTACTACTAAGAGTTAATAGGAAAGTAACTTTCAGTTTGTGAGTTTCATTTTAAACCTGAGTGACCATCAAAAGTCAAACTGCATACATTCCTGTTGATTACTTTACATGTAACATGAAAGTCAATGGGGATTACAATGCATGCTTATTCCCATTGTCAACTTCTTCAAAACAATTGGCCAGATTCACTTCAAACTTTGTAGGGATGCCCACTCAGGGTAAATATCTACCCACTGACTTCAAACGGTCATGTCCCAAAGATTTTTCAGTTTTTAATGCTTTTATATGGTTAATCTTTGCATTCCTATTGATTAGCATGTAAGTCAATGGGGTCTGGTTTAAGGTACGTTCACATTTTGACTTCTTCAAACCATGACGCCAGATTCATTTGAATCTTTTTGGTACAGATACTCAATAGATTACGGGATTTTTTTTCATGTGATTTTAGATGACTTTCAGGTCATAGGTCAAGGTCACAATGCTTTGCAAAATAAAATGGTTTTCCTGCCACATTTTCAAATGGGTGATTGAATTCCATCAAACATTGTTATTTACCCAGGTGAGACTTCCCTTTGCTAAGAGGTAACCTTGAGATCAAAGGTCAAGGTCAAACTTTCTACAGAAGAATGGTGGCCCTTTTAGAGGGGTGGCCTCTTGTGAGAGGTGCCTGCTTGGGGGATGCATAATGTTTTTCATATGAAAAATGCACTTCTAGTTATCTGTGATTGATTTATACTATTGGAAAAAGATGGCATTGTAAGAGCAAATTTGGGTTGTTGGGGTAAAGAATTATGAAAGGTTTGGGGTATGGTTATTGACAGCTTTCCGTGAAAAGGTACATAGATTATAATTCAATCACTTTTTAAGACTCATCCACTTTAAGGGAATCCACTAAAGTTATGATGTGAGTTCTTGGATGAAAATTTAGGATGATTCTCATGGTGCGATTCTGAACATGTTGAAGTGTGGTTCAATCTCTCGAGAGGCTTTGGCCTAGCTTTCATTGGAAGCCTCTCAGGAGGGGAACCACTGTTTGCAAAAAGTGCAGCTACAGAGAAGAATAATTATGAGCCTGGCAAACTTAAAAACCAGATGTATAGTGATTAAAACATATAGACACTTGTGCAAGTCATAATGTCATTCATATACCGACACCATTAGCAAACTAAACTCTGCATATATACTTAATTAGATTGTCTTGGGTTTTTTAAGAAATCACTCTTCTTCACCTGTTCACCTAAACTGCTTGCAGGGCACCACAAAACAATGGATAAAATGTAATGTCATATTAGACTGTAGTAACCAATTGTTATTTGCAGTACACTGGACTTACACCTAATGGATACCAGATATGCACCAAAATTGCACTTAAATTTCATTGAATGTGTACTAAAAGTGTACTGGCCTAAGCAATGGGCTGTTCATGCAATGCACTGAACTTGCACAAAATTTACACTGGGCAGGCACTGAAGGTGCACTAAACTAGCACCAAAATATGCACAGTTCTGATAAATACGCCATGCTCTGGACTGAATTTGCACTTAACCTGCACTTACATGTATGTTTCTTGTAGAGCTAGGTCACTGGGCTAGAGTGAGGGGCATACAGTAAAACCTCTTTTAACAAACACCTCTATATACAGAACACCCCGTTATACTGAATACTTTTTCTCGGTCCCAATTTTTTTCCCATATGCTTCCATTATAAGCAAACCTCCCTATACTGAACACCTCTCTATAGTGAACATGAACACCCCAAATGAAC
This sequence comes from Hermodice carunculata, assembly GCA_964020975.1. Classification (NCBI taxonomy): domain Eukaryota; kingdom Metazoa; phylum Annelida; class Polychaeta; order Eunicida; family Amphinomidae; genus Hermodice; species Hermodice carunculata. The sequence goes on along the minus strand of OZ026617.1, from coordinate 19,216,176 downwards.
ACCATTTTCCCAAAAAACCTCCCTATACTGAACACACATTCAGCATATTTTTGTGTATTTGCAGGGAGTAATTACTGATAAGGCTAAAACTAACCAGATTAACTTCAGAGACAGGCTTAATTATTGCTTATACCAGCAGCAATAGAAACAATCCACAGGCAAGCTGTTGAACACCTGTTGTCACTTCTATAGATGGCAACAACAGGGGGCAGGGTGAAAGTGTCAATGTCACTTAGCACCTTGTTCCTATCCTCTCAGGGATAATTGGAGCAGTTTTGGGTGTTTTCTTTAATCCTTCTAATGAACAATAGCTTACAAATTAAGTCCTTATGTTTGTCTCACCAAAGCCAGGGGATTTAACTTCAAGGAGTACTAGTAGACTGAAATGAGCAACAGCTCTGCTAAAATAGGTGCAAGGTCGTAAGCATGTTATTTCAATATGAACATACACTATATGTCATAATGTTCTTTAATAATTATTATATACATGTGCATGTATACATCTGAACTTTCCTCTATCATAGTCAGTACATCTTTCCCAAATGATTAAACAATCAAAAATTACTTCTTTGTTGTTCATTTATTTGATGATGTACATGTAGTTAACATGAGTATCTCCCACCATAATGATCTCAGCTGGTATATGTATAGCACGGTTGGTAAGACATGAGGCCACAATGTGGAAACCTCCCTAAACCGAACACCTCCCTATACCGAACATTTTTGTTCGGTCCCATGGGCGTTCGGTATAGGGAGGTTTCACTGTATATGGTAACAGCTGTATACATGTAATATCATCGACAGAACATTAAGTTACAGGGTAAACTTAGGATGAACATTATATTAGTAGTCCTTCCTTATATTTAAGCTCATTTGCAGCGCAGTCTGAGGTCATGGCAGAAGAGGTAAATTATGTCATACAGGTGTAGATATGTAGTATATCATAGTTGGATGTAGGCCACCAGCTTTACATACCAATCGTGTTGGGACAAAAGATATATGCAAAGTGAGGGTAACAGTATGGCAGTTATAACCATTAGACTGTGTTAGTGATGGGTGGCTTGTAAAATGTGCAGCACAATTTTTGAAACACCGATGACCACATCGTCTCTTGGCCTACATCTTGATCAAGTTGTGCGCCTGCAAATAGAAACTCAGAACAGAAGTTAGTAATGCGATTCATGAACAGTCGTTACTGGTTACACAACACAAACTGTCAAACATTGTTTAATTATTGCCTCACATACCGAGGATGACACCATAAGTCCTTGGTGGGCCAACATGCCTACTAAGGACTAATTTAAGCCTTCTGTTAAAAACAGAAGACCACTGCTTATAAACACAAGGTTACTGCTGCCTGAAATAAATGTCCCCCCACAATATGGATTAAATTAGTAGATTAAACACCCTAGATAAAGTCATGACTAGGAGGTACTTAAAACAGACTCGAGTGTTGAGCTGGGTGCCACATGCACACAGCCGACAGTCAAAGCCATTGTACCACCATCTCAATGTATGTTATAATGTACTAAAAAATTACAGAGATATCAGGGAATTAAGGATAACATTAATGTATATTCAATAAAAAATGGCCCAAGTGTTGATTGTTGCCAGCATGCAAGCAACCAGACACCATGGACCAGGTTACACAATACAGCTGTGGTTCACCAAATTAACATAGCATCAAACTGAACCCTTTAACAATATAAAAGCACATCTTGCAATAAGGGCCAATGGAGAAGCACAAGCACCATCATGTGTTGCACATCTCGAACTAATGTGTCTGCGAGCCAGTGGGCCCGAAACACCTAGTTCTATACTGGCCATTATTAATTAACCTTTCTATTGATGAGACCAAAGGGCTGGTTGCCACATGCAATTCACCCTGTACATGGTTCAATTTCATATATTAGTTTATGTGTGAAAATCAGTTAGTAGATACACGAATGTACTTTTTAAAGGCGTCCGACTTCCATCTCCCCCGGAGCCGTATCATACTGTCTGGGACATTATTCTCTGAATCTGTAGTGGCTTTGCCAATTCTGAAAGAATGACCTTTGTAGCATTTGTCCGAGAGACCGCAAAAGTGCAGGGCAGCCCTCAGCTGGGAATCGAAATTTCGACGCAAGACTGCATTACCCATAATATCACAGAAAAGAGGCCCTTGGTGGTTACCCCGGAGTCGCAGAAAACCCAATAGTTTTGCAACAGGGCAGAACGGGCCGGCGGTAGTTTTGAATGAGATAAAATGTGGGAAGCCAGACAGGTTATGCTTGAAATGTCTAAATGTAACCTTAACTTCCTTGATGCCTTTGTTTTTAGTAAGGAAGACAACGTCCGCAAGTGATAAAACGCCTGCCAAGTGCTTTTGTGTCACCGTGAGCTCTCCTATGCGAGCCTACGTATAGAAGGCAAACAGAAACATAGCTTGAAAGAGCATTTTATTATAGCCTGACAAAAGGGATTCCAAAGAATGCACAAGAGCATGCAAGACAGGTTTGGTGATTGGCAGGCGCAAATCCAAGTGGGGACGAAGTCTATAAGCACCTGCTACTAGCTTTTGAACCAAAAATTCTTTGGTGGGGTCTGGGAAACCATGCATTTTATGAAGGAAACTAATGGCTGACAGGCTGGAGGAGATTGTTTTCGGCGCTTTTGATTGAGCAAAGAGGAAGGAAATGTACAAAGCTATTGTTGTCACTGCTAGGGGTAAGGTTTGCGCAATATCAAATTTCTGAAGGAAGAAAGAGACTGACTTCCACACTCTCTCATAAGCTATTTTAGTTTTAGGTGCTACTGAAGAGTTAACCAGCAGGTCTAGAGTCCGAACAAGTTGCTGGGCTGTAGGTGTGTGGGAATCGGATCTGGGCTCTTGTGGCAATGCGGTGCTAGTTGATGGAATCTCTGAAATTGAAATCGACTAATCGCATCACTCAGTTGGTTGTCCTGGCCGGCTATGTGCTTACTTCTAAATCTGATGTTGAAAGTAAGGCAGGTCATGACTAGTTGGCGCACGCCGACCATGATCAGTGGGTCACGGGATGTTTGCTTGTTGATTACGGCCACAAGACTTTCATTGTCTGTGTGTAGGACAATAGAACGGTTCTTAAGCAGGTTACCCCAGACATTCAAAGCTATAACTATGGGGACAAGCTCCAAGAAGGTAATGTTGAAACTTTGCCAATGTGATGGAAAGGAACCCCCCAGCCAACAGGACCCCAACACGGCTCCATAGCCCTTAGACGCAGCACTGTCAGTCTGCATATGTAACACGTCAGATGAAAGCCAGGCTTCCTGAATAAACATGGTCTTACCATTAAAGCCCTGGAGGAATTTAAGCCACATAGCCATATCAGCACGTGACTGGGATTTCAGAGTGATGTGTCTCCATTTACTTTGGACCCCAACAGTCAAGTCGATAAGCCGCCGCAGGAAGCAACGGCCTGGCTGTATCACCTTACAACAAAAAGCCAAAAAACCTATCAGGGATTCTAATTCTTGTAATCTGATAGAGCGTTTTTTAGAATATTTTGACAGGAGATCTGTGGCCTTTTGAATTTTCTCGTGGGGAAGCCTGGTTTCCATGATGACAGAGTCCAAGGTAATACCCACAAAAGGCAGGACTTGCTGGGGGCCAAAAGTCTTATTCATTGCAACTGGTATTCCCAAATGGTTACAGAGCCAAAGAAAATTGTCCAATACCTTTTGGCAGCCCAATTTGGATTCATGCACAAAGAAAAAATCATCCAAAATATGGGTAACATGGTTGGTTTTGAATTTTGTTTCAAGGATCCACTGAAGAGCCGTGCTGAAGGCCTCAAAGATTCTGCAGCTGATACTGCAGCCCATAACGAGTGTCTTGTCGTAGTAAAAATTTCCCTGCCACTCGAAACCTTGCAATTCATAGTCAGATGGGTGAATGGGGATAATTTTGTAGGCATTCTGAATGTCACTTTTTGCCATGTAACAACCACGACCAGCTGCCTTAACCAGAGAAACTGCATCATCGATTTCTGAATATTGAACCCTACATGCCTCATAAGGAATGCCCTCATTGACGGAAGATTGGTTTGGACTAGCCGAATAGGAAAGATTGTGGATGAGACGCAAACCACCATTGCCCTTTGGGACCACTCCCAGGGGGCTAATTTTAAGATTGGGAGGTCTTGTTTTGAAAGGACCAGCAACACGACCTGCGTCAAGTTCTTTTTGAATTTTTTGAGATATGAGCTCCGGATTTTGCAGGGCAGTCCTCGCATTAGGGCCAAATTGAGGTCCACGTGGGCCATCATATTGTAAGGAAAACCCATGAGTAAAACCATCAATTAAATAATCAAAGTCGACCTTTGGGTAACCCTCCAACCATATGGAGAGTCTAGACACATTAACGGGAGTTGGCAGCTTGTCTTGGTTGCTCCAGCTGGGCATAAGATCTGTTTTGATTGCCTGATTGGATTTGTTGGTTTTGAGGGGAACGACATTTTGAGGCGGGGTGCACACCCCTGTCGCACCTAAAACACCTGTGGCTAAACTTGCACCCATTACAGAAGTTGCCCCTATGGAATCTGATACAGGAGCCCTTTGGAACCCTGAGGGACTGGTTCTGCTTGAAACCTTGGGACCTACCACGAAAGGGCTGCCTACGAGAACTCCTCACCAGTGCAGAGGCAAAGAGGACATGGTCAACCTGGTTCCATGACGTTGTTTCCACTTGCATCGATTTGCGGAATTCCTCGTCATAGTAACGCCAGTCGCCACCATCGTTATAGATTTTGCGGATCAGATGCTGGTAATTTAGAAGATCAGCTGCCTGATCTGGGAATTTCTCTATCCAGACGGCCGAAAAGATACTGAACGCATCGGACCATTCGTCGATGGAGAGCCACTTGGCCCTGTCCTCCCTCCACACCAAGGATGGGATGTCTTGCCCAGGCTTAGACTCTGTACTGAGTCGAAGGGCTTGTTTGCGATCCAAGAGAGAGCCAAAATCTATAAATTCACCCTCCCAAATCTTCTTTTTAATTTTGATCGGGACCCGGGCAGACAGAGGTTTCACCACAGAGTGTTGGGAAGGAATACTTCTAGCAATGGTAAAAGATGATATCAACTCAGGAGCATCTAACTCTTCCTGCTCCCCATCAGACTCTTCCACAGCCTCACGGCTGAGGGGAGGGGGAGAGCTTGATGGCCTACCAGCATCGGCAGCAGGCTGGATATAGGGATTACCTGTGGCATTACCTGTGGCATTACCTGCGCTCTGAGCTGCTAATATAGCTCGAAAGCCCTCGGTCATGGTTGAAGTGATGAGTGATGCCAGCTGCTGGAATTGTGCTGTATCCATTGTGACAGGCTGAGGAGGAAACTGTGGATTCGAAGCATCCTGGGACGGTTGGATGTCTCTCCTGGGGCGTTTTGGGGCAGAGGGCGTACTCTCTTTGACTTTAGGAGTGGGCTTGGAAGCTCTTTTCGAGCGCCTAGTTGCTCTTGGAGGCATCCTGCAGGAAATGAACAAGTAAAAATAATATAAGGAGGAAAAGCAAAGGACAACCTGATTGGTGTGAAGAACCTACCCTTTTATTATCGCAAAAGGCATTTCTCACTGTTCCTATGATGATTAAGCAATGGTCAAAACAAGTCACCCCACACTGCCAGCAGAACGAGCCCGTGAGGCTAATCCACCGCACAAATAGAATATATATCTGATATATATATATATATATATATGTAACAGGCATGTGACTCATGGCTTTCAAGGAGAGAAGTTGCGAAGGGCCTATGCATGTCCAATTAAATATGCAAGTTCCATGTCAAGCAAAACTTGTAAATTGTGTGACAAGCAAAAAAAATGTCAGATTAACGGGACAAAAGAAATAGGTGAGTGACAGGCCTGAAACATGCGGGCAAGTCTGCACACTGGCAAGGGTGTATGGTAAGGTGTACAAAGAACTCATGTGGTACATGTTCATAATGGCAAGCAAGTGACAGATTGTCCTCACCACACTGCCAACCCAAAATTTGCAGCTCCAGGTCCAAACTGTGAGGCAAGATCCTCCGTCACAAATGACCTGGACAACCTTGCAAGGGTATGAGTACCAAATATTATATATGGCAAGCAAGGGTACCTGCCCTTACCACACTGCCACACACTCAGAGCCAACAGGTCATAGTTGTGGGGCTAGATCCTCCTCCACATCGCAGACCATGCACACTGGCAAGTGAAGCATACAAAAGTACACCAAGTGACCCTAGTAAGCAGATTAAACATTATATTAACGGTACCATATTAACATGTATGTGCCAAACTCAGTAATCATACACCCATATCAATTGGACTAAAATAAAGGGGCTCTTGCTTATCAAAGGCATTCCAGAATAATCACAAATGTTAGCCGACAGCTTTGTGCGCGACTCATTAGTGTTCGTGTACACACAAATTAAATAACAGATCTGTGCTTTCCAAAGTATACATCTCAAAACAGAAAATAGTACATAAAACAGGCACAAAATTAGCCAGGTTGAGGCACCAGGCAAGACTTTTTAGCAAGAACGGCAATAGCGACAACCTGTCTTGATTACTGATCAGGTCGGACCGTTGCAAAGATTTGATCGTTTCAGGTAACAGGCCTCAGAGACTATGGGCGCCGCCATGATGAAAAGACGCGCCATCTGGCGGGAGAGCCCAAAACACAAAATTACGAGGCATAAAATGGCGGACGTCGTAAAATGAGCAGTGGTTACAAAGGTTGAGACAGGGAGCCTACTGCTTGCTGTATGGCACCTCGCACACTGCGGTAGAAGCGCTCGTTTCCCTCATGGTCCAGGTGCACGCCATCACCAGCAAAAATGGGTGTGGTGACATGCATCAGACGGCGATGCTCCCAAAAACGAGCGCCCTCCGTAGTCTCAGCAACCGTGTCCAGGTACATGTTGGCAATGTCTCTCCTGAACTCATATTGGATGGGGGATACATATCGTGGCGAAAGGCGTCTAAAAAGTTCACAGATCACAACCCTACGAACTCCGAAGTCCTGAAGCAACAGCTCCGCAACATTGGTGAGCTGAAAGCCTACCGTTTCGGGACGCAACTGTGGGTCACAGAGATCGTTCCCTCCGGTCTGCAGCACCACAACGTGCGGGCGGTAAAACCTGACAATGGAGTTTGGGCGCAGGATAGAATGCTGAACGATTCTGGCCATGGTGCCGCCGCTCAGACCTTCGTAGGCAATTTGACACTGCCTGAGATCCATATCGTATCTGCCCGTCCTGGCGCAATAGTCTTCAAGCCTCCAAATGAAGCTATGGCCGAGGATCAGAACACGAGGAAGGTCGGCACCAATATGCCCTGCCATGGTATTAGCTGGTAAAATATAACACACGAGGCACTTACCTTTCTGTTTCTTACGCTAGGATAAAAGCCAAGATACAAACCACGCGGGAAGAACCTAGACAACGCTCAATAGAAGCGGAATGAAGAAAATTTTGAAAATGACCGTTAACTTGGAACACTGTAGAAGAAAAAACACGTCTGAAGTAGTCGGAGATCGAGAACGAAGTGGCCGAAACAGGTTTGAAATTTACACGCTTCCTATGACCAGCCAATCAGAGACGGGGTGGCATGCGTGCGCACCAGCGACCCCGTCGGGGGGATCACTCTATGTAGAATAGCGTGTCACAGGGGTCACTTTAAAGGATAGGGAAACACTTAAGGAATTGCTGGAGCATAAAACCCGCTATCCTTGGATAGCTTTCGATATGCAAAGTGAGGGTAACAGTATGGCAGTTATAACCATTAGACTGTGTTAGTGATGGGTGGCTTGTAAAATGTGCAGCACAATTTTTATTCATATGCCGCAGGACAAAGTGGCTAAATATTTCACACATCGTAAATTCATGTGGTTAAGGTAGTTTAAGCGTTTGTAGCACTGTAAATGGTGGTTTTCTCCGACACCACCTGTTTCCTCCACGTACCTCACAGTAAGAAGTATATACGCCAACATTTGTGCCATGGGTAAGTGATCAATATATAAGGCTCAGTCTTCTTGACGATCCATGTAAAACATTATAATTTTTGAGCTCTACTGATTAGAGGTCACAGAGCTCTTGGGATCTCTTATCTCTGCCCATCTAGTCATACTTAATTGTTGGAAACCATAGTTACCAGCAGACCACAGACATTCCAATGGAAAAAGATCCAGCTCCTTACATTGCTAATTTGTACTTCTATGAATCAAAATGGATGGAAGAATTGGCAAAAACAAATTGCAATCCAGCTAGAAAACATTAACAACATACCAGAAGGTTCATTGATGACCTAGTGCACTTGAAACAACCAAGATAAAATCAAGATGAACTGGAACAATATATCTATCCCAAAGAACTGGTCCTCAATCTTGAAAATGATTATAACATAAAAGCAGAGATCAATTCAACTTGGAACTTATTTCTTATCCAGACTTCAGAGGAAACATTCCAGAAGAACCATGCAGCATCTGGAGTCTGTATCGGTCAAATTGTGTGTATTGGCAAAAACTCAACACTTTCACAAGATTCCATCCAATGTGTAGTAACATTGGTGAAGAAACTCATTCGTGAAGGTTACAATAATGTCAAAATACAAAAATCTATACAAAAATACTTTCAGGGGCATGACCGTATACCAGAAAAATATAAATGATCTTCTCAGGATCTAGTTAGAAAGTGTCTAAAAATGATATGTGATAGACTTTGAATGATATCCTGCAAGTGATGTTCATGGTGAGGGTGAGAGTTAGGCAAATAAAGTATACCGTAAATTCTGTATTACAAGCCACGGCTTCAATTAGAGTAAGGATTTTCAAGAACACAAATTCAGTATCATAAAGTCAGGGTGCGGTTTGTATTAGGGGTTTTCTGCCAAGAAACCTTGTATAATTGACAACGTCATGGTTAAAACAAATAGGCCCATCATAGACAAAAGACCAAGCACATGTAATACATTTTAAATTTAGTGAGCCATCCATTCGAGCTTTTAAAATTAGTATCTCTGGCTTGTCTTTTGGCTTTGACTTGGAGCATTGTGCCCGTCACTGTGTGGCCCTCAGACCGCGTTTGTTGTACCCACGACGACATGTAGGAGTCAATTGTCCCGAACTGTAACTTGCGTCCAGCACCCGGAAGCTGTTTACTGTACTTTTTTACACCTCTTAACTGTTTTTCTTTTTTCTCCAGTCTCTGATTTGTTTTTCGTTCAATCCAAAGAAGTCAGCAGCCTTTCTGTTACTACAAAGTTCATCAGCTTTGGTAATAACTTTTAGTTTGAAATTTGTATCGTATGATGCCTGCCTCGGACTTGGCCCCACAGTAAGTATCTAAAATAGGCATACAGCGTGCGATACTGCCTATAGACCACTGGAGACATGTGGGGCCAGTCACTCTTTCAATCAAACTTTTATTCAGGTAAATTGCATTAAAGGAAGGTAAATAAGTACACATGCTTGTTATTCTTAATGATCGGTGTGTGCAGAAAATTTCCATGAAAGTCGCTGAAGTTAGGATGCGGCTTCTAATAGGGTTTTTCGTGAATTGGAAATGGTGAAAAATCTTCCCCAGGGAAGGACTCAAAGTCAGGGTGAGTCTTCAATTAGGGCGCGGCTTCTATCAGAGAATTTACGGTACTTAAGCCCACCCAGGTAATTCCTTAGTCAGTATCAAGTCATACATGTAACTTATAGGTTGTACTTCGTGATAACGTTATACAATTATGGACTTTTGCTGAGATCACTGGTTAGTTTTATGGACCTGAAAGAAGAATACTGACCGAGGCCGAAGGCCGAGGTCAGTATTCTTCTTTCAGGTCCATAAAACTAACCAGTGAATGAAGCAAAAGTCCATAATTGTTTTATTTTATGAGTTACATCGCATATGCAGTAGCTTTCTTCGTATTCATAGAATCCTTATCTTCCAAAATTTTGTTCAGTTCTTCATTCGAAAGTGCACTAAATCTTCTTTTCTTGTCCGGAGGACACCCACCCGTGCTCGTGTTTGCCATGTTGTATTGTTGAAAGCAACAAGTGGGTGCTACCCTGCACCGAAGTTCAGCGTTCGTCAATCCTGCATGCTGATTGGTCAAAATTAATAATCATGCCATCTGGCGATAAACTTGGAACTAGACATTACGATTCCGCTGACTTGGGCACTCCATCTCAAGTCATTAAACTATTTTCAGCTTTGCCACGTGCACCGTCGTAACCAATAAGATTACGGTAATCTTGAAAGAGTCACCAACTCATAAAATAATACATAATATTGGTCTGCCCCAGTCATTGTCATACATACAATGGAAGATTAAGGAGGCTTAACACATTCAGTACATGTTTACAATTAATTTGGTGCAGTATACATGTAGATTTATGTATGGAAACATTCAGTTTCTGAGAGATCCATCCATCCATCCTTCCATAAACTTTTGCTTGTCAGTTCTATTTTTACAGTCCACATTTTTTAAGGTAGCCCCATATAACTTCCAGGACTTGATTATCAAATGTATGAACATCTAGTTTGAGTTCGAAATTGATGGCACCACCCATTGTATTATGTAATATGTAGGCCAAAATATGAAAATACTGAGAATGTGGTTTTTCAAAGAGTTTTCATGAATCATCATAGAACTTGGTAGGAATGTCAATCAAGCAAAAAGACAAAAACATGGAAACTAGTGGTGCCACTTAAAGCAGTAGGAAAGATATGGACCAAAAGGTGTTGAAAATGCATTAAATTCAATATGGTGACAAAGAATAAGGCTAGTGCTAACAAATGCACCACAAATGTGTATCATACATAGAAGTTTTATGTTGCTAATGTGAATGACCTGATGACCTGATGACCTTCAGCTACTTTCTCAAGGTCATGGAGGGAATAAATTTCAGGCAATGATTTTGTTTTTTGCTATGATAATTATACATGTGAGTTTGTGTACATATATCAAAATACTATTATAGAAACATTATATAGACAAGAGTCGATGACGGATAGAGTCATGGTGGCAACAATCGTGCTGTACAGTGGAGCCAGCATTACAGGTGTAAAAAGTACATTAAATTCATCACTTTAATTATGAATTGAGATGCAAGTTGTAAATTTACACCAATATGTGTTGACTCTATAGTCAAATTTTGGCAAGTATGGAATGACCTTGACCTAATTTTCAAGTTCAGATGGGATAAGAAAGCACACTAAATTCAACATTTTGAGAAATAAGAAGGCTAGCAGTACCATGCAAATGTACCACGAATGTGTATCGTATATAGAAGTTGGATATTGCATAATATTGGTCACCTTGACCTTTCTCAAGATCATAGAGGGTTTTTGTTGATATGGTCATGACTTAATTCCTATTCACTTGTGCACATGTCCCAATATACCACTACAGGAATATTAAACATGTACAGACAAAAGTCTGTGATGTGCAGAGGTATGGTGATGCCACTGGTGGCATAAAGTGGAACTATAAGCATCATACATTCTTTAGGCATTAAAAGTACATTAAACTTGTTATTGTTATTATAACTTGAGATGGAACTTGTAAATTTGCCCTAATATGCAAATGACCAAATTTTGTAAAATTTTGGGTGACTTATTCTTAAACTCGTTAAAGCCTTTAATAGTAAAGGGCATTAAATTTGATATGTTGAGACTAACAATACCAAATGGACCAAACATATGTATCATATAGAAAAGTTGGATAGTGCATAATATGGATGACCTTGACCTTCTTCAGGTCATGGAGGGAATTAATGTGCCTCAGGAAATGACTTTTTGTTGTGGTCATTTCATCTGAACTTGTGAACCTGTGTGAACATACCATAACAAAAATATTATACTGACAAAACTCTGACCTTGAAAAGTCATGGTAGTGCCACTGGTGGTATTAAGGGAAACTAGCATCATAGGTATTCAAACTCATCAAATTCATTATTTTTATCATAAATTAAGACGGATCAACTAAATTTACACCAAATATGTATAGGGCCAATTGTAAAATTTTGGGGGACCTTGACCTTCTTTTGAAGGTCTTTAATGACATGGTGATGGACTCTAGATTTTGATATACTGAAAAATAAGAAGGCTAACAATGCCAAATGCACAAGATTTGTATCATACACAGAAGTTTGATATTGCATGATATGGGTGACCTTGACCCTCTATCTCAAAGTCACAGAGGGAATCCATACTGGGAAATGATTTATTATGATGCCCATGATATAATGAATTGAGATGGAACTGCAAAACTTATACCAAACATTCATTAGGCCAATGCTCAAATTTTGTAATATCTTGTCTGACTTTGACCTATTTTTCAAGTTCATTATTAAAGTACTTAAGAAAAGGACACTAAATTCAATATGTTGACAACCAATAAGGGGAACAATACCACATGTACCACAAATGTTTATTCATGTGGAAGTTTGATGTTGCATCATACAGATGACCTAGACTTATTTCATAAGGTCATGGAAGGAATGCATTTCAGGAAATGAATTTTTGGTGATAGTCATCAGATTATACATGTATGTCAGAAGAGCATTAGGCCCATAGGCCTCTTGTTTAATGGTTGTACTAAGTGTGCGAGGACAAGAGCTACATGTAATAGATTATATATATATATATATATTGCCAGGAGAAAATTATAGGTGGTAATGTGACCAAAATAAAATGAGGGTCTGGGAGTTTTGTGCACTTTAAATGTTCCAGTTTGTTTGTTTTCCAGTGGCATAAAGATGTATTTGTGCACTTTCTTTCTACTTTTAATTATTAAAAATTACATTTTGAGGACGTAAGATTAGTCAGCTTTTGTTTACACAAAACAACAAACATCCACCAAAACCTTGGCAATCAGCTTAATGTTTAGTAAGAGTCACAGTGTCTTTTTAATGTTGTCAGCTATCGGAGACTTTTCCCGTTAACAAAGTTATGGACTTTCTTTTGAATTTTTCAACTTTTCAGATGTTTATTGTGGTCTGGACTGCTTGATAAATGACACAATCATATTGTGATAGTAAACAGTTTCAAGTGCACAGGGGCATGTACATGGGGACAAAATTAATGATATTTATTCTGATAATGATAGCTTGATAAATAATTTATGAAGGATTTATATGTACATACATATATGAAATATATATATACCCATACACTGTGTGTGTGTGTGTGTTTGTGTGTGTGTACATATTGACTTTTGTTGTCATGCACCCTGGGCCCATAAGTGCATACATTTTTTACTTTGTGCATATATGTTTTCTTAGCTTACAACTGAAATATTTATTGTCTGTGGCAGAAAAGGTAGCGATGGGTGGTGTTCCGCGGCCCAAGGCGGCAGTGGGCAGTGGTCGGCGGGGATAAGCAGTAATGCTGCCGACAGCCGCCCATTTCTGTGGAGACTTCACACAGGTCAGAATGTGTGCAGTGATTGCTGCTAACTGCCCCACATGGCTGTACACCACGGCTGTCCACCACCGCCCAGCACCGCCATCCCTCGCCCACTTTCGCCAAAGTGTCCAAACGGTGCCGAAAAAATCTCCTAGTTTATATGTATATGAATATGAATATGCATGTATATGTGCACATATATATATATATATATATATATATATATATATATATATATATATATATATATATACATATATATATATATATATATATATATATATATATATATATATATATATATATATAGTGAAACCTGTTTTGAGAGACCACCCCTAGAGCAAGCCAAAAAGTGGTCACATAAGGCAGGTGGTCTCTCAATAGAGGTATAATAACATGGAAACGATAGCAAAAGGGACATAGTGAACAAGGTCTGAAAAGGCAGGTGGTCTTTTATCACAGTGGTCTCTCAAAACAGGTTTCACTATATATATGTATATGTATATATATGTATATATATACATATACATATATTTAAATATATATACATACATATATATATGTATATATATGTATATATATATATATATATATATATATATATATATATATATATATATATATATATATATATATATATATATATATATATATATGAAACAAGGTAGGAGTTAAACAGCAATAATTCTGGCCAGACAATTTCACCGCTTGTCATATCAGAACAAAACTAATCTACATCTAATCAGTTGACATTTCTCATGTGAAAAATATCATGCAGTGTGAGATTACAAGTTAATACCATTTCATGATGGGACAAAGCTGGCTTGCAATTGACTGATTAATGGATAAATATCTCATGTTACCAACGTCATTCTGCATATGGAATTTCAAGTTAATAATTGGTCTTAAAAGGACAAAGCCTACCTAGACTAATAAATAAACTACTCATATTCAGAGTTTTTTGTGCAGCACAAGGTTTCAAGTTGCTTTATACAGCAGTTGTTCAGGTAGTTTTTCAGCCGTAAAGCCAAATTTTACATACATGTGCTTCATGCAGTGACAATTTGCATGGTTGCATGTACACAATTAGGTAATGACATTTCACATGGTCACATATTCATAGAGTTGGTCAATTGCAATTAACGCAGTTATATAGATTTGGATAATGACAAATTATATGGTTACATATGCATGTTTGGTCAATGAAAAGTAACAGATCAAAAGGACTTTTTACTTATGTTAAACTCATAACTGTTTTGCTCTCAGGTGGTGAAAGATTTCAACCGTGAGACAGCTCGATACTGCACTATGGTGGTGGCTTTGGGTGGGGCAAATGACTCGGACAACCTACGGGATGAAATGAAAAAGTCAAGACGTAGGGCCTGTGAACTTGCAAAGCAGAATCAGCAGTGGCTTCTCCCACATATAAACAAGTATGTTTATTAGGAGTAAAACAAATTGCATGGTTAACTCTGTGTGAACATACATGTAGTCAGTATGGTTTTTCCTTGTGCACACTGGGCACAATTTACCCTGATTCTGCCTATTGGAAAACCTGTTGACCATATGTAATTGCTTACATGAATATTGTTCTTGATGAAATATAATAAATGAAGCAGATAAAATTTATGGGACTGGATCGTTTCTGGTGATTAATGGAGAAACATTGCTTGCAGATACATTTGTTAGGTTTCCAGTGGTTAAGATATGGACTACCCATGCAAATGTATATATATATATTACGTATGTACATTGCCAAGACCTCGATCTGTGTCTGGGTCAAACACCCAAGAAATCGAGTTCACTCACTTGTGTCCAAAACCTGACAGTCCTGCGGCACCACCTCTTAGTTCCTATGGATCCAGTGGTGACTCCTGGTGTGCATGCTTCCCATATCATCCTTTCTCTTTTGATGAGTGGTCAGTTAATATCAGCTGCGAGAAAGGAAGCAGGGTGGTTGGATGGGCTTCTCTGGTGGTCGAGAGGTAAGTATACTTACTGATGCAGAAATTACTGAAAATTTCAGGAATTAGTTGCATAATGCTACCTCTTGACCATTGCTGATTTACAGATGCAAAGGTGGATGATGTAGGGTTACTGGCATACTGACCACAAATGACCAGCGGGACTGGCAGCCTGGGGTGGGGGGAACCATCTGTCTCTGTGAGGAGGGAACATATAAAAGCAACCTCAGAGGTACATGGACTTAAGACCACCAACATCTGAATCTGGCCAAAGCCAGAAACTTTCCATTAAGACCAGCATATGGAGCTGCACTGAACCCTCCAGAATTTGCCCGCTAACATGATAGCTGTCTGCCTCATGGTTAGACACTGTCTGTTTCTACCCTTCGGACCTGGAGATCTAACAGGACCTGGCTGTGAAACTGGTGGGTGCCAGGGGGCTGGTATATGGTGCTACAGGGCAGTGACACCTGGGTCAACTGACCATAACTGAGCCAGGACAGCAGAAGAGGCTGCCTGTTACAAGTCCAAGATTAAGTCAATTTAGCAGAAGACCAACTTAAAAGAGCTCAAATCTATAGACTGCATCGGATCTAAAACAAGAGCACCATAAACTGGAACATATGTACAGTGGCTGCTCTGGGGGGGACCCGGAAGCCTAACGGACACGTAGCAGAACTTAAGCAAAGGAGCCTTACAGTGGCACCCACAAAGGCGTACATGCCCTCCTTTAGTACTATCATAGGGAGTAGCGCTTGGTAAAAGTTGTAGACCATCCCCAGGGGCAGGTCCATTGGATGTCAACAGCCCTAACATTCCTCAAGGCGCGCCAGGAGGCATTGAAGGCTCGCATCTTGTGAATTCTGGCTGAGACAAGTTTTAAGGCACCGGGCCTCTGTGGAGCAGTCTCTAAGGCCTTAAGGATTGTCTGCTTAATCCGTGAAGAAATCATGTCTCTGGAAACTTGATCCTTAGGAGGAGTAAAAAGAGGGCAGACCTCTGACCCCTGAAACTGTCCATGCATGGAAGGTACCAATGCAGTGCTCTCACGGGTCACAGGGCTCTTTCCTCCAGGGACAGAGCAGTATCCATGGCACAGAGGGTCAAGCCCTTGAAGGCTGTATCTGGATCTGGAGCCTTTTGGTTCTTTGCAAGGAAGCCTAAGTGAGGCCTCAGTGTCACCTTTGAGTGGTCAGCCGACCATTGGATTTGGTCATGAGTTAGAGCGGTGGATCTTGCTTCTTCAAGCCCTTGAAGCAAGTGTTGATATAAAACAAGTTTTTCTTATCCGGTACTGGAGGTCCTGTTGATGGGGGTCCTCAAGGCACTCAAAGCGCCACTGCTTCAATGTGGCAAAGACCAGCAGAAGGTCCCAATGTGATAAGACCTGTCTTGCTGCTGGTGTAGAAGGACGCAATGAGCACCAATAGATGAGGATTGCACCCAATGCGAATGTCAAGGTCGTTAACGAGGGTTGTTGAGATGGCTAATCCCTCCACTGTTCTCGAGCTCTTGCCAAGGACCTCCCATTGATAAAGCAGGAAGTTGGCAATGTCTGTGATATGTGGAGATCAAGGGTGAATTTTCTGATTGGCACACCCATCTGTAATCACCTTCTAACAAGCCGAGTAAACTGTCAGAGAACCAGCACACAGGTATCTCCATTCTCTCAAAGGAAATCTTTGGAGTTCCTAGGAAAACTGAAAAAACATGTGGATTTCCATATTCTATGGAAAAATACTCTGCAAAGCTCTTTGGAGAAATGACAGAGATGTTCTGCAAGACCTATGCCATATATGGAGTTCTAAGGAGATGTGCCAAATGTTATTTTACGTACCATATCTCCAAAAAATTAAAAGATTAATTTTTTCCACCAAGCCATCGGAAGCCACCTAGAGGCCATTATAGCTTCCACTGTATTGGCCTGGGAATTCTTTGGAAAATGTTTGGAACAAAATCATAGACTCCACGCAGATATGCCTTAGCCCCAAAGTGTGGCACTCAGACCATGCCTATTTGACCTTCGGCTCCTGCACCTTCAGTGCCAACGAGGTCCTAGGAAGAGCGGGCAGCGATCAGAGAAGTGGAAGCGCTTCAGCAAAGCCAAGAAGTTGGCCAAGTCTCAGGGCTCCTGACTGTGGCATGCTGAACATCCAGTCTCAGGATCCCCTTCACCATGCCTCATGGCTCCGTGCTGCCTTTCAGCCAAAGTGGATGGGAAGGGAAGATCTGCGCTGGTGCAGAATACCATCTCCCGTCTACATCTGGCTTTGGGAGGAGTCTTCTTACCTCAGGTAGCTACATGTCGGCGGCTCTACAGACACTTATGTGCTATAAGCCTTAGCTGTGAGCTGGTCATTAAACTCAGCTACAAAGGGCAAGAAAGGAATAGGGGTCTTGAGACGCATATCCTCCAGGGACAAGCCCCAGTAGGACAATGCCATCATCCTGCGCCTCTTCTTCTCTAGTGGGACCACAGCTTGGTCACCTGCCAGGCTCTGAATGAGGGCTTTGAGGTGTTCAAAACCCTGTGGTGTAGCCAGAGTGGTGTCCCTGGGTGCAGAAAGCTGTTTTCTGGGCCCCAAGTTCACCATCGAGCTTAGCCGCTCAGAGTGGTGGTGGTGTGAGGGTTCATGCATGAACTGCAGCTGGGATCTGCTGACAGATGTGTTTGAGAGCATCCTCCTACTTGGTGTTGACCCTTATGAAATATTTATGTCTGAATTTGTCTGAATCAAATCTGAATTCTGTTTGAAACATCCTTATTGGAATATTGTCTGAAATTCAGTCTATTCAGCTTTTCAGTCCATTTCAGCAAGATTTCAGTCAGATTCAGGAAGAATTTACACCGCCCTTGAGCATTCAGTCAAGATTCGGCCAAAATTCAGAAGAAGGTACTGCCAGATTTCAGTAAACTTCAGCCAGTATTCAGATAGTTTCAGGCAGAATTCATTTTAAGATTTAGCCAATACTAAGACAGTTTCAGGCAGAATTCAGTATTATTCAGGCAGTGTTCATATACTTTCAGCCAGTATTCAGACAGCTTCAATCAAAATCCCAAGACTTGTAAGTGGAACTATCTTGGACATATGTTCCTGAGAAAGTATAGAGGCATAGAAAATTATATTATTGTCCCAAAGTTGTAAGATTTTATGGTCCATAAAACTAACATGTGTCATTATGAAAATGGTTTTACAAAATTATACAACTAGCAAATGGTATAACCTTGCTTTATGTGTAAAAGGATTATTTAAAAGAACATTCTGATTTGAATATAACTTTGTAAAATTCATCAGAAGGTTTTCAACGATCCCATGTTTATTCAATTTTACAAATTACAAACAAAAAAGTTGTACATTAATTCTCCACAGTTTTCCAATGTATAAAAATAGAGATATGGAGGTGCAGAGAGGGAGGCAGGGCACCCAGCTGGAAGGCCTGAATCAGCAGCATTACCAGCTGCTCACTCCAGGGCGGGCCTATCAGTGGGGCAGGGGGCAAAGCTGGCACTGCAGCTGGAGTCAATTAAGGTGGCACTTAATTGTGTCACCAGAGGGGCCACTACCACAGAAGCCGAAGGCCCACTAATGGCATACGGCGTCACCACAGACTTGGGTGCCTTCCTTCTCTCTAGCTTGCCTGGGCTTACAATCCAAGCTCTCAAAGGCATGAGCTCGGGAAGTTTATCAGCTTTAGTGGTCCAGATTGCTGGGACTTACAATCATAGCACTCAGACTGGCTGAGGTTCCGGAATGCACTTGGAGGGAACCCGTATGTTTCCAATCTAGCCCAACCCACTTGATTTCTGCTCCGAGCGCTCGGACTTGGAGTCCAAAGAGGCAGCCTGATAGGGGCACTCAGTCCAGGCAACATATCAGCCTGCAACTGTGTACTCCGAGCCATAGACTCCAAGGCAATGGCCACCCTCGGGTCAGTGACTCGAGGTGCACTGGTCCTCTTGGGTCAAGCTGGGAGCTCCTGACCTCCCAAAAAATATCTCTTGCTCCCCTGCTTGCAACTATGTCACCTTTTCTCCTTACTCTCTTGGGGAGGGGGGGCGGGGTCTGGTGTAGAGACAGCAGTTAATGGAGTCTACGAGCAAAATAAGTGCGTTGGCACTCGACGGAGTCAGATTCTAAAGCTTGGCCTTTGGCAGCTACGGCCTGCCGCCTGCACCTCGCTCTATCACTCTTTCTCTATGCCTGCTCATACAGCAGCCATTTATTTTCTCCCTAATCCTCACAGTGTTTGCACGTTCATTCACGAGAACAAATGTGACCCAACTGGAGGTGACAACCATAGCAATGCTGATGATTGTCCCAGGCTGCTATATTGTGGTTCCGTGAGTCCAGCTTCTGCACTAGATCCAACAAGGATGTGTGCAAAGTGGTCACTGGATCAGCACCTGTGGCTTGCTGCCGAAAAGCAGCAATTGGCAGGTGTGCACTGTCTTCCCATTCTCTGCGATCTTTATGTTGAGATACCATCTTGAAAATTTAGGTTTCAAGCCATATGACCAGCTCTACTCCCAACTATTTCAGAAGTATCCATGCACAGGACAGATATCAGCTACCTAGGTCCTTGAAGAGTCTGTGACTGCTAAGAAATGATTCTCTGTAGAAGAGAACATGCGTAAAGCGCCAGAACAGTGTGCGTGAATAAAAGTTCATGGAGCTACAACTCAAAAGAACAAGCCAGTAATGGTGCCCAAAAGGGTAAAGGAAGATATGGGAAGCATGCACACCAAGAGTCCAGTTTGAGCATCAAGTGAGTGAACTCAACTCGATTTCTTGGACATTTGATCCATGCAGACACAGAGATCTTGGCAATGATGGTTGAGAGATGACATTACATAACTAATAAATATATCAGAGTTTCAGGATTTTATTTGGTATTTTTAATTTGCATGGCAATTTGTTTCATTCAACAAGGAAATGTTCATCTATGGAGGACAAAGCACTGTGAAAAACTGCAGAGTAACAGGATTTTGCGATTGCAAATTGCAAGGTGATACTAGTAATATTAAGAGAGCCAAATGTTTGTATTAGTATAGAATTTCTGTAGCTAAACTCTGCATAACTGTGCTGAACTGTACTTTTTAGTATGTGTTTTCTGTGTTCAATAACAAAGTCAAAAGGCAATTTTTATGGCAGAGAGATACATAAATGGCATGAGGTATGGTATAACGAAGGTTAATTCTCCTGTGGTCTCTGTTTCAGTACCCTTCACAGCAAGGAAGATGCAACTGAGTATGAAAGACTGTGGACACTGTTCAGCTCTGCGCTGGAGGTGCTTACTGACCAGGTCTACAAGACATTACTGCTATGGAGCACATTTCCCCTACACCAAGGTCAGCATCACTGCACAGGAGTAACATGAAGTCAGTAACTTTCCTTGGTGTGGATTGGGCACAATGGGCCCAACCTGTGCCAAGGAAAGCTGTTGACCTGGGAAATCGTGATATTATAATTACCTACTACTCTCCATCAGTAACTGTGTTTCTTATCATCATGAAATTTAACTAAAAACCATTAAAGCACACAGCTGTTTGCACTTTTGGCTGATTAGAGCAGGAAAGTGTTAGGTTAATTGCACATACTCCCAGCCTCATGTAGTGGCAGCAAAGTCAGTTTTATGTTATCTGATGACAAAGCTGCCATATGTTGTCACAAGTCATGACTCGATTCTGCACATGCTCTAATTGCTTTTCACCAGTGCCACTTTATCAATAGACAGCTGGTACTGTATGTATTAATTATACCAGTTTTGGAGTCAATATGGTCGATGCTGACTCCTTTCTACAGTACTACACAACTGCACTAACCAGGACCACAGTCTATGTCATATTTAGACTGTATATAGTGGTCGCTCTTTTATAAGAATTGATGTTCTGAGTGCACCAGAAGCATGGCTTAATTCTTTTGGTTTCCGAAATCCTGTATTGTAAAATGTAATGATAATGTGTTTCTGGTCTGGTAACTTTAGCTGGTGATCTAAACTGGGCAGTATATGGCATCCAGTGAAACTAGTCACTCACTACTGCATTTTTAGATGTCAGAACTGGCTAACACCGTGACAGTTTCACCATTGTACTGTGGGAGGTTGCATGGCGACACACATTCATCATGAGCATGTGACCTTGATATACAGATGAAATGCTAGCCACACAGGATCTAACTCACTCAAGGGTGGTTTTTTGAGAAACTGGCAAAGTTTCTCTTTGTATTAAATAATGACTCTATTTAATACAAAGAGAAACTTAATTAACAAACCCTTATTCTGTAATCCCATGTACTGTTTGAACACTATCAAGTCCGATATTCTAAGAGCAAAGTCCTATCCCATACCATTCAGTGAAAAACTGCATAGTTCCAAATCATTATAGCAAATAAATTTTTGAAAGGAACAAATATATTCATAAAATTTGCTTGGTCTCAGAACAGACCCAACTCAGGCCTACCTGACGGAGTGATCAGATAAAATAAATTAAACCAGTTCTTTAACTCCAAGTAAAATGCAAATGTAACGATGTGATGTAGAAGAGTCGCATAATCAATTGTGGCGCATGTGAAACTGGTCAGATCAACGTTGTTCTGTTTCAATAACAAAAATAGGCCTATTTATTATAAACTCACTGTATTTCACAGCTATGACATTTCCCCAAATAATTCCAATCAAAATACAGCTTATAAATCAAGTGAATCATATATTGTTTCACAGTGGAGTACAATACAAAAATAACAATTTCCATCCTTTTCAACAATCTTTTTTTAATTTATGTGTGTTTAACGTTTAATGTACATCTTACCTCCATCATGTTTATTCTGAAGTAATCAACAGATGCCTTGACAGGGGTAGGTAACTTTATGCCCGCGTCAATAACCCATTTTAAAGTTTCAGCTTCCTCCCCCATTGCGTGGGGAGATGACATAATCTATGATGTAATTCAGATATGTTGCAGTCTTTATAGGCGGCAGCATTCTCAGCTGAAAGTCGGCAGAGGTGCCCCAAAATTTTTAGCTTTATATGTTCAGAAGCCACCTGAGGACTCCCAGCTTTGAAATGAGAAGGTGCAATATAGCCACGATGCCAGCAGAGCATCAGGCCCATGGGCCTCCTGTTCTACTTTTCAATAGAAATTGTACCAATTAGGGGAAACCTCCCATGAAAGTCCCTTCTTTGTTCAATTTAAAACCTTTTATACATTTTTACCCCCCCCCCCCAAAAAAAGCCAACTGATTTGTGGTGCTAATACATAAAAACTTGAAAATAGGAATTATTGTTATGTAATTGATCCATATATAGTGTGAATACATAGCTTATGGAGTGTAAAGAGTTTGGACTATCGAATAGGGTAATGACTATATAACTGGGAAAGTGGTTCTGGATGAAAAGACGACAAAAATACAATGCTAGCCAGTCAATAGCTCTGCATTTTTCCATGTGTGAAGTATATAGTAGAAATGATGGTGGTCTTTTGCCCTGCATTCTGCTGGTATCAAATGCATGAACGGAATGCATGTACATGTATGTATGAATGTATGTATGTATGTATGTATGTATGTATGAATGTATGTATGTATGTATGTATGTATGCATGCATGCATGCATGTATATATGTTTGTACATATGGAATGTAAATGTACATGTATGTATGTATGTTTGTATGTACATGTATGTATGTACATGTATGTATGTATGTACATGTATGTATGTATGTACATGTATGTATGTATGTACATGTATATGTATGTACATGACTTTGTATGTATGTACATGTATGTATGTATGTATGTATGTTTGTACATGTATGTTTGTACGTGTATGGATATTGGCCTATGTATGAATGTAAATAATTAATGCTCAAAGACATCTGCACACTTTCCTTTAAGCTGTCTACAAGTATGTTGCTCACAGGAAAAGTGCTTTGGTATTCAAGCTAGCTGCATTAGTATGTTTCATGTTGCTCCTTGCAGGCAAATGTGTGTTTATTAACACTGGTGTGGTAGACCCTGTCATATCCTCACACAAGTCATCATGTCCAATCTCAGACTCGGGGGATTCCCAGTCATCAAGCAAACGAACAATGGAGCGAGAAGACTACAGAGCTTTAGAAAGGTAAGATATCATTTTTCAGCTCAGCTGACTTTTAATTTATAATAGAGATGTTGGTGGTCTGTTGTTTGCCTGTCCAACTGTCTGTTCAGAATTACATTTTTGACAACTCTAAAACAATTCATCAAATTCTCTCCAAACTTGGTGAGAAGGTATGTTGGGTGAGTCTCTTTCATATTTGTTCAAATTCTCTTGCTTTGATAAGTTCTTGATTCAAATTCTTGTGCAACTGTTTTGTCATCGCGGGGAAATATCTTCTCTGAAACCATGCAGCCAATAGCTCCAAAATTGTGTACATGTATATTAGACCATGGTTACAAATATAGGTGGTTAAGAATATATATAAACAGAGAGAATGACATATCCTGTACTTATCCTGGGTAAACAACATGATTAGCGAGAGATGGTAAATTTTTATTAAGGCTAAGCCTCGACAGAATATATTTACATCAGAGATAGTCAGCCTTTTTATCTGCCTTAATGTGTGTAGAAATGTCAACAGGTCTGGATGGTATTGGATGTGGGCCTTGATCTTAAATTGCAAACATGGAGTTAGCACATTCATTATCATTGGTTATTTAGTAATGAAGATACCATAGTTTTCTGTCAGTCCCCAGCAGGATTTTAACCCTCGACCTTTGACACCATCACCTGGCCATTAAAATCTTTGTCCTTACAAGTTGTGGTCTGTTAATGGAAAAATTATCAGCAGTAATGTTGTGTCCTTCCAAAAATCAGGCAATCAAGTGATACAAGTGTCCACACTTCCTATATATCCTTACCAGGAAAATAAAATAGCATGCTGACAATTCCTTTACAAAATTTAAAGAACATATTCAGCAAATTCACTTGATGTTACTGTTATTTTTTAATTTTTAGTTTCCCAATTAAGCCTTTTTATGTGCAAATAAAATCAAATTGCATGCAAAAATTGTAACCATAGGCATCTTAATTCCCATTAAAGGCATAAAATTAAACAAGAAAATTATATAGGCAAATCTGTGAAATAAATCCCATTGCCAACACATGTTATGCATACTTCCTAAATATTTTGGTTTTTTTGGGGGGGGGGGTGTTTTTTTTTTTGTTTTGCTTATTTTGGAGGCATTGGTTTGTTAATTAATTCATATGTTAGACACAGTCAAAATTTAGAACCTTGACCTTACATGTAGTTGTAAAGTGCTGAAAGAAAACCAACATATAAAATAGGATTTGCCAACTGTATACCCAGCATGCCTTTATTTACAAAATGTATGTTCAGGAAACTGAAGCAAAGCCTTTCCATGAGGTAGTCACTTGGTCTAAGTTGAAAGCCACCTGTGCTGCCTGGGATCTGAGAAAGAGTCATCATACCAGAGGGCTGCATGGGCCAGGCTTCGATCACCATGGCTTGGGACAGGTGTCTTTTTTTTTTTTTTTTTAGATAAAAAATGCCTTTAGCTGTTGTTTGATGAAACAGCATATCCATAGGTTGAAAGATTTTATCAAGAAAAGTTGCCGTCATTTTGCAGTAACGTAACTCAAACACAGCATTTTATTTCAACTTGTCTGGAGGGTTAACTTAGGCTGGCGAAACAGCATGCAAAAAGGCAACCTGCGGATATCATAATTTGCCTGTGAGGCTTACATACATGTAGAAAAATATTTTTTGGAACAGCATGGATCTGTTTCATGTTGTTGTAGAAAATGTATGAGAGGAGTCACTTTTAGTGTTTTGGACACATCTTACATGTTTATTTGATTCCCAAATGTACGTAATGATTTGTCCTAATTGGCAAATCTTGGGTATCATATATAAGAGTATTATTCACAAGAAAGTCAAAAGACTTTGAAGCTTCTTCTTTGCTGTCTAATTGTATGTTGGAAGTGTTTGCAATGGGTAAATTATTTCACTTTGCGGTGAGGTACTACACATCTGCCATTACAATATATTATGAATATGGGCAACATTAGGGCAATAATGACTTGTCTGTTAGTAAATTTACTTGTCCTGGGCAAGTAGATGAGCATTATTTCTCATGTTTGGAGATCATATATCGTCAAGAAGTGACCTAGTATCATGCAAACACATTTTCATAAGTAGATTTTATTGTACCAAGTGTGGGAAAGATTTAACTTGAAAAGATGCTACTTTTTGAGTGCACTTTAAGTTGTCCCCATACCTTCACTCAGTATATGCTCTCTAATTTCATTAAAAGTAAAGATACAAGTCTACTGTGACCTGGCCTTAAATGAAAGCTGATGGATAGGGCTTTCAGATGGTACCAAGAAAGTAATGTTGGCAGATGGGTGAAAAGAACTCTTAATTTTAAGCCTTTCCCAAAGCACTAGCACCCAGCCTATTAATCTGTCCACTCAGTTATGTCTGAAGCTGTTACTATCATCTGTTACAAATCCAAATGTGACGTGATATCTGAAGCCTGCAAACCATGCACCATTTTGCTGGAGTGGAGGGTTCAGTTGGGTTGGGGAAAGGGCATAGCTGCATAGCCATGGTTGTTTGGTGAAACAGCATAGCCATAGCCTGCATAGCCCTAGTTGAAAGATTTCATTGGAAAGTGGTGGTCATTTTGTAGTTACGCCAACTCAAACACAGCGTTTTATGTCAACTTGTCAGGAGGGTTAACTTGGGCCGGGGAAACAGCATAGCAACACAAAGTTCAATAAGGCACAGCCACAGTTGTTCAGTGAAACAGCATATCCCTGGTTGTTCAGTGATCATTATCCTAATACATGTATTTTGCTAGGTTCCAGCTGGTAACTATTCTCCAAGTTACCAGGGCAAACTGTTGTTAAAGTACTTTTGAAGCATGACTTACTGTCTAAACTTTAATCTGTCCACTCGGTTGTGTCTTAAGCTGTTATCATCGTCAGTTACAAATCCAAATGCGACGTGAAATCTGGAGCTCCTGTAATCATTTTCTGAGCTTGCTCAACAGCTCTGTCAATAAGCTCTGGACAAATCAGATTTAAAAAGAAGAGGACCCAGTCCCATTCGTACCACCAAATCAAGAAGCTCGTCAATTGAAGGATACTGAATTGATACTGTGTCACCTAAGTGCATGTTTTTTACAAATTCCATCATTTACTGATTTCCCCAATGGCCATGAAAAATCCATAATATTTTTTCTCTCAGGGGAATTTTTTTTGTCTGTGGTATTTAGTGGAGAAACCATGAGAAAAGAACTTAAAGGATTTTCTTTGAAAGGACCGAGAGTGGCTTAGGTTTTTCCTCTAATTTCTTTGTTATAAAATCATCCACATGTTATGGATAAGAATAAGCCAAAGTGTGATTCCTACGAGGAGGAACAGGTAGAGAGGCTGACGCATAACCGAAAACCTTAATCCAAAAATTCACAAATATCTAAGTCATGGTATCCTGTTGTCATAAGTTTCTGCCTCCAGGCCTGTAAATTGAAACTGGAAGGAACATGCAACCTACAACCAGCGAAGTTAGGAACACCAGAAGAATCTACCACTTTACTGTGAATGAGAAGATACTACAAATCCACAGAATCCCAACAAGGCCAACTACACTTGGATACAGATAAACCCTTGGGAACATGTACACTGTGAATCTTATTGCAAATTGAAAACTTTTTAAGATGTAACTGATTCCTAATCTGCAACACTTTGATCATTGACTGACTTTTAAAGTCACAAGAGTAGAGGAAATCCCATTGATCTTGACTCTCAATGTATAAGAACATAGAATCTTAAAACACCTCATCATTTACAAAATCTATACCACACTGATTAACAATAAGTGCACAGAAAGGATCTGACACATTAACGGCATCTGTACATGAATTTAAGGGTGAATGTTGAACTGCATTGCTCTGAGAACTACTCATATCAATACATGCCCTGCTATCTGATATGTCACTAGACGCACTCAAAATCTGAACCTCAGACCCACAAATGCTGCAGAAGCAGACAAATGGCAAAACCAACCTCAGCCAGGTCACCATGAACCGAACAGCATGAAAACCAAAGTCACAATGAAAAAACAAAAGAGTTGGCAGGAAACCTTAAAACGAAGAAACCTGAATGATATACGTTATCTCCGGAAGTAGCAGATGCTAATTAACATTGAAAAGTGGAAGACTATTTATCCATTACTTGTGGTCAATTAATTAGCTTGAGTTAACAAAATAACAAGGTTTCGGATATCAAAGTGAATCGTGGCCACAGCATATATCATATCATAATTGATGCTCTGAAATATTGCAAAGTAGATACTTTTGGTTTCAAATATTATAATCCCTCAAGATCATCCAAATACTACTAATAAAGTATCCTCATTTACAAACCATTGGGTGTGGAATCCACAATTTACAAAATGGCAGGTTTGTGGGTTAGTCTCAATTTGATATTTTAAAGAGGTAGTGTCAAAAGTATATGTGTGATTAGTGTTACTGGAAGCTTAATTTGTTGAGTGAATGTAATGCAAAATATATAATGGGACTTCCAGTGTGAGAATTATACCTAAAAAAGTAAATACAATGGCTTGAAATTTCCAATTGCTATTGGCAGTGGGCCCTATAAAAGGGATTTTGTATCAGGCAATGCAGTTGTCCCCAGGCTATGAATTAAGTAGTAGTACTAGCAGGACCTGCAAACGACTCTGCTGAGTGAAAGAACAAGTACAAACATAGCATCTAACACAATTATATCCAATATATTTATCAAGGTTCTGGCACAAGCTATCAGTTCCAAGTGACAGTTGACTTTAGTTTACCAGACAAAGCTACATTTGTTAATGCCAATACATGCCTGTTTAACCCTTAAATCACCGATTTAACACTGAGTTTATAGCAGAGAAGGCTGCCCCAATAGTGGATACAGATCTGAAAGGACCAGGGGTTTTTATGTAAGTGGCATTAAACAATAAACTCTACTGTAACAGGACAGTCCAATATTAAAAAGAAATCTTCTGTGAATATTATTACAGTAATTCAACTCCAGCAGTTAATTAACCATGTTTTGTTGGGTGTACATATATCTGACCCTCTCTTTAAGACTGTTGACTGTGATAAAAGATCAAACGATTGCACAGTGATCTAAGCATGCTGACCACAAGAAAAGGACATGGCCTCAGCTAGAGCTGATCGATCCGAGTATATATAGAAACAACAGAAATAGATAGTCAGTCATTGCATCTTTCAGGTAGACAGGCATGGATGGGCTTGTCTTCTTCATTCCTCTACATGTTGTTGAATTTTCAAGTGTTTGAGTTGTCAAATGGGGCCATAGAAAATAGAGCTTTGTCTACTTGCACTTTGCAACATATATTGATGGCACTATCCACAGGCTGAAGCAAAGCCCTTCAAGATGTCAGCTCTGAAACCACTGATCGAGTCATTTTTAAGTTCAATGTACAGTAACTTATATGTTATATTATTATATGGGTTGTCTGTGCTGAATATTTAGCTTAGGCAAGGAGCTTCTAC
This sequence comes from Hermodice carunculata, assembly GCA_964020975.1. Classification (NCBI taxonomy): domain Eukaryota; kingdom Metazoa; phylum Annelida; class Polychaeta; order Eunicida; family Amphinomidae; genus Hermodice; species Hermodice carunculata. The sequence continues at coordinate 19,187,240 of OZ026617.1, read as the reverse complement.
TCAGAGAGACATGTACGGGTAAAAGGCTGCGAAACATGTTGAGTAGTTACCCGCTGAAGACCCTTTAATTTATTTGGGCTGATACAGCCTATGTCAAAATTTTACAGAGGAACGTGTGCAATATAGACAATAGTAATTCCATATATATACAGGTTAGACAGGGACAGGTTAGCTTATGGAGAGTAAAGAATTCGAACTGCGGAATAGGATATTGACTACTAGGAAGTGGTTCTGGGCAAAAAGACACAAATACAAATATGTTTCCAGAATATTGAATAAAATGTGTTTTGTCATATAGTTTTCAAGAGGTATTCTAAAGTTGTGGAGCATACCCACATCTATGCACTCACTTTGTTTTCGTAGCATTTATCACTACGAGGGTCTTTTTGTTGGTATCTGTGCATGCATTCTGGAGAGTCTTGCAGCAATGTAAATATGTGTATTTATTATGTTTACAAAGAATGTTGCAGAGCTATTGGCCTTTGAATTGCAGCCACTTTTCAATACCACCACCTTAAGCACATACCAACTGGTTCACATCAAAAGATACATCAAAGCACTCATCTCATTTCCTTTCAAGACTCCAATGTTGCCATGTCTGTTCCTAGACAATCAATAAACATTTGTGGAAGTATTTTTGTACATACTTGGAATGACAGTTGAGACTGGGGAGAGTAGGAGGATGTTCCTCTTTCCTGACAGCGAATGTCAAGTGCTCTAGTTAAGAGACAATGTTGTATCCTACATGTATTTATGCACATATTATACCCACCCTCCCCCTCAACGAAGTGGAGGGGTGGTATACTGGTTTCACCATGTCTGTCCATCCATCAAATCTATCCAAACCTTTGATTTTTCAATATTGATTACAAATATCGACTTAACAGACCAGAGGGAAGTGTTAATTTCAGTGTTGGACAAGGCATTCAAAGGAGGAACATGTCAATACATTAAAGTTTCCAACACTGATGCAAGATTTGGCAAAGGAAAGGATAAAAGAAAGTTTTCACCAAAGAAGAATGTTCTGATTTGATAAAATATATATTATCAACAATGCATACTTTAGCTTTGGTAATAAAGTATTTCAACAAATGGTTGGAATACCCATGGGAACTGATCCAGCTCCTTATATTGCCAATTTATATCTACATTATTATGAATCCAAATGGATGGAAGAATTGGCAAAAACAAACTACACTGCTACAAGAAGGTTCGATTCACATACTAGAAGATTCATTGATGATCTATGTACGCGCATTGGTCAATAACCCCCTAGAAGAGGTTGGAATGACATCTCTGTTATACTTGTGAAGATATTCAAGATTTAAAATTTCAAATGCCCCCAATTTGCATAATTTTAATCATCTTCATTCCTCTGTATAAAATGGTCAAACTCCTTGTATGGAGGTACAATCATGCCAAGTTTGGAGTTTCTATGTATAATAGTGTCCAAGAAAAGTGTTGGACAAATTTGCTGGTAAAGAAAGAAAGAAAGAAAAGAAAGAAAGAAAGAAAGAAAGAAAGAAAGAAAGAAAGAAAGAAAGAAAGAAAGAAAGAAAGAAAGAAAGAAAGAAAGAAAGAAAGAAAGAAAGAAAGAAAGAAAGAAAGAAAGAAAGAAAGAAAGAAAGAAAGAAAGAAAGAAAGAAAGAAAGAAAGAAAGAAAGAAAGAAAAGTGTGTGTGTTAACACACACTTTAATAAATGAATTTGTGAGGAGAATAAGAATATTGATGAAAAAACTATGCCACAAAACCTATGACACCAAAAAGCTATGTGAAGTGAAGTGTTTGCATAGATATACCGAACAATACTGAAAAAATACAACACTCATTCCAAGACACTAGTAGATCATATTAATCTATAGATTTAGGTAGGGCTAACCATAGAAGTGCTGGTAGAGCCATAGTTGGTATACCATAAAATTAACGTAAACCCACCTGCAGATTTTTCTCTAGTCTGTCTACAGTCAGAAACCCTCATTCATTGTTAGCCCCTCCTATTTCATCACTTGGGTGTAGAGGTGTATAGTGAGTTACCTTAAACACTCACTTCACCATCATTGTTACTACATAAGTGTAACATAGTAGGGACATCTGTCTGTCCGTCTGCAGACGTAATCTTGTCCAGACTCTATCTCCTTCAATAGCGCTCCAATCTTCTTCACACTTTGTGTGCTTATTCTCTGTCAATAAAGGGTGTGTAATAAAACAATGATGACCTTCAGCAGTGTTCAGTTATATAGATCAAGGTCACAGCAAGCACCTGTAGACATAATCTTGTTTGGACTCTTAACTCCTTCGTTAATGCAGGGATCTTCTTCAAACTTTGTATGGTAATTCTCTTTTACTAAAGGGTGTGTCATGGAGCAACAGTGACTTTGAGCTATGTAGGTCAAGGTCACAGCAGGCATCTCTCGATAGATCTATAGACATAATGATCTCTAACGCCTTCATAGAGTGGGGTTATGGTTATTGTCTATCACTAAAGGAATGTCTATCAGTAAAGAGTGTGTCATGAAGCAACAATGACCTTGAGCTATATAGGCCAAGGTCACAGCAGTCTTCTTTGTAAAGGTGTATCATGAAGTAACAGTGAGTTACAAAGTGTAGTATAGTCAACAATGACCTTGATTTATATTGGTCAATTATAGCAGGCATCTGGATATAGAGGCACAATGTACTCACATGTGGTGGGGGGTATCCAGTATGCCTTTCAGCTACTGCTTCTAGTTTTGTTATGCACCCATATATTTATTATGATATACTGACCGTATTCAGTGAAAGTACAATAAAGAATTGTATTTACATTTGTCTGTATATAGCAGAAGTTTAGAATCTACCTACAGCCACACCACTGAAATATAATCATATTATTGCAAGCCAAGGCATACATGCATACCTCACTTTTTATGATAAGTTCAGCCTTATGGCAACTTGATTCCCTATGACACAAATTATATGTAAGCCAATCACTCTAAGCAAAGCAATAATCATTTACTCTTGGTAACACTGACATCATGATTGTTCTGCCCAATGGCATGGCCTTGAGGGATATACTGGTTAAACACGTACTGGAGAATTGGACCAGAAAGTCATGAAGCTGATTGGATGACAAGGGTGTTATGATTATTTCATGATTTCTCCCATATATGACATGACATGGATCCTCATCATGTAGGTGATGCTTTAACCCTATTTTGCATAAAAGAGTCAAAATTCTGAATATACATAATAAACATCTACATGTATGTTACTGCAAGAATCTCGAAAAATGTTCAGATACCAACAGATACAGCTTCATGGTGATAAGTGCTATGTAAAGAACAAGGTGGTGGAGATACAAAGGTGCAGCACCATTTAAGCAGGAACATCTTTAAAATTATAAGAAGATAATCGTTTTTTACCCTTGGCACCTAAAGTGCCGGTGGGTATTGTCATCCCCTGCATCGTCCACCCATCCATCTTGTCAACATAACCACAATCTCTCAACAAATATTCACCATAGCTGTACCAAATTTTTGTTAGAGAAACACCTTATAATGGACTAGGTTCCATTAAAAACCAGCTTCCTATTATTATTTTTAAACTTTTTATGATACTTTTAAAGTATTTATTTCAAGGGGAAGAAGTTACCATAATATCTCAAAAAAAATATTCACTACATAGCTTTACCAAATTTTGACACAGAAGAACCTTGTGATGGACCAGGTTCCTAGCTCCCTCTGATTATTTTGAAACTGTTGATGAAACTTAACTGTTATGTATTTATTTGAAGGCTGTGTTAGTGGTGTCAACCCTGACGACATAACCATGATATCGCAAAAAGTATTGACTGCAGCTTTACCAAATTTTTGTCAGAGATGCATCTTATGGTCCAGGTCCTTCTTTAAAACCAGCTTCCTCTTTGTATTTATAAACTGTTTATGAAACTTCAGAGTATTTATTTCAAGGCCATCTGAGTAGCGCACAAGGGGCCGACATTACCATAATATCTCAACAAGGATCCATTGCAGCTTCACCAAATTTTTATCAGAGATGCACATTATCATGGACCACACTCCTTTTGAAAAACAGTTTCGATCCTCTTACCTTGACCCAATTTCCAAGATCACAGCCTTAGCTAAATTTGTTGTGCTTGGTCTGGAACATACGGCCTAGCTGAGACATGTTGAAAGTAAAGGTATGAAATTCACACATGATTATTTGGTCAGTTCAGTTGTGATTCTCCTGCTGCCTGTGAGCAGAGCACAGGACCATCTTGGTCCTCTCATTAGTCCTCTGTAAGGGCTAGATTAACAGGGAAGATGAATGACCTTGATTTGAATATTTTTTCTTTGAAGAATGTGGGAAGGTGGGGGGGGGGGAATCTATATGTTTTACAAACATGTCTTCTTAATTTTAAAACCAAAACCAGCAACATGCAAAATGCCATCACTTAAAGTTTTTTCCCGCATTAACAAGAGTTTGAATATTGATGAATCATTGTCGGTGGAGCTTTTCTATGTTATCATGACAAACATGTCCAACTTAATCAAGAACTTCCGTTGGCCTGACGTGGGCATTATCAGTCAACCCATTCCAAGAAAAACAGTTGACATATGTACATGATGCATGTGTGTATACATATTAATATATATATATATATATATATATATATACATACATACATACATACATACATACATACATACATACATACATACATACAGGTATGTATTCATACATGCATAATGTGTACACACGTGCATCATGTACATATATATACAGTTAAGCCCATCTAAAACTTAACAGCCAAGTAAATTTTTTTGTGTTGCAAAATTTTGTACTGGGGTTTGTAAAGGTTGTAAAGGGTTTGCAAAAGGTTGACAAAGGGTTTCAAATGGTTGAAATGATTGCAAACCATTTCAAACCATTTTAACAGTTTCATCAATAAGGTTGAGAAAGTGTGTGAAATAGTTATTAATCATTAATTAGAGAAAGGTTTAAAAGTGTTTAAAATGGTTTAAAAGGGATTTAATTCAATAAGAGGAAATGGTTTTGAAATGGTTTGGAAAGTGTTCGAAAAGTTTGCCTTTAACTCAAATGGTTGGAAAAAGTTGCAAAAGGTTGATGCGTTTGGTGACTGTTAATTTTAAAGCTGGCTTTACTGTATATATATATATATATATATATATATATATATATACTGGCTTTACTGTATATATATATATATATATATATATATATATATATATATATACAGTAAAGCTAGCTTTAAAATTAACAGTCACCAAAGGCATCAACCTTTTGCAACTTTTTCCAACCATTTGAGTTAAAGGCAAACCTTTTTCGAACACTTTCCAAACCATTTCAAAACCATTTCCTCTGTATATATTCATATGGGAAAGTGTTTTTTAACTTGTTCCAACAATACATAAAAATATTGTCTGAATGCATGGGTTCTTGATTCTGCTTGCAGGGAGTTCATAGATCTGAGAGACATGCTGCTGGACATGAACCAGAAAGTGGATGTCAAGCCTTGGACCATTGAACCCGATATAAACATTTCAAAATTTGGTGCGTTTTCAGCTTGTATAGAAGAGGGGAAAATATATGTACATGTATTTTTTGTTTTGTTTTGTTCAGTTTATCTGTCAGTAATGTGCAGATGGACATGACCCCTGTACTAGCGTCAAGTCTGAATAAATTTAAACTCTGCTGATTTGTATATAAACTTATTATAATATAAGCTTAGGCAGCTGTCTGTTGTCCATGCATCCATTGTGTTCCAGCTTTGTAATCAATGTTGAAAATTCTATAATACACTGTATAGTACATTTTAATTGGTGTTGAGACATCAATCTGCCCATGTACAATTAATTCCAACATCTTAGAAATAGATGGCTTGTGCGTCTGTCCGTGTCTTTATATATACATGCTGCAATATCATTTTTTGCCTTTTTACAGTTGTATTTTTTAAATCTTCAAAAATCTTTCCAACTGAAACTATCATACAAATTGCTTTGGAATTGTGTGGGAATGCTTCTGGTTACCCGTAGACCTTTATTTGTTCAACAGGTGGTGCTGAAATTTTTTTCCAGTTTCTTTGTGAAATTTTGGGTGTACTTGTAATTTTCAATTTCTTCTGCCAAAATACAAGTGCGATTCTCTTGAACTTGGTGGAAATATTCAGCTTGAATTGGTGTCCAACGAAAAAGGTCATTCGGTGGCACTGTCAATACTTGATTTTTTCACAAATTTTATTAATGTAATGATCAATCTGAGTAACTGTGTGTTTAAGTCACTACAAGATAGATGTAATAGGTCATGCTCTAGTATTTTTTTAATTTAACTAGCTATGTCTCTCTCTCTCTCTCTCTCTGTTTCTCTATACATATGTTTTAGTTTCTCGATCTTCAGTCAGAATATGGATCAATATTATTGCAGTTGTTGTCAGCTCTAATTATCATATTTGATTCAATGGACATTGATGACTGACTTGTATAGCAAGTGCTAACACAAAATTAGATGCAATTTGTAAATTGTGCTTAAGAAATATGAATTTTTGTAAATCTGTATAGAACCAATAATGATAATTAATTGTGCATTTTGTACACAATATTTAACTCTGTGTAGGACCCTGATATCACTGATAAATGGTAATACTAACAAGACACATAATAATTAGAACCTGAGTGAACAATACATGTTATAATTGTTCACCGTATATATATCACAGTAACCAAGTCACCCCCAACAGGGAAGATGGCTTTGTTTATATTATTTGCTTAAATAAACACAAGGGGAAGAGAAGGAAGATGTTATCAACATCATAGCTGGGCTTTTAAGTAATTGGGGCAAGACTTGTACAATCTTTAAGCATGCTGTCACCATCATGTAGATGATTTTTCATGTAAATTGATTAACCTTTTCAGTGCTAAGTTGGATACTGTGTGAATAGCTTTCCTGTGCATGCTGTGGTCAAAAACATACCAAAAAGAGCTGTTGACTTGGATCATTCCTGTTTTCTTTGGTTAGATAGCTCTGCTAATGCTTGGATTAACTCTTTCCCCATCATATTGCTGGAAAAGGCCCAGCTGAAAATTGTCATCTGCCTTTTTGTTGTTACTTAAATTTCTCATTAATAGAAAACCTTTTTGCTGAGATTTGTTTGTTAGACTATTCATGATGGCACGCCCCAGGTCTCAGTATTCAACTCAGCTTTGCTTGGTGAAGGGTGGGCATCCAAACTTTGTCAAGGAAAGTTATTGATTGACCTCATGGTATTGTGACCAGGAAGGGGTTAAAACTTTGCTTGAAGGAGAATTTGATTCTGAAATCATTGTAGCAATTACTAGCACTTTTTTATTGGCATGAAAGAGTTGATGTAATTGTTATTTTATACAAGCAGTTGTTGGGCAGAATTGTTCAATCACCAGGCAGCCAGTAGTACACCTTGTTGACTCATTTTGGTCATCTTATATCTTAGGAGACAAACAGGACATGCAGCGACTCAAAAAAACAGCCTCTGTTAAAAATCAAGAAATTGTACTTTACATTATGCCAGAAATGGGCTTAGATTATGATCTAGCCTCTAGCTAGCAGGGCTCCATTGATATTGAAAGTTGCTGTGATAGCTCTCATGATAAAGAATCTCAAAAAATATCAACTGTGGCTTTACTACATTGAGGTAGAAAAATTGATCACAGATTCACCTAATTTTCAAGAGGGATATGTAAAAATGGGCCAGAGGCCAGTTGTTAAAGTGGCCATGCAGCTCATTAATTTATTATTATCATTTATATTAACTCTTTCAGTGCCAAGTATGACTTAAGTCAATCTACTTAAGTCAAGCTAGTCGGATTATCACAAGGATCCCAGACTCGTATTCCTCGTAAAAAGGCCTTTCATTCAAACACCACTGTGCCTATAGTTCCAGAGAGAATATCCCATATCAACAGCTTTTCTAGGCTTGCAGTGAGGGCATTGCACCCAATGCCCACCAAGAAAAGCTGTTGAGGCAGTCCAAAATTTGGCACTGAAAGAGTTAATTTCTTCTTAACTTGTTCAATGGTTGTGTCCAATCCGGTGCCTAAATGTTATTTTGCATCTTGTTTCCCACATGTAATTGCTTCTATTCTAATTGACGGTGTGTGGAACTCCAGCTACCATAGAGACTTTAATTAGACTGAAAAAAAATGGCTGTTAAATTAAAGGTCAGCAGCAGTATAAATTAATTATGGAAAAAAGTCATGGGTAGTCAATTGAAGTTAAACCATTCTTTGAATGCTGTCTGTCATACTTGTCTCAGTTGCAGTTGTTAGTTGTTGAAATTGAATGTTATTGCCTCTATGATACAATGGTGTGCAAGTCATGATTGCAATGAAGGCCTCAGTGATTGTTCTCGGTGCATTTATGTCACCCTGGCAAGTTATGCCCAGGGGTCTTTTGCAGCAGCTGAACTTGACTCATCAGGCAGTTTTAAAATAGATTCAAGACTACAGATTCACTTATTCCAACAATACAATGCAAACTCTGCAACTTCTTCATTCATTGGTTGAAATGTCATGTGATGCAGGAAGCAGGTGCTGCCACTATGTGGAATATTGTATCTGACATCTCTTATATAAGAATGCATATCGGTGCTGGAATGAGAGTTTTTTAGCTGTCCAATCTTCATCTTTAATTTACATAAATACAAGAGAAAATCATTGACTTGTGTGGAATATGATTTAAAAAAACAAATAACATGCACAACTTTGATATATATAAGTTGAAATTCCAGTATTTCTTTGTTACAGCCTGCAGCAAATCACTTCATTCACTGAGTGATGCATCCTCCATAGTGGAAGTCGTATCAGTAAGTAATAGCAATGTAAGCTCTCCGCTTTTATTTCTTTCCTACTTGTCTCTCCCTGCACTTACTTATTGCTTCAATGTTCGTGTTTGTCTCAACCTTTGAGAAAAAGCCCCATTCGATATTTCTATTTACACTCATGAAGATGGTTTGATTATTAGTAAATATTGATATACAAATTTTGTATATACATGTAACCGATACAGGATTAAAATTGCACAGTGTATGTTACACATAAATAAGGATTGACACATGAACATTTATTTTGAGGAGGTAAATTGTATTCATACCTGTACCATGACGTATAAAAACATTTGTATAGCTCAACAGCACATGAGGTACCTTTTTATACTTTCATAATCATGGAAACATTTATAAATGTACCAAAGACAAAGAGGTTACTATTGAAGCAAACTTGAACGTCAATCAATTCCACTCAGAAAGTAGTCAAGAAATCTGGGCTTTTTTTAAAGTGCACTAGACACATTGTTGTGCAGTAATAGAGGTAACTGATAATCACTGAACTGAGTGCAGAGTAATTGAAGCTGAAAATGGTGCCCTCATTCAGTGGTTGACAGGTACAATAAAGCAGTGTAGACATACACACAGACCTAATTAAAATTGCCATTGAGAAGGCCATGACATGGAGTATTATATCACCTAATCCACCAACAGACTTGGTACAACAAACAGTAGATGAACCCAATGGGGCAACCATAACCCAAGAGTAGACCTGTATGACTGAGACAGTGCATATAAATTTCAATTGATCAACACCCCTCCCTTCTTCATAAAGTGGCCAAAGCTGAAATGTCAGCTTCAGTATTGTCCCTAACAGGTGTTGTCAACAGCAAATATTTTGAAAGAGAATAAGATGAAACCTGGCCAACTATTAGGACAGGCTGCCCTAGGCCAATATCTTTCTTGGCACAGCTTAGGCACAATAGCACACAGCTTATGCCAGCTGAGGAAATGTGTTAACTCAAGCTTAAATATATGCATCAAGAGATAAAAAGTATGCACACAATTGCTAAAACTGAGACTGGAAAATTGAGTCAAATACAATTTTTGGTTTTGAGCAAGGAAAGATCTGTATCACCTTTCTTATTTGAGAATACTTCAATGGAAGTAGTGGTGCATTCCATGATCAACAGAGTTTTGAAAAGTTAAGTGCAATCAAGGTACTTTGTTCAACATGAAAACATGTAGAAACAGAATACAAGACAATTTATAAATATTTCTGAAAAGAAAAAGAACAATATTACTCATGGAACACTAAACTTTAAAAGGCATTTATATTTACATGTACTTGTTTTCCTGAAAGAAATATTGGTTACATAATTAAGGTTTGTAAGTGTAATCAGTTAAAATCAATCCAAAAAAAATTTTTTTAAGTCTATGCTTATTTTCCCTCAACTGCACTGGGATAAACACTGGCCTATCTCTTCAAATACTGTAGCAATAAGCAAAATGAAATTTCAACAAATACTGGGATCTCCCACACAGGAAGCCAAGTTACAGTTCCCTAACTTCCCAGGTGTGTAAGCACACATTTGCTTACATTCCAGGAGGAATCTCCTTATGATATAATAAATATGACAAAGAGCAGTACGTGCCAATATTGACACTGCACTTTACACCAAGTCACCAGATGGGTGGACCATAATTTAAATATGCGGGCCCCACAGCTGGCGTTGACGTATGCATAGTTTACGTTAGCAACGTCAAAAGTTACACTCTGATATAAATACCAGATACATTCTGCAGTCCAACAGTCCCCCATGATGCCCCACGGGTGGCAAAACCAGTCACACTAGCAACACGGTTTCTCTTACTACTGTCAGGCCCTTGCCTAGTCTTTTCCACATAAAATCAATGCCAAAATTTATAACCAGTTTAATGACAACTGTCAAAGCTAAAAAAAGAAAATTTTAGGAAGCTATATGATCTGACCAAAAGCAATACACCCAGTTTTTATCTACAATCCAAACTAAAAATTGACATCATTATACCTTAATTACTGAATCACATGTAAGATTTGGAGAATATCTGTGGAGTTAATCTCTACATAATCATAACATTTTGGTGAATATTAGCTAAGCCAGCTTCTCTACTGAACAGATGGGAGGGATACTATCTGGTAAGGTCTGATTTTAAAATTCTGGTCCCTACATTATTTACAAGTACATATTGATGAAAATATTAGACATAAAACAGATGGGTGAATTGCTATTTGACTATGCCATAAATATCACTGTGCCAATCTTTTTTTTTTTTTTTCAGCAACTAGCTACTAGCAACATCCAGATTGACTTACACATGTAGTTGCAGAAAGATGGTTTTATTTGCAAAGTAGTTAATAACCCTTCCCCCCTTGACTTAAATTAAGACTGCATGAGGCAACAGCTTTCCTTGGTTTGGGTTGGGGACCTAATGTCAAGAAAAGCTGTTGTCCTCAGGCTTGTTATCTTCACAGGTCACATTTTTTTTGCATAATTGCTAACATTATAGTATTCAAAAGCACTGAAGCACCAGACAACATTTGGATCACTAGCTGGATTTGGTCAGTCTAAGGTGGGAAAGGGTGAATGCCTTTGGAACTTTCTTTTCACCACAGCTTTACAAGTGGTCTATACTTTTACACTATTTTCACTTGGAGTATAAATCTGCAATGTTGACTTTCTTTTATTTAGCTATCATGTTAGAAGCTAGAATTATTACTGTATCAATTAAACAAAGTTGTACAATGAGGGTGTAACATACTGCGCTCATGCACACATGAAAATAATGCAGAAAATATGTGTGCGTGAATCTACATGTATGCACTCATTTAGGCATAAATGGAATATCAGTTGTGTGATTTTAGCCAAATGTTACACATCAATGCCTATAAAATGTGTCAAAAACCAGTATTACCCATGTGCCCAGAATTATTGCTTCTTACAGGTAACTAAGGTGTGTGAGTGTTTAATAACAATAAAAAAAGTCTGAAAACAATCACAAAGTCTGATATTGTCGGATGTTAATGAAGAAATATACAGCTTATATTTGAAAAAAAAAATCTGAATTCTGTCTGAAAGAGGCTACTGCACCACCAAGTGTGCCATGTGGCATAACGACCCTGACCTAGCTGCTGGGACAGCGGGGGGGGGGGGGGGGGGGGGGGCAGTGACAAAGGAGAGAGTAAAGTGTAAAGAAAACTGAACCATTACAAGTATACACTAATGTAAAAAGGGATCAGAGGTATGGGCCAGGTAATGGTTGTTTATTTAACATTTTACTCCCTTCTTTGTCACTGCTCCAAAGCTGTCCCAGCAGCTAGGTCAGGGTCGTTATGCCACATGGCATACTAGGTGGTGCATTAGCCTCTTTAATTTATTCCATACCAGTCCCTGACTTTTCTGTATATTTACCAAGATTTAAGACGACAATTGCATATTTAAATTCTTCATGAAAAGAGCTTTCATTAAGTACCAACATGCCTAATAAGTCAGTACCAGAACCACTGACCAAGACCTGTGACCATAGTATGGAATGAGTTAAAACTGAAATTTCACATCCCTGATGTTTTCTGTATAAAAGCTGGCAGTGCATAGAAATGAAATGACCTAGTGGCATTGCTGGTGATCACTGCAGGCCTCAGTCAGGACCAGCACTCGGGAGAATCCAGAAGGAAATTGGGGAATCTTTTTGAAAGACTGTGGTGAAGCTTGCAAAAGTAGCCAATGAATAATACAACTCGTGACTCCATTCTATTAAAGTGGTAGACTTTGGGCAGATTATGCAGAACAAACACAGACTGCTGACTCGGGAATGTTTTAAAGCATTTACCAACAGGTTGACCATTTGTCTTTAAATGACATTTGAAGATCTCTAAATTTCTAAATCAGTATTTTCATGAGTCGATCATGATGAGAACGCTACATGGTGCAGTTATATTCAGACCATTTCCCCACATTTATGCATATTTTGCTTGTGATAACCAAGGATTGTAGTTCTGTAAATGGCTTCATTTCATGGATTTTTGTGTTCATATTTTTGCACTTAGATTAAATCAATGAATTTTGAGACTTGAGTTTTCCCTTTATTTCTGTATTGTGCATAAAAATCTATGCATTTCCACATGTGGATTCTGTTTACTAGACCATATTTACTCTGCATTTTTGGTTTTGGAAAATATTGAATTTAAGACCTGGCAAATTTGTCAATTTTAAGGAAAAGAGCAAACATTTTACTGGTGAAAAGAAAGCTGTGTATGCTGCAGTGGTATCAATTCCTTTATTGTCTGCTTATATGGTAAGAATAGACTCTTATCATATTCGTCATACTGTTCAACATGATAAGACAACCACCTGAAATTTAAGGTTTTATGGACTGTTTTTCTGCTTGCAGGTTTACGACTCTGACAGACAGCGAAGAAGGAAGTGTATTTGCCTGGGTTTGTCTATAATCTTGGCTGTAGCAGTATTTGCAACTGTGTTAGGAATATGCATTGCCTTGCTTACATAGCACACATAGACACCTAACAGGACGGTTAAAATGGAAGAATTGCCTTATATCTTGATGTTCATCATGCAAGGACTGATTGTGTGACCACCAAAGAAAGACCCCTTCTGGGATATGGTGTTTTAATTGGATCAAATTATATTCCTTTGCTATGTGCAATTCAGGAAATTATTATATGGCATGAATGGACACATGACAGAGCAAGTATATGTGAAGGAGCTATGCCTCATGTTATACTCACCAAGGTCAAGTACTCAGCTGGTATTGATGACTTGACCTGTCACGGCACAATGCCAGACATTTGTAATCATCAAACTAGGGGCTGTTTCCCTAGATTTGAATAAAGACATGGTATTACCTTAAAATGGTTGTACAGCCTGTGGAGAGTATGTATGCATGGAAATTCAGTACATATCATTCTTGTCCTGTCCATCAGTTGTCTTCAGGGAAAGCAAAGGTTTGCCTGCAGTGGCCAGGCTGTAGAAATTTGTACATATGCGACATGTTTATAAAATGTGAGGCTACATTGGAGGGTTGTGGTACAGCCCTAAGATTGCGGTGGTTGTTGATTTTTGTCTTGACCAAGCAGGTTCCATGGCTTGTAAATTGATAAACGACATGAGATAAAGACTTGTATATTGTACCTATGTATTGTAGACCTGGAAGTTGATAACTATACATTTGGTGTTAAGAGAGACTACCTGGCCTTACATGTGTTTTAACCTTTTCCCCCTTAAACTGGCCGGTAGTCAAATACTGTCTTTGTCAGTGTTATCAACCAATTTCAACAGAAATAGAAAAAAACAATACGACTAAGAATTGTAGATGAGACCTAGCAAGATAACATGTCCTACAGCAACAGCTTTTCTTGATTCTCTTAATGCATGGGAGAAAGGGTTAAAATAACTTTTGCTCTGTATTCGGTGTCCTATTTGGCCTCCTCTGGCAGATGACCTGGTTTCAGAGACTAACAGGTGCCAAGTGTAACAACAATTTTATGGTTACTGTGATTTATTTCCTTAACAATGTCCCTCCCCTACAGAAAAAATGGCCTTGTCGCTAAATGGTCCCACTACCTTGCAGCTAGTTATCCACTAAGTAGTGGCTGCTTAACATTTTACGATGCAAATGACTGGAAAAGTAGCAGGAAAAAGAGACCCAATTGGTGGACAGTCAAGTCACAATGAGAAGCCACTGATTCATATTAAGTTGCAGCTAAACTGCCACCAGATGCTCCTATTGGCAGGTGCTCTGCCTGGTAAGGAAGAAATCCCATTGGCTGGTCACCTGTTAAGTAGCCAATAGTTTGCAGCTAAGCTGCCTCTAGATATTCCGTAAGGCTGTTCTGCTGCTAAGTAGCCGTTAGTTGGCAGATCAGCTGCCATTAAGTAACATTCCATTGGGTGGTCTTCAGTACTCACTGACAGGCTAGAGCCGCTTGACTGTCCGTTATCTGTCATTGCTATGGTTATGTAATGTCACATATTTCCCATAAAAAAGGGTTTTTTTTTAAGTCTATGTTGTTTCCGTTTGACATAAGAGTGAGTCCAATGGAAGGCAGTGATTTCACTTCAAATTCTGATTTAATTCAAATTTTGACTAAAAATTTAGTACTCTACTTATCCCCTTTAAAGATGTTTAACAATTAATTCTCATTGTCTTGGGCTAAAATTTGAAAAGAGTAATAACTATCAAATCTATATTGGTACTTTCTGATGAATTCTAAATGAAAATTTCAAATTTTATATACATGTAATGGGAATACAGATTGCAGTGGAAATGTTTGTTAATCTTAACATTTAAAGGGTTAATGTTTGTAAAGTCCTTGTTAAGTTACGGCTAGATCAGTCAGAAACAAAGTTCTTCTTGCTAAGCTGCTGCTATGTTTCCCAGTGACAACATTCTTCTTGCTAAGCTGCCGCTAGGTCGGTCAGGAACAAAGTTCCTATCGCTAAGCTGCTGCTCGGTTGGTCAGAAACAAAGTCCTTGCCACTATTTGCTACCGCTAGGGTGTGCAGCAACAAAATCCTGTCACTAAACGGTGACAGTTTAGCGGCTAGCTGGTCAGTCATTTTTAGTCTTGCTGCTTAGCTTTTGCTTTGCGGCTAATGAGTGCCTAGTTAGCTGCAAACTAAACATTTTTGTATGGGCTAGCCTTTCAAAATTTCGTCCACAAAATGGGATATATATATATATATATATATATATATATATATATATATATATATATATATATATATATATATGTATACAGTGGTACCTCTTTTGAGAGACCACCCCTAAAGCAAGTCAAAATGTGGTCTCTCAAAACAGGTGGTCTTTCCTTAGAGGTACAACATGGAAAAGTGGCACAATGTTCTGAGAGAGCGGTCTTAAAAAGATATTCTGTCTCTCATTAGAGGGGTCTCTGAAGAGAGGTACCACTATATATATATCAACAAAATATTGTGTGAGTATGACAATTTTGTTTCAAAAAAGTATAGACCCATATCTTTTACATGGTTATATATCATTTACTATATTAATCACTGTCCATGGCACAGATGTTGGCGTATAGTTTCCCACCCAATTGTTTGGTGGGGGAAACTGAAGGACTCGGAGAAAACCACCTATGCAAAGTCAGAATGGTAGGAACTCTGACTGTGCACGGTGGTTTTCTCCGAGTCCTCCGGTTTCCTCCATATAGTAAAACTGACAGTCTTACAATTTTGTCAGCTGTTAATAGGTTTTTATGCAAAAATGGTATTAACCTCTTACAATTTCATGCACAGAATTGAATAAGATTTTGCAAATTGTGTGAAATGCATTTGATGGTGTTTCCATCTGCAAAATCATAGGAGTGCTTCAATTTCCTTGTGGAACTTCAATTTTGAGATTTACTCTGAAAATTTCATGAAAGCTTTCTGATTCTATGTAGAAAATCAAGGATGTTACACTTGGCACCCTACCAGAGACCATGCATTCCATCCCTGAATGCAACGTACGACAGTGAAGGCCATGAATAGTCAGTTTCACCTGGCAAGTTATGCTGATCAAGGCTGTCCTGGTATCTGTACCAAGCTGTGTGATTTTCATTCAATGTAAAAGCCAATGACTTGAGGCAGTATATGGCAGGTAAATTTAGATATAAACATACAGCTCTCATCATAAATATGATAAAAAAAAGGATAGGAACATGAAGGACTTATCACAGAGTGGGGTACCGTAAAACCTCTCTAACCGAACACCTCCATATACCGAACACCTCTCTATACTGAACACCATTTCTCGGTCCCAAACACTTTTTTCTGGTCCCAAGGGTGTTCGGTATAGAGAGGTTTTACTGTAATTGATGCAGGCTGTATGCATAGCCCTGCAAGGCAGGTTTGACTTCAATTGCGGATCCGCCCACTATTTCTTGGAACTTAAACATTATGGGTGTTTGCTCACTGTGTGCAATTGTGGATCATATGAAAAGTCATCACTCATAGCTGTGTACAGTATGTCTGTTTTTCTTGCTTCCTTTTTATGGAATTGTAACTAAATTGTGTGCTCTTATGTGCATACATGTATTCTGTCATTGTGTTGAATTGCAAAGTGCCAACTTGAATATGGATCAGCTCTGCTGTATCAATACAATTGAAATGAAGTAACACCATACGTATAGATATACACATGAAAAAAAAAAAAATTATATGAACTTGCAATTTGATATAATTACCTTAAGCCTATGTATATATATACAACTTAATATGGAAAAATTCAAACCGCAACCTAGACAAATGTCTGTGTAAAACACCATTATGCAAATACATGACTGACCATTGCATTTACAGTGCATAGAATGGACTGTTGTAAAATCGATGTGCTTCATCCAGTGTAATGTTGACAGCTATTATTTGTGAAAGTAGGAAACCTGATGTACACTGTGGTTCGAGTTTATGAGGCATACAGAATTAAAGTCAACAATACTAAAAGGTATGCTTCACTTGTCAATAAATGTAATACCCCTAAGGTTTAGTGACAGTGTCTCTTGAATTATACATTGTCAAGTGTTTGGAAGTTAAAGCCCTTAATCTATTTCTGGTCAGAGTATGAATGAGCCAATAGCTTTCCTTGATATAGGCTGGCTACATTGCACCCAACCTGTGCCAAGCAAAGTTATTGACCTAGGGCATGACATAATGAATGGTCTTACATGCAAATCTCAGGAAGAATGTTTTATAGAAGTGAGATATTTAAGTGAAAATGTTAAGGCAGATGACAATGTACATCTGGATGTTTTGTGGCATTTTGAGCGGGAATTTTAGGGTGAAAGTGCTGAGCTTGCAGTAGCTTTCGTCAGCCTTTCTGCACAGAATGTAATGAAGCAAACTTAACTCTTTCAGTGCCAATCAAGACTTCAGTCGATCTACTTAAATCATACATGCAAGTCTGAATTATCACAGGGATCCCAGATTCATATTCCTCATAAAAAGACCTTTCATTCAAGTACCAGTATGCCTATAGTTCCAGAGGGAATATCCCAGGTCAACAGCTTTTCGCTGCATGTTTTGGGTGCAATGCGCGCCGAGAAAAGCTCTTGACTCAGTCCAAAATTTGGCACTGAAAGGGTTTACCTAGAGAATGCTTTCATTGTTACAAGTACTTCTATTAGACCAAGCAAATTGGTTCTTGAACAAAAGTTAATTCTATGAGGTATTTGAATTGGGAAACAGATTAATTTTTCATGCAAATACTAGTGCAGATATTCTTGTGTCCAGCAGGGAACGGTTTTGTGAACAGTGATTCAGAAATTAGCATGTTTGGAAAGCATGCACAATCTAAGGTATACTCCTGTGTCTGTTGAGTTTCAGGTTGCTGCGGTAAGACTTTTCACATACATGTACCAGAAGTGTACCAGAAAGGAAAGCATGTTTGTTAAGCACAGTCTCACAATTGAACAGAGTATGGGTCATTATAGTGCCAAAACTTTTAATTAAGATGATAAAATGTGGCACAAATTGTTGATGGGTCTCCTATAATTGTTCAGTTTTGTGCATTTTCAAATAAATCTAATAGGAAAAACACACAATGTTGTAAAATAATCACAGTACTTTTTCACTGAAAGAACACTTCGAAAAAAAATGGAGTTTTTTTAAGCACTTGTAGGGCTTTATGACAGATATTTCCGTATGTGCAGTGTAATGGTGAAGATATAGCTTGGCTGAAAGTTTATGGCACTGAAGCAACCTCCAGTGAACAGTGACTGCAAACCCTGGGATTGTGATACATGTAGGTCTTAATTTCATTGAATACACAAAATTGACACGTTGAATAATGATCAATATCATGAAAACTATTATAATTATAGGAGCCATTCCAGCTTGAGTTTACCTTTATGTTTGTCCTGTGCACATATCCAGTGATCACTATCCTTTGGTTTGGAGCATTTGAAAATGCACCATCAAAGTAGAGGAATTAATATGGAAATTAATTAGGATTTGTGCAGGTGTTTTCAGGCCTGTAATCGACATATAGCATGGTTTTCATTTAAATCACCCGAAAGCATCAGTGTAATGCATCACCAATCATACAAATGCATGTTGTACCATAGTAAATCAGAGAAAATGTATTATACACCAAGACTTGCATTCTCTTCTGCAAACCATGCATGAAACATTCAATTTTGAACAATCATGTTGAATGTGGCAGCCCCTATATATTTGCTGACAGCTATAAATTGTTTTTATTCTGAAAAAAAAAAGAATAATTGCCATATATTATAATTCATTCCACAAGTCCCATCATTCATCTGTGCATGTTCAGTTCGAATACTGCACATTCATATTAGGTGCGCAACTGTTCCAGCCTGTATCACTCAACACAATGTGTTTCATTGCACACACAATGACTATAAGCTTGAAATCATCATCATGTGTAAAATAAGTTTTCCTTATTTGTAGTAATTTTTATGCTAGCGCCAACACTGGTGTATCCATGACTATGCCTGCATCATGCCAGATGCTTATCACTGTTGCCTGGTAACAGGAAAAGTGTCTTAGATGGAGAATTAATATGCATGTGTCAATGATCAAATGACAAAGGATACAAGTGCTATTCTGAACCTCAGTCTTGCTCTTGTTACAATGAGCAAACTGCCCAGGAGAAAGAAACTGGCAATTAACCCTTTAAATCCCCCTGAAACTGGCCAAAACTGGCTGGTGATCAAGTGTCATCTGCTTCACTAATTACAACTTATTGTTTGACTGAGAGTTGTAGATGAGACCTATCAGAATCGCATGCCCTAGATCAACAGCTTTCCTTGGCATATGATTGGGCACTTAGTGTTAGTGTCCAACTCATGCCAAGGAAAACTGTTCACTTGGGGGGAAGGGTTAAAGGTGGCTTGGGGTAAAGCTGCTGCAGTCTTCTAATGAGAAAACCTAGTTGTGATCAGAGTTCTTAAAGGAAACAAAACACACTTTTATGGCTACAAAATTACAGTTGTACAATTAGAGTTAAAGAATTTATAACAAATTGGGATGGTACAAGTGGAACTGAGAAACCTCATTAAAACTGAAGTTACAAGGGTATAGGGTCACCAAACACACTGTGCATGCCCTCAAGCAATAACTTTTCTTGGCATTTGTTTCGTGCAATGTGCCCAACCTGCACCAAGAGAAACTATTGACTTAGTTGTACTCTGACCAGGAATGGGTTAAATGACATTTTAAATCAGTACAGTGAAATGAAATATACCTCACAGGAAAAAGCATGTGGTCAACACAACTGAGGGTGCAATGGCAGTGTTTTTAAGAGCCAAATATTGGGGTTGACACCGTACAATATTTAAGGATGTACTACAGGGGTGTATAACTGATCCCAAATTAAATGTTAATTCTGCTGATGATGGCAGTAAAGGGATTCTGGGTCAACTCCTGGCATGACATGCCATATTATCAATACTGGTATTACTGTCATTTTTACAAGAAAGTTGTTTTAACTCATTCCATACCAGTCCCTGATATTTCCGTATATGTACCTAGATTTAAGATGACATTGCATATTTAAATTCTTCATGAAAAGAGCTTTCTTTCAAGTACCAACATGCCTTTAGTCTTAAGTCAGTGGTTCTGGCACTGCCTGGCAAGTCATGCTGCAGCTGCTGCAAGGGCAGCTGCAGCATGACTTGCCAGGCAGTGCCAGAACCACTGACCAAGGTCTGTCACCATAGTATGGAATGAGTTAAGAGTTTGACCCTTTCCCATTTTAATGAGGGAAATCTTCTGTACTGGTCAACTATCATTGCTGCAAGTTTTTTTTTTTTTTTTTTAATATTAAAGTAATATATATAGAAAACATTCTGAATGAGAATTCTGGACAAGGTGTTATCAGGATAGCGGGATAGCATGTCGCTGATCAAGGTTTCCTTGACATACATCAGACACTTGGGTATTATGGTGTCTGTTTATGCCGAGGAAAGCTGTGGACACTACCATGTTGTCACCAGGAAAGGGTTAATATCTATGATTGTTCATGTATAAACTTTAAATTTTTTATGGTTTCATTTCTGTAAAAAATAATACGAAAAAAAGTATTTGCTGATACAAATGTGTTTTGAAACAAAATAATTAAGTGCTTTCAGTGGGCAATTTTTGTATGTGCACACACATATATCATGTATATATATATGACACATATATAATACATGTATAAGTGTATGTATACACATATATATGCATACACATACATTACATTTGCATATTATGAATATATGTTCATATATATATATATACATATATATATATATAATCTTAGCTACATTCTAGGTGGCTTACCATCCCAGTTGCACGTCAAAAGTGTGCTTGCACTGCAGTGTCTATATGACATGTACATTTTAATTCTAGTCTGACTGGCTGTATCTTGTGTAAGCTTTTGACAAGTTGTTATATCTGTGCTGGGTGGATGGCACTTGGATGTAGAGGAGACCTTGATGAACAAACCTGATTGGGACACTTTTTTGTTCATATCTTAATTTGGCTAAGCAAATTACAAAAATATGAGATTGACATTTGTTTATTCATGATGATGCCTATGTGTAGTTTGATGATTGAATGACAATATATATATATATATATATATATATATATATATATATATATATATATATATATATATATAAACATCCTCAGTAACTGGAATCCTACACTTTCAGTGTTGTTGATCATAGCTGAAAGGTCACTAGCTGAAAAAGATGATAGTTTCCGAAAGATCACACTTGAGCAGATTTGTGCTATTTTAAACTATCGTACATTGTATATATATATATATATATATACCTACATGGGTACATATTACTCAGTAATGTTGTATTAGTAATTGCTTACATATTGTTACAGTTACAAGTCTGTCTCAGGTCAGCTGTACTGATGCAAGGCCAATGAGCATGCAGTATGCAGCTGTCCCAGGACCACTTCTCAGGGCCAACGTGAAGCCACTTGATTATCATTTTATTATTTGATTCTGAATACCATATTCATTCTAATAGTAGCATGTTGTGCTAATGCAAAGATTTCCTGGAGCAGATGTGGTTTTCATGGAGTTTTGTGATAATGATGTCTTAATTTACAATACCACAAGTAATCACAGTAGTCCCTCCTTTTGAGGGACCGCCCCTAGTGCCACCCAAAAGGCTGTCACATAAAGCAGGTGGTCCCTCAAAGGAGGTATAAATAACATGAAAAGTACTACAGTAAGACCTGACAACTGTGGTCTCTCGAAGGAGGTGGTCTCCCAAAGGAGTGGTCTATCAAAGGAGGGACTACTCTACCGGTATTATACCCCATTAGCATAAATTCTTCTCACATCAGAAGCAGTTAATTTTTAAAGAAATTGACAAATACGTAATTTTTAATAAACCCCCCAAGATTAAAAAGTCTGGTGTGTGCTTTTATTAGGGCATGTGCTACAATGGAGAAAAGGAAGAACAGAAGCTTCTACTGCTCTCATGTAGAGGGCATTTCAGTCATTCAGGATTAGAGCTGTGTATTCCCATTACTTTTCATTGTAATTTACAGCTTAATAACTTTAAAACTACTCATTGCAGAAAACAGCAAAATTTGTGTGGTAAAATTATGTGCATAGCTGAAATGTTCACATACATTTTATTCTTGCAGCTTTAAAAATAGTCTTTTAATTTAAGGTTAATTTAACATGCAACCCAATGAGCATACACATCTCTAGCTCTGAAGAATTCTTTGTATTTGGTTGTGTATTCAGCTGAATGCACAGATAATTGGTAATTGTGACCTCTCCTATTGGAATGAATATGGTCTTTGAGAGTAACATGTTGAATTTGGACCTGGACTTCTCAACTAAACATTAAGAGGTACATGAACCAAAGGTGGAACTGTGTGGTATGTCTCAATATTTTAAGAAAATGGTAACTGACCTATAGCCTCAATGATAATTCAGTGAGAAAAGCTGTTGAAATTTTTATCCCTTGCATCACACATTTCTTTACAGATCTGTAAGTGATTGAGCAGCTCACCTACAACTCTCCAAGAAGGTCATTAGGGGAACTTTTGCAGCTCCCTAATGATTTTGAAATGTGGAGGCCTTATTTACTTCCAAATTGTCTAAATTAGGCCATGGTCGCACATACATTACACTTTGCCTCAGGATCTCCAGTGACAGTTCATGACTGGCTTCACTAGTATAATGTGGGACAAGACACCAGTAACAGCTAGCTAGCGCATGACTAGCTTCACCAGGACTACAGTGGATCTAGACACCAGTAACAGTGCATGACTAGCTTCACCAGGACTACAGTGGATCTAGACACCAGTGACAGTGCATGACTAGCTTCACCAGGATTAAAGTGGATCTAGACACCAGTGACAGTGCATGACAGGCTTCTCCAGTATAATGTGGGTCCAGACACCAGTAACAGTGCATGACTACATGGCTCCCTGTACAATGTGGGTCTAGACACATGTACTCTGCCACCAAATGATCTTCAACTTCCTATTTACAAAGCTTTCATCATGATAAGATGTTTTGTGCTTAAGTTTGTTTTCCTTTTTTTTCTTTTAAATGTATGTTTTGGACTTGTAACCTATTGATATCATACTGATCCACCATCATATGAAAATCACATATTTAGCACAGCTCATAGCAGCTTAGCAGTTTGCTTCCCACTTGTGTTGTTGCTGTATATTTATAGGAATAGAGTGCAAGCACATGCATGCAGGAACTGATATATGATCAATCCATCTACACCAAATGTGCTTCATGTTTGCTCACTTTCTGTCCTATTGGCTGCATTTATGGCAAGCCTAAGCTAAAGATAATCAAAAACCCACTTAAGTGCTAATGAATTACACTTAAATGAAACTTCTTGTTGCATTTCACTTAAGTGGCATAACATATCACTCACGTGAAATGTAATAACTCTTCTTAATGAGTAGCATTAATTGCCACTTGAGTAAATTTAAATGTGATATCACTTTTGTGACAGACCACTTTAGAGTTAATTAATACTACTTTAGTGAAACTGCAATTTGTTTTGGTTTTACTTAAGTCATTTGATTTCACTTAAGTGGTATAACATTTCATTGAACTGTTAATTATGTGATACACTATTTGATTTAAGTGATAACAAATGCTAACTGTATTTCACTGAAGTGATACATGTACTGAATTTCACTTTAGAGATTATGAACTTCAAATGTGAATTAATGTCAGTGGAGTTAAATTCAATGTTACAAAAGTGAAAACTGACCACCTGAGTGAAATGCAGTTTCACATGTTATTTTACTGAAGTGTATGCAGTGTATGATTGCACCAAGTATCACCTTTTCCAGATTGCCATTAATTCCCATTAAATGTATTGTCACTTAAGTAATTATACTTCTTTTCATTGATTGTATTTGTGCCTTTTTGTCCAGAACCACTTCCTAGTAGTCATTACCGTATTCTTTAGCCCAAACTCTTTACTCTCCATAAGCTAACCTGTCACTGTCTAACCTATATACATATGGAAGTACTATTGTCCATATTTCACACGTTCTTCTGTAGAATTTTGACAGAGGCTGTATTAGCCCAAATAAATTAAAGGGTCTTCAGTGGCTAACTTCTCAGAACATGTTTCAGAGCCTGTACCCGTACATATCTCTCTGAGTAGCGACTCCTTGTCTAAGCTAAATATTCAGCAAAGACAACCGAGTAATGTATTGATTCACTAGCTTGAAATATTGGTTCTCTTGAGTATGACTCTAAATCACTTTAGTGAAAGTAGACAATTTTTATTTCACTCAAGTAAAATGTGGTTTCATTCAAAAGAAATGTCATTGCACCTGAGTGAAATGCATTGTCACTGAAGCAAAAAAATAGATTTGAAAAAAAAAAACAATAAACACAATGCACTTAAAGGCAGCGACATTACATTTAAATGATCTGTATTTTACTCTCAAGTGACATTTCACTTAAGTGATAAGTATTTTCACCTCAGTGAATTAGTTTTATTCTTAAGAAGTTAATTAAACTTATGTAAAGTTCATTTCCTTGACATGTTACAGAATGATGGGTTATTGAATAACATTTGAGTATTGTTTTAATTCACCTGAGTGTCATTAACAGTTAAGTGGTATAAGTTGATAATTAAGTAAATTGATATATACTTAAGTGTGGTAAGTTGAATTTTAATGATTTAAGGCAGAATTAAATGCAGCGTAGTACATAAGGGTGCTGCTATTAAGTGTTGCTCAGAATTAAGTAGGGTTTTTTTTTGCTTTTAAATTTGGCCTGCCGTGCAAGTTAAAGAGGTCATTTGAAATACATGAAAAACAATGTAATATTCATCGTCAATTAATAAACATGTTGAAGCAGCTACAAGCTAGCATAAGGGTGCCGCCAAAGTGTTGCTTATAATTAAATAGATTTTTTTGCTTTTAAATTTGGCCTGCCGTGCAAGTTAAAGAGGTCATTTGAAATACATGAAAAACAATGTAGTATTCATCGTCAATTAATAAACATGTTGAAGCAGCTACAGGCGAGGTATACATGTAGGTGTAGCCAAGAACTAAATGCTGTACCATAAAGCTTGAGTAATCACAAGTGCCTAGATAACATGTACAGTTAGCATAAGGTCATAAGGCTTTTTTGATACATGTGTTAATTTTGCAAAATGTTCATAGGTATAATGTAAAAAAGAAATAGAGTTACTGCATGTTTTGCAAAATTCTTTACAGAAACTCCAACCTAGATCAAGGTTAAAGAAGAGACTATTCCTCGTAGATCATTTTCAAGAGGCAGCTGTTAAGGGAATAGATAGACTGAGCTGGAGGAGCGAGGGCCTCCTCTTTGGCCCCTTCTCAGGCTATGAAAATTTGAAGTCCAATTCGGCCACTGAGGAACACTTTCTGGGGCCAGGCTGTGTACACAGATGTCAATAAAGGTTGATCAAGGATATTTTGTTGTGGAATTTTGATGTTTCAGAAGGAGAAATATTAAGCTACATGTAAGCAGGAGTATTTTTTTTTTTGGTTCAGCTGACTTGTCATTCAACTGAGTTTATTGATGGTCAGATGTTCAGTGTCTGGCTTCATCCCCGTCCATTCACATTTCACATTTTTAACTTTTTCTCTGAAACTGTAAGACAGATCCTGTTCAAATTTGGTTAGCCTCTGCCAACTTGGTTCAAATAATCAGGTTCCAGTGATTTGTGGATTTTTTCATGAATTTTTTGTCATTTTTCAATTTGGTTACTTATGCATACATTCCTACTGATGCACATCAATGGGGATTGCAATGGCTAGTCACATTTCCAATTTCTTGAAAATTGTCAATCAGATGCACTTCAGAATTGGTAGCAATATACCTTGGGTGGATCTCTACCAAGTTTGTTCAAAAAGTCATGCTCCAGTGATTTTTATTTTTTTAAACATATTTTTGGAATCTTCCCACCCCCCCCCCCCAAAAAAAAAACAAAAACAAAACAAAAAAACTTTCTGAATTTATTTATATTTTATATTTTGAATGAGCGGGATTCGAATTGGATGGGACTTGCAAAGACCTGGTAGTGATCCACACTTTTTTCAAAATTCCCATCAAATTTATTTTTTTTCACATGCTGCAGAGAATGCAGTCATGGAGTTTATGTTCATAAACGAATGCTGCAAAAACTTTTACAATCATTTTTGGCATGAAAACAGTGACTGGTTTAGTTCCAATTGCTATAGGTCTCTGTGAATTATTTGATTGTGAATAAGTTTAGCACGTTTCATTATGTCTGAGTTTATATGGTCCGATACTGACTCTGTAGTAATTTCTGGTCAAATTAAGCTAGCTGGCACACCAGAAATCATTAATAAGTTCACAGAAAGTTGAATATAAAATTGTAAGGAAAAAATCCTTTTGATCATGATGGGGGAAAAAAAGCACTCACTCTGAAGATACTCAGTTCCAGTATGATATATGTGTTAATACAAAGTTTGGGTAAGCACAATTTAATGGCTGAATTGTCCCCTTAAAATTTATGTCTCAATGGCACGCTGTACATGCATACAGCGTGATTCAAGATGCATAGTGTGGCAGCATACTGACGTAGTACACGCTTGTACCAAAGATCAGAGACAAATGTACAGGGCCCCTCTCTCATAAGGCCTCCTTGAAGAGAGGCCACCTCCTCTGTAAGGCCACTTCTCCATGCAGCAAGTATGGCATTTACATTGTATTTTATCTCTCAAGAGAGGCCACCCCTCTTGTAAGGCCACTTTTGTGGTGCATTCAGGGTAGTCTTATTAGAGGGGGACCACTGTAGCATTTTAGGAATTTTTAACACTGACCAGTCACTCTTAAGTTCCATGGACAAGAAGTTGTTGGATTATTTTGCTGTTGTTAGATACACAAGATATCGATTTACAAAACACTTTTGTTATGTACATGTACATATATTTTTTTCAAGAGTATTGTGGAAATAAAGGCAAATAAATCTCTCACATACATGTATACCGGCTTTTTTTTTACTTAATCATTGACTCATCTGACTAAGACAGTAGACCCAATCCTCACCACCAGCAAAAATGGACATAATTCAATCTGTTATTACATGTATTTCACATGCTTCCAATAGTTGCTTACAGTTCTTGTGGTTGCGATAGCAGTCAACTGGACGATTACACCTGCAAAGGAATTAAGATCTAAAAACAAAAAAAACCCTACTTGGTGCATACCTGTAGAACACCAGCACAGTTACTGTTACCTCTGAAGATGTACATCAGGCCACCATGAAAACCTATTTGCTAATTAGAGTCTAGCATACATGTGTATGATGAAACGGATCAAGACTGTCTGTCTTGCTGTGTTTTAAGAATAATTAAAGTCCCCTTTTCTCTGCATTTGCTTGATCAAGATAATGTTATAAATCTCAACCACTTTCTCAGTAACATGTCTTGGATTTGGCAGACAAGTGACTGATACACACATCTATGATCAAGAGGCAAGTGGGGGCAGTTTAATGCTTTTGTATGATTCTAGACCAGTGTGGCAGGTCTCACTAAAGTTACCACCATATTGACATGGGTAATACACATGCAAACAGATCTGGACTTCCCAGAAAAAAAGTTGGATCTTGTTAATCTTTTCATGCATGAATATGCCCATACATGTTTTTTGAATCAAGTAGTTAAATAACATTTATATGCAGTGTAGCTTTTACCTAACAGAAAAAGGCTGTATCAATGAAATGTTCCTGCTAACTTGTACGTGGATAGTTACCTGCTCATTAGTTACCAGTTAGTTGTGTCTGCTTAATATATTCCATGCATATGTCTTTGCAGCTCAATAGTGAGAATGCTCATGTGTACAATCATAACTTGTTTCTTGCAAAGTTGTTGCCAGGAAAACCGGAATTCCCATTGGCGCCTGACTGTTAACTTATTGCGCTGATTCTGATGGCCAGTGTATTACACGTCGTATGAATACACCTCTCACAGACTAAACTAATCAAACCATCGAGGTTGCAGTTGTAAACTTGCTATACTTCCACCCAAAATCCGAAACCGTCTCTGAGATTATGCTGAAACTTGGAAAACCATCAGCCAGATTCACTTCAAACTTGGAGGGGATATGCCTTGGATGGGTCTCTACCAAGTTTGTTCAAATGGTCAGGCTCCATTGATTTTTGGATTCTTTAATTTCTTTTTTGGGACAAATCTTAAAAAACCTTCTCCGAAACTGCTCACCCAATTGCTTTGATATCCCACAGGGACACTCCAACTCCTAGTTCTGAATTTGTTCACCAGTTTGCGCTACAATTTTTTTCCATTTTTTATGATTTTTTTGGGGGTGTGTTTTTGCTATTTTTAACTTCCTCTCCTGAAACGTCACTCAGATTAAGCTGAAACTTGGTGGATATGTTCTTTGTAGAAGGTTCAAACAAAGTTGTTCACTAGGTGGCACTGCTCTGAGTTCCTGATTTTAATGATTTTTTCAATTCAGGTACTTGTCGGTCAATGCAGCTTTCCTATTGATTACGATGTAAGTCTATGGACATTCTAATACTAATTCACATTTTTGACTTCTTCTCCAAAACTGTCATCCAGATTGACTGCAAACGTGGTGGCAATGTACCTTGGGTGGGTTTTACCAAGTTTGTTCAAATGGTCATGGTCCAGTGATTTTTGGATTTTAAATGAATTTCTTTGTTCATTTTGGGGGGAAATCTTCAAAAATCTTTTTCTCCGAAAGCGCATGGCCAATTACTTTGGAATTGTATAGGGACTCTTTTGGGGACCCCCAGATTGTAATTTGTTCAATAGGTGGTGCTGCGATTTTTTTCTATTTTTTAATGAATTTTTGTGCATTTTTGCTATTTTCGACTTCTCCAAAACAATCTCTCAGATTGTGCTGAAACTTAGTTGATATGTTGTTTGTGGAAGGGTCAGACAAGGTTGTTCACCAGGTGGCATTGCTGTGGATCTCTGATTTTTAACGAATTTTTCAGTTCGGGTACTTGTTGGTCAGTGCATGCATTCCCATTGTTTACTGTGTAAGTCAATAGGAATTGCAATGGTAATTCACATGTTCAACCTCATCTCCAGAACCATTGGCCAGATTCACTTCAAACTTGGTGGGGATGTGTCTTGGGTGGGTTTCTACCATATTTATTCAAAGGGTCATGGTCCAGTGATTTTTGGATTTTTATTGAATTTTTTTGTTCATTTTTTGGAGAAATCCTAAAAAATCTTCTTCTCCGAAACCGTTTGGCAAATTACTTTGAAAATGTATAGGGACACTTCTGGAGACCCCCAGACCTTAATTTTTCAACAGGTGGCGCTGCGATTTTTGTCAATTTTTTTTATGAATTTTTGTGCGTTTTGCTGTTTTCAACTTCTCCAAAATAATCTCTCAGATTGTGCTGAAACTTGCTGGATATGTTGTTTGTGGAAGGGTCACACAAGGTTGTTCACCAGGTGGCATTGCTGTGGATCCCTGATTTTTAACGAATTTTTCAGTTCGGGTACTTGTTGGTCAGTGCACACATTCCTATTGTTTACTGTGCAAGTCCATGGGAATTGCAATGGTAATTCACATTTTTGACTTCATCTCCAGAACCATTGGCCAGATTCACTTAAAACGTGGTGGGAATGTGTCTCGGGTGGATTTCTACCAAATTTATTCAAATGGTCACGGTCCAGTTATTTTTGTGGTTTTTAGGAATTTTTCTTGTTGATTTTACATGCCTATTGATTACCATGCAGGTCAATGGGGATGGCAAAGTCATTAGGGTGGGCAATGTTAAAGCTAGATTCACTTCAAACTTGGTGGGGGTGTTCCTTGGGTGGGTATCTACCAAGTTTGTTTAAATGGTCACAGTCCAATGAATTTTGGCTTTTTTCATAATTTTTTTGTTCATTTTTTGGCCAAATCTTCAAAAGTCTTTACCCCTGTTATACCCAGCCAATTGTTTGAAATTGCATAGGGGCACTTCTGGCTATGAGGGAGATACATGTACAGTAGGTGAATGACCTTGACCTCATTTCCAAGGTCACAGGGCGAGGTGCATGAAATTCACTGTTTATATGTTAACTTGAGAACTATTAAGGGTAGGACATTCATATTGCACATGCTAGTTGGCCTTAATAAGGGCCAGACTTAGACAGTAGATGAGTGACCTTGACCTCATTCCCAAGGTCATAGGGCCACTTGCTCAAATTTTACTGTTCACCTGAAAAGTTGAGAGCTATTTGCACTTGCACCTCGATGTTGAACATGATGGTTGTCCTGAGCAAAGGCCAGACTTAGACAGTACAAGGGTGACCTTTACCTTATTCACAAGGTCACTGGGACCCAGACACTTACATGAATTTTACTTTTCACTTTGTAACTTGAGAAGTGTGGAAGGTAGGACTTTGGTGTTGAACTTGATGTCCTCTATTTAGGAATGGTTAAGACTGTACATTAGTGACCTTGACCTCATTCTCATGGTCACAGGGCCACTAACATGGATTTTACTTGTCACATGATAACCTGAAAACTATTTGTACTGGTCTTTGATCTTGCACATGGGGATGGCCCTCTATGAAAGTTAGATTCAGAATAGGTCAGTGACCTTGACCTCATTTCCAAGATCATAGGGCAATTTAGTCAGCTGAGCACAGGATTGTGACAGTCCTTTTGTTAATTTAAGTTCCGGTTGCATCTCTTCGGCGGCTCTGCGGTGCCAGTCGAAAAACACACAGGCCAGGCAACACCCACCCAAAACACACAGTTACACTTTTGGGACACGTGTTGCAGCATGTCTACGGCCGGGCAACAGTGTCCGATGACAGTGGTGGTACAGAAGTCTGGACAACATCCAACAGAGGAACAAAGCCGAAGGGGGGTTCCTAGTACGCTGGTACAAGTAATAATTTTGCACTAGTACAAGGTACGGAAAATAAGAAAATGTACAAATAATGGTTGGTATGAAGTACGGATATTAAAAAGAGCCCTAGCTTGCACACAGTGAGTACACAAAGTCTCAATCTGCATCCACGTCAGTCTCAGTCAAACAATATGCGAGCCTGGTGAGAGACAGTAATTAAGTCAGTGCTGGACTGCATTTCACAATTTTGCTGAATTTTTATGCAATTCATAATCACAATAATCATGTCTGAATCTATATCAATTAATATTGTGCTGCAAGTACATGACCCGGTCAAACTCGGAACATTACTGCCTGCATGTACATGTACATACCATCAATTTGACTGTGCAGGCCATTCTGTAAACTAATTATCGGTCAATTTAAGATACCAAAACATAGAAACAAGTATAGGCCTAGGTAGACCACACGCTACTATTTGTGGAAGAACAGGGTTTGAAAATGTACAACTCTTGAGATATGAGTACACCGAGGACTGATCCAAATATGAGATCTAGAACCTAGAGCCAGCTTTTGAGTAGCACATCTTCGTCTTCAAAAGTATCCCAGAAAGTAATATACATTCAATTTGATGACTTTGTATCCAGAGGCAATTAAGCTACCAGCTTTTAGATGTGAAATTAGTTTGCATGGGTCTGCTTTTACAACTGTAACAAATGGTGTCACTTGACTCTGGTACTCGGGTTTCCTGAATTTATTTGCTTTGTGGATTCATTCACATTTGCCATCTAGCTGTTTCATACAATTCTCTGTAAATGCATGCTTCTTGTCCTTCATGACTTTTGCCTTGCATCCAGTTTACAGCTTCATCCAGGGTTGTTGTTTTTGTTACACTAGCAGTCATTAGTTGAACATCATCGTCTCATTCAGTTCCAGGCAATCTTTGTAAAGCTTTTGACCCAGCATATGGTGCCACATCTTTGCATGTGCTAAGTAAGCCAAATCATTGGAAGTCTACAACAAGCAGAGGAAGAGGTCGCGGCAGGGGTCAAACCTGAAGTTCTGCACCAAAGTGTATACGCAGCGAGGACTGCTGAAGAAGGTGATGGCTGTATCACAAAGCAGGAAGTAACCCTTTCCCTATTGAACCGACCAAAACTGGCTCCTGGTCAAATGTTGTCTGCTTCAGTGTTTTCAGCTAATTTCAACAGTAATGAAAAACCGTTTGAGAATTGTACATGAGACCTGTTAAGATAACATGCCCCAAGTCAACAGCTTTCTTTAGCATGTTTTGGGTACTTAGTGCCCCACCCATGCCCAGGAAAGCTGTTGACTCAGTCTATTCAAGGGGGGAAAGGATTAAAAGAAATGTTGCAGGCAGAATATGGACTGCATAACTGCAACTAACTCTTGCCAATGAAAGTTATTGACTCCATTGTACTCTGACCAGTTTCCTCGAAATAATATTTCGTTCCCACGCAATACTATTTTGTTCCCTCGAAATACTATAATTTCGTTTGCTTGCAATAATTTTTCCATTCTCTCGAAAATATTTATATCAACACCTCGCAATTATTTGTTTTTCTGTCGCGTAGACAAAGGACACAATAACAACTGGAATATTTGCAGGGGCAGGTGACTACATGGTTCATTGTTGTACA
Organism: Hermodice carunculata; assembly: GCA_964020975.1. Classification (NCBI taxonomy): domain Eukaryota; kingdom Metazoa; phylum Annelida; class Polychaeta; order Eunicida; family Amphinomidae; genus Hermodice; species Hermodice carunculata. The sequence goes on along the minus strand of OZ026617.1, from coordinate 19,154,409 downwards.
CTGCGTAACTGTGGTAAGTAATGTTTTCCTTTGCCTCATAAGAACACTCAAACTGTGTAATACTGTCAAACAATTCAGGATAAGCTCATCTTAACAGCGGCATGTGTGATCTTCTCCAAGTTTGGAATGCATGATATCTTTAATATTATAAACTGCGAAGGGAGAATACAAATTACTACAACCAAGGAGCTTGGAACAGGAAGGAGACAGAACTTGCATGTCCAGCTGCGCCCAACATTCTTTGCACCAGTCGTTGTTTACGGATATCAGGATTATATTGATTTTGTCAAAATAAGACTATTTTAAAATAACTTTACACGCCATACACGTCTCTCTCTCTCTCTCTCTCTCTCTCTCTCTCTCTCTCTCTCTCTCTCTCTCTCTCTCTCTCTCTCTCTCTCTCTCTCTCTCTCTCTCTCTCTCTCTCTCTCTCTCTCTCTCTCTCTCTCTCTCTCTCTCCTCTGAGAATGTCCCCCCCCCCCCGATCTGCAGTAGGAAGGGGTTCCTTGCTCATGTTTGTCAAGGTATTTAACCCAGAGGCACCAGCACCACCTAAGACTTCAAAACTGGCAAAAGATGGAGCCAGTGATCATGGAAGGTGGAGCTTTGTCAACCCCGCAACAAGGGCAGGGCAATCCCCAATAAGTTTCATGCAATAAAGTCGCAACTTGTGTCGATTTCTTACAAATGTATAGACGTGTGTGTACGTCTTATTTGTTTCTTATTATCCGGAGCTCTGCACTGTATATCTGATAGCTTCAATATGAATAAGTGTGATCTATATACAGTGTACCTGCCTTCAATAGGTAAAACATGATACATTTAGTGGTGCTAATTTCCTGAATGACATGGATTCCTCAAATAGCAACAACTTCTCTTATTGTGTATACAGTCATCGCTTTTATGCTAATGCTCGATCTACACGAGCAAGATATTGGTGCTCAAAATGCTGTCTTGCTTTTGTGTGACTGCATGTCAATGCTTGGCCTACAATATTTGCACATGACGCTTTCTCAATCTTAATGTACATGTACATAGGATATTTGCACAACTTGAACCCTTTCCCCCTTGCATTAAGACTGAGTCAACTGCTTTACTTGGCATGTACAATTTTAACAAGTCTCATCTAAAACTCTCAGTCATATTGCTTTTCATTGCTGTTGAATTTGGTAAAAACACTGAAGCAAATGACATTTCACCACCAGCAAGTTAAAGGCGGAAAGGGGTTAAACTGCTGCCAGACTAAACTATGTGCATTTTTAAATGTTTTGATCTTTGTTCTTCGGTCAGTTTTGCCAATTTTAACATACAGTGATGCCTGTAATAAATAAGGCCAGCCCAAGTGCAATTGAAAGCTTGCCTTATAAGAAGGGTGGCCTTTCTTCACGGGGAAAATAATTAAAATGTCACACATGCTGCATGGAGAATTGGCCTCTATACAGGGAGTGGCCTCTGGTGATAGGGGCCTTAGAAGAGGGGGGGCCACTGTATTCTTTTCTTGTCCAGGTGGCTTATTTGCAATGCTATCTTGCCTACAGCTGAAGGACAATCAAAGCATAGTTTTGCAATAGTATAACAATATATTATGATTGGTTGTCAAGCTTTTCATTGAGCTGAAAAGAAATAAATGTGATACAGTGTTGCTGTTTGAACTAATGGGCAAATGATAAGGCCATGCTCTCCCCCCCCCCAAAAAAAAAATTAAACAGGAAAGTGGAGAAATCTGAGTTTGGCTTTGAAATATTTGGGTATTTAAGCATGCTGAGCCTATTACAAAGGTTCAGGGATCCCGTCAAAATAAAATGTAAAACTAAAATATTATAAAACTTTGAGTTACCATGCAATCACAGAAAGAGACCTCACAATTCCAATGAGCTTTCTCCCATGCAGGAGAGGCTTACAATGGCAACAATAGCATGATTCATGTCCATAGAATTGTTGGCACTTTCTCACTAAACATGTATTCATATGTTTTGCTGGAGCATGTAACAAGCTGCTTCAGAGTTAATGTTCCATATCAAATTGATCAATCTCTGGAAGTTTAACATCACAAGTCTGTCAAATGGTTTGAATTAATGCTGCATGGATAAATACTTTAAAGCTGTGGTTTAGCGTTGGGTTTCTGCCGAGTCATCATGCCAACAAAGCTAGTTCATGCCCGTAAAGAATATTAACCCCTGTCCATCCCCCCATCCCTTCTGTTTTTGTTTTTGGTTTTTTTTTGTTTTTTTGTTTTTTTGTTTGTTTTGGTTTGTCTGTTTGTTTGTTTGTTGTTTTTTTTTGCTGCATATAACCTGTGATACTCACATCACAAGGTCACCCTGACCTGGCTGGCTCTCTTTCGCACATAATAGGCTCCGAAACATGTTGAGTAGTAACCAGCTGAAGACCCTTTAATCTATTTAAGGTGATTAGCCTATGTCAAAATTTTACAGAGAAAGGTGTGCAATATGAACAATAGTAATTGCATATGTATATAGGTTAGACAAGGACAAGCTAGCTTATGGAGAGTAAAGAGTTCGGACTTCGGAATTGGGTAATGACTACTAGGAAGTGGTTCTGGGCAAAAAGACTAAAATACAATACTATCCCTATATATTCATGCACCTGTTTGTAAGACAAAACTGATCAATAAAAACCACCAGCACATTACAAAGTTGTCACATGGGTATACACTTGAAGTATAGTGAAGCCTGTTTTGAGAGACCAATGTGAGGAAAGAGCACTTGCCTTTCCAGACCAGGTTTACCATGTCCCTTTTGCTATCTTTCCCATGTTATTGTACCTCTGTTGAGACCACTTATGTGACCACTTTTTGGCCTCCCCGGGGGGTCGTCTCTCAAAGCAGGCTTTACTGTAGTACCTATTAAGACCTTTAGATGGCAGCACATGCCAGTAAAATGACATCTTCCAAGTGCTGGATAGTGATACCATGGATGTATGTCTATATTGATACATATTGTAAAGTTCTTCCGTCCCTTTACTATTGTCTTGTAATTTCGGGCTTGTACGCACACGCGCTGACCTACGTCAGAGATTCACTGTTCTAAGACTTAAATTCTTGCATCCTTCACAACATGCAGAAGCAGTCGGAGCTGCTAAGAACGACCCGACTCTTTGGAGTTTAGATGGTAAAGACTCGTTTATTCACTTTGTACACAGGTTTTATTAACTTGAAGAAACAGGGCTGTAGCCTCCATTTGAAAGTTGGTCAGGCCAAAATGTGACGTCGGGGGTGTAGGGGCCACCCAGGCCCACACCGAGGCTATGCACTTCAGCTAGATTAGAAGATGATAATTCCAAAAATCGTCCTCATATGCAGCGTGAAACTTTCAGGTTCACTGTAATGTAATGGGCTTTGCTGACCCATCTGACCGACCTCAAATGGGTTGCTAGGTGTCACAAACATGTATCATGGGAACAAAGGCCTTGTGTCAAGAAATTAAATCAACCCAGATCACCCCTATTGTAAGACCATATCCATGCATGTAATATTAAGCACATTGTCTTTTGTTATATAAATTATATTTTCCCCTGTTGAGTTAAAATGTAAAGTGGATAATTAAATTCAATTCAATTAGGAACAAGGCATTTCAGCAAATTTATAACATTGTGTAAACAAATGTGTGAATTTTTTTTTTTTTTTTTTTTTTTTTTTTTTTTTTTTTTTTAGGAAAAAGAGAATCTGGTGTTGCAACACAGTTCAGTGCATCTTAACTATATAGCAGTAATAATAACCACTGAAGACTTACTCCATCTCTAGGCTTTAGGATCCATAAAGACTCAGGCCAGGATGCGCACTACTTTTTCAAAGCTTTGTCACGTAAAAATTTAAAACGCAAATAGAGCAATAAATGATCACATTTAGTAAATCTTTCAGTGTCATTTACGACTGAAGTTGAACTGCTCTAATTATTATAATGATGCCAGATTGATATTTCTTGTAAAAAGAACTTTCATTTTTGTTGCCACAAAAGCTAAGATTAAAGAAAGGTTTAAGTCAATAGCTTTTCCATTGCGCTTTTGGAGCCGTGATCCAAAAGAGCACACAAGAAAGCTGTTAAATAAGTCTAAATCAGTCTGAACCTTAGCACTGATAGAGTTAAAGCTCCGGAAGCAATTGCATCACCTTGTTAACATTTTAAGCAATCGCGTTTTTACTCTCACTTCAAGCACGTCGTGAGGAAAGAACCTGGGGAATGGTTTGGTTGAGTCTTTTGGTCGCAACAATATTCCAAAGTGATGGGGAATAAATTCTAGACACAATACGTTAAAATATTCAAGTCGGATCAAACAGTGGCGCAATTATCCCACTCGTGTAGTGTAAGGCTTAATACTGTGTGTACTACATATCAATGATTCTTCCAGTCAGCAAGTATCAAACTTATACAGACCTTTTTGTTTTATAATAAGCAGTATATTATATGTACATAAGTCATCTCAATAAAATACCTTCTCTATACGCCTAAATCTTAATTTTCTTAGATTCGCCCATTCATATTAAAGAGTAATAACACAACATCGAATGTACTCAAAACGAACTGTATTGAAAAGGTGCAACAAGTGATGTAGTGAAGGTGTCATACATCAGAAAACCTCAGTAACACTCAAAGCCCAGGCCTGGCCCATGCATATTACCTCGGATGTAACATTTGAAGCCACATATTAAGTAATAAACTTTTGAACAGCTGCAAGAGAACAATAAATTCTTAACACGAATGCACTGTGCTCAAACATGTTGGAAAACATCATCTTTGACGCCATTGAACATGCACAACGATTCTCATCTGTCCACATCAGTTAGCTTCATAAATCCAGGTATGTCCACATCAGTTAGTGGAGTAAATCCTGATATATGTGCTCGATATATCATATATCTCGGAAGTATCATTTGCATATACTGAACAAAAAAGAACTTTAACTGGTGCAAAATGGCATGTAACTTGTGTGCTATGATGTTAAACATATCATCATCTTCAACTCCATTGAACATGCACAACGGTTCATATCTGTCCACATAAGTTAGCCTAATAAATTTTGATATATGTGCTTGATCTATCATATGTCTCGGATATATCCTCTGCAAAAATTGAACAATAAAGGATTTTTTAACTGCTGCAAAATGGGATATAACAAGTGTTTTGATGCTAAACAAGTGTTTTGATGAAATCTCAGTCAGATTTGCGAGTTGATCAAACAGAAATAAAGAAACAAGTGCAGTTTACAAATCGGCAAAGTAAAGGTCATGACAAAGTCTGTACAGTAATAGTTCGCAAATCACCAATTATGTACCTGTAAAATTTAACGATTCGTTATGTTGAGTTCACAAAAGTGTCAAACAATTTGAAAGTTTGCGATGCACAAGTCAGACAAGTGGCAACGCTGGTTTTTTTGTTTTTTGTTTTTTTTAAACATATTTATTTCATCTGGATCGCCCTATAGTACATCGAAATGATACTAATAAGTTGGGTTCTCCAGAACATGGAGATACACACACCATATGTACAAAACACATAGGACAAACAATGTTACCAATTCTTTGTAGATAAACAACTGTTGGGATACAAAGTACATTGTTATGGACTCACATACCCATAATGAGAAATTACATACAAATTATATTGCATGAATAGTGAATAAACAATCATATATCATCATAATAGAGCTGAACAGTCACACGAGGTCCTTTTTTCAGTATAAAAAACCTTCTGGTGTCCACAATGTCTTTTTGGAAAGCTTCACAGATTTGAAAGTTTAAGGGATCCGACAGTTCCTTGCTGCCAAAAAGGAAAATTTCGATTAATCTGTTACTTGCAAGGTGCACGATCAAATTTAGGTGGACACCTGGAGCTAAGATTGGAAAAATAGAGGCAAAGAGATTGTTTCTAGGTACGGAATACTCAGGGCAGAAAAATAAGTGTTCAAGATCTTCAGTAGGGTAAGTACAAGAGCAGGTAGGGTTTGGGATAATGTGGACTTTAAAAAGATCGAAGTTAAGCCTAGAGTAGCCCAGTCGTAGTTGGGTATGACAGATATTGGCAAATCTGTTACCATGGGAATAGTAATCAGGAACGTCATCCACGGCAAGCAAGGAAGCTTTCAGTTTAGATTTGAATATTTCAAGGGAGATAGAATCGCGAATATCAGAAGGAAGGTTATTCCATTGCTTGATGGCGTCAGGAAGGAAAGAATTTCCAAGGCGATTAGTTCGGCATTTAATAGTGCGAAAAGTGGAACTGGGTTGTCGAAGGTTACGACCATGGAAACAAGGAGGAACAAGATTGGAAAGATAGGGAGGAGTTAATTTATGGTACATTTTGTAAAAGAGGATCAATTTAAAGTACTTGCGCCTGGTGGCGAGGGTTGACCAGCCAAGTTCATGTAGAAGAGTAACATGTGAGGTATGTCTAAGAGCACCAGTGCAAATTTTTGCAGCCTCGATCTGGATTGATTGTGTAAGTCGGTCAAGCCTTGACCACAACTGTCGAACAAGACACAGCCATATTCGAGAATTGGTCGAATCATAGATAAATACAATTTCGACAGTGCCTTACGGGAAAGTTTATATTTAAACCTACGAAGGAGTGCAATCCGCTGACCAGCTTTATTTGTTATCCGGGTAACATGTGCACGCCAGGATAAGTTATGACTCAGAGTAAACCCTAGGTGGGTGTGTGTATCTTCCTCAGGTATTACTGACTCTCCTAGGCGCACAGGTGGGTGGCCAGCTGCAGGTTTATTAAATTTGGCGGTAACGATGAGGGAAATAGACTCTAATGCATTAAAGATGACTCGCCATGACTTCCCCCACTTCCGTATGATGGAGAGATTATTGTTCAAGTGATTGGAGGATTCAATGGGATTGTTAACGAATTCAAGAAGACTAGTGTCGTCAGCGAAGAGTCTGACTTCACAAGTAAGATCATCGACTATATCATTAATATAAATTAGGAATAGAAGTGGGCCCAATATGGATCCTTGAGGTACTCCAGCTTCACGAGGTAACCATGAAGACGATTGTCCGTGAATAATGACTCGTTGGAAGCGGTTGGATAGGTTGCATTCGATCCATGTTACGATATTATCAGAGATGCCTAGTTGTCGCAATTTAAAAAGGAGGCCAGGATGCCAAACCTTGTCGAAGGCTTTAGATACATCTAGGTAGACCATCCCGACTTCCTTGGAATGTTCGAGGCCGTTATAGATATTATGGAGGATATACACAAGTTGGTTAATGGTAGAGGCCTTGAAACCCGAGTGTTTAGAGGTAAGGAGATTATTCCGCATTAAGTATTCATAAATTGCATTGAAAATAATTCGTTCAAACACTTTGGATACATTACATAACAAGGAGATCGGACGGTAGTTACTTTTGATCTGTCTGTTAGATTTCTTAAATACCGGACATGTGTTGGATCTCTTCCAAGAATCAGGGAAACAAGACAGGCTTAAGGAGAGTTTGAAGATTTTAGTGAGAGGTTTACAGATCGAGTCGGCTGTGTTTTTAGTAAGATATTTCCTATGTTATCTGGGCCAGAAGCAGAGGTTAATCTTAAAGAAGACAGGACTCTCCTGACACACTCTTCTACACTAATGTCATGTAAGCGTGCATCCGTTCGAAATGCAAACTCGGGCAATGTAGGGGCGTCGACATCAGGAAGTGTTTTACATTGACTGGCAAAATATGTGTTGAAAATTTCACATTTTTCAGTTATGCAGGATACAATTTTATCGCCTTCTAAAATAGGAGGTATATCCTGGTGTATTTTACACCCCAAAACAGTCTTAGATAGATTCCACCACTTTTTGGGGTTAATGTCCTTTTCATCAAGTTGCCGACGCAAACTAGAGAAATAGGTGCGGACAGAGTATCTAATCAAGTTAACTACTTTATTGCGGTACCTTTTGTAAAATTGGAAAAAAACTTCTCGATCTTAATGTAGACGTCATAAGTATGGGGGCGTGGGTTGTTAGACACACGCTTAAAACGTTTCCACGCACGGTTGCGACGGCGAATATCTTGTTTAATTGCTGAAGTTATCCAGGGCTTGTACCTAGGGCGAATCATGACTTCCTTAAACGGGATATAGTCCTTAGCTGTAGAAAGAAACAAGTCCGACCAGTATGATACAACATCGTCAATTGAATCAAAAACTTCATGAGCTGTGTCCCAAGGAGCTGATTGTAGGGCAGCGTTAAGATCACAAAAGTTAGCTTTTTTGAAGTCCCACACCGATCTTTTGAAGGGTTTATCCTTGTGCAAGGAAAGACAGAGAGAGCAGAAGACTACACTGTGGTCAGAATTTGAGACAGGAGGGATGGTTCCAGAGTCGAGAACCAGACCAGGTGTCAGTAATAATAATATCTAGTAAATTATTAGAATATTCGTTTATTCTGGTGGGCTCATCTATAAGCTGAAAGAGATTATGCTGTGATACGAGGTTGACAAGAGATAAACCAAGTTCACTGTCAGCATGAGAGGAGTCCCAAGTGGAGCACCTGTCGTTAAGATCTCCAGTGATTATTAATATGTGAGGGTTGCACTCAATGTCTAAGGAGATAGAGATCTGAGAAAAAAATCGCGGGTCTCGGCGGGCTGACCCAGAGGCCGGGAGTAGTTTCCAACCAAGACTTTACCACGCACAGTAGAAATTTCCAACCAGACACACTCGCAGTCTTGACATTCAAGGTCAGAACGTCTAACACATGGTAAGGAAGAATGAACATAGGTTAATACCCCACCGCCCCTCCCAGCGATACGATCTTTACGAAACGGAGGTTGAAAATTACCAAACAGGAGGAGCTGATCGGGATAATTCTCGTCAAGCCAGGTTTCAGATAGTGTAAGTATGTTAAAATTTTCAGATGCGGCTAAGTGTTGAATTTCGTCAAGTTTACCTGGACTTTTTAGGCTGCGAATATTTGAGTGACATAACTTCAGCGGGTTGTTTGGGTTATTGTTGGGGCCAGGATTTGTATGTACATCGACAGCTAATATGAAGAAAGTATGTAGGAACATAAGGATATGTCGAAGACAAGATAAACCCCTTAGAATTATATTTAGAGCTAATAGTGCCAGTAAACTGAAAGACCAATTTATCTGGTTGCCAACAGAAGGGCAGGAATGGGTGACAACTATGAATACAATATATTTATTCACGAACAGACCAATGGTCACTCTGTATTCGTTAACGCTGATACCCATTAACCATATTAAGGAAAAACAATTGTTCCCCTGATGAGAAAGTCAACGTAATGTGCCAGTAACAGAAGTACATTAGAGGAAATCATCAAAAAAAAGATCTTGATGACTATCACGGTAACATAACACTTAACAAATATAGGAAACAAGTATTGGAAACAATAAGCGCATGAAAAATAGAACAGGAACATGAGATGTGAAAAGTAAAAGTTATTTGGACCAAGACAGCCTAATACGTCTACACATTTTATTGTAGGACAGACGACTGATATTTTATAGTTTTGAGTATACACAATGAGCTATTGGGAGTATCATTACATGACTTATGTGATATGTACGAAAGTGACTAATAAAGGGGACCTTCTCTGAGAAGTACACCTTAGTCTAACCTTGTAGCTACTAATAGTAGCTCCATGCTCAAACGTTCAACATAAATTAAGTACAAGTGAATGTTTTTGGTATATGATGAATAAAATGGAAACAAAATCAGAATTATTAACGCCCAGTATTTTAAACAGAAAAGTAGATGGTCAAAATGTCTCCATTGAATATATATATATATTAGTTTTTCATATCGGACGCTCCAAGAAAGCTACATGAAGCTGTATCTTAATCAGAATAATCTGACCCACAGTTGTGGCAAACATATGACAACGTTCCTGGAGTGCATGCTTCATGGGCCCAGTGTGGGCAGCGCAAGATTTACAGCCTCTGGTTTTCCTGTGTCTACTGTGGGCACAGCAATTTCAACAGCAAATATACCCACTGCAAGCAGAGGTGGTTGGACAGTTACTGTATCCAATATGGACAGAGTTGGCTGGGCAGTTACTGTAGCCACTCTCTGCATTTTTAGAGGGGCTGGTCCAGCAGTTAATGCAATGGTTGTATCTGTCGAGGGCAGGGCTACATGTAGCTGTACAGTTGCTGCTTCGCCTCTGTTTAACATTGGCACAGCTGGCACAACAATCGGTGCAACTGTGAACAGAGCTGGCTAGTTAAGGCCAGCTGGCCATTCAGCTCAAGCGGTGTTTCCAAATTTGGTACAGCTGGCTCTGTAGTGGGCACCATTGCATCCTCTAAAGATGAAGGACCTGGCATTGTAGATACTGTCACAAAGGTGCCTATATTGTCTGAATTGTACATGACAAGTTCAGCAGGTGTGGCAGTCATTGCCCTCGTTGGCTGAGCATTTGTATATACCTGTGGCTGGTTCTGGCTCTTCGAAAAGAAAAAAGAAAGAAAGAAAGAAATATTATTGTATATGTGTCTTTTTGCCCAGAACCACTTCCTAGTAGTCATTACCCTATTCGGCAGTCCAAACTCTTTACTCTCCATAAGCTAACCTGTCCCTGTCTAACCAATATACATATGGAATTACTATTGTCCATATTGCACACGTTCCTCTGTAAAATTTTGACATAGGCTGTATCAGCCCAAATGAATTAAAGGGTCTTCAGCGGGTAACTACTCAACATGTTTCGGAGCCTTTTACCCGTACATGTCTCGCTGAGTAGCGGCTCCTTGTCTAGGCTAAATATTCAGCAAAGACAACCCACATAATAAAGAATAAATATGAACGTGGCAAATGATGAATTAGCTAAATACGTGAAGTTTTGCTTGTAAATGCAGAGCTTCAATATGAAAGAAGAATACCTGTCAAACAAACCATAATTACTAAATTTGTATGGTACAGGTTCAGATAAGAACAATTTGACTTACCCCTGAACCAATATATACCCTTTCTAGCTGGACAGCTTATCATAGTTAAACCACCCGCCAGTGTATAACTGAAGTGGAAACAAGCTGGGGTCTTATATTCAGTCCCAGTGATAGTAATATAAACAGTTGCAGCTAGACCACCTGTGCAAACCAAGGGAAATCCTTGACACCTACCCCTCAAACAATTAAGCTCTATTTAACTGCCCACCCTGAGTCAATGCATCAACGTAATGTGTCAGGTTTGTGACATTTGAGAAAATACTGTCAATTTTGAGTAAATGTGCATTTAGGCATGTCAGAAAAGAATGAAAGTCATTAGCATTTATGTCAAAAACATGTTATCAAATCAATTTTTCTTAACAGGATTTTAAGTACAATTAGGCAAGCTTGTAACTGTCGTCGGTAGCTGCTTGCTACCTGTAGCCCCTGGGGGTTTGACCTAACAGAAAACAAGCTAAAATGTCTGAAAGGTGAACATTAAAACAGAATGATGCCAAAAGATAAATTAAGTAGCAAAACAGGCAAGTCCAAAATCTTTGAAATTATTGAAGCCAAACTTTGTAACCATCTCGGGATATTAACACCAAAATTTGTCGAAATATTTGATCAAAAGTACATCTTTGAATCCTCTTGACTCAAGTTTATTGTAAATAAATTTGATTGTGGATGCAAAGTCCTGAAATTTAGAACAAATACGACCAAATCTCAAAATCTGTGACAAAACGTATTATATCCAATAGTTTCCGAAATATTACTGTCCGGGAAAGGATAATTAACCACTTCAAAGTTAAACTCATCTATTTTGTGATAGACTTTAATACAAAACCTGTCATTAGTGACCTGAGACCCTAAGTCCAAAAACACATCTCTGAAACCATCTGAATTGTTGCCCTCCCAAGGGATATCTTTTGGGTAAATGTCTTTAGCAATTGCAATGAAATTTTGTACATTTACGCAAGCAATGTCATCAATATATCTTGCGTTGTTTGATAATTTTGTAGCCATTTGAAAGTCCTTTTTCATCAAGTTATTCATATACTTAAATTCAAGCCAGTTTAAAATATAAATCTGCCAGTAAAGGGGTGCAGTTGCTACCCATTGGAATGCCTTTTATTGGTTGAAAAACCAATGGTCCGCATTGAACAAAAGTATTATCCAATAGAAACTTAATAGCATTTATCAAAGTTTCAACAGTGTAAAATTTAACGTTACTTTTTGAATATTTATTTAGTGACCATTATGCTTTCTCTGTATATGAATTAATATTTATGTATGGTTTACCATTATGTTTAAACATTTTGCTTATTAATTCTGAAAGTGAACTTTGAACTTCATCTCTCGATCGATTTGTGTACATTGTAGAAAAATCAAAACATTTGATATTTTTTGCTTTTACATCTTTGATTTTAGATACAAACTCGGAAGAATTGCTAATACTCCAAAAACAATATATTTCACAGTTTCTAGAAAATGCATTACAGTATTTACGAAAATGATTCCTGATTGCAATCAAACACAATGTTACTTCTTTTTATAATTGCTTTGTAGTACATTTTGAAGCACCAGCTATGAATCGAGATTTAAAAGAGTTTTTATGTAATTTGGATATCCAGAACAAAAGTAGAATAGAGGAGTCCTCTTCAGAATTTTGATATTAAAATTCCTTTTTATCTCATCTTTATTTGTATCTATCAAATTATCAATGGATTATTTGTCTAATCTATATACGTCATTTCCTCTCATGTCTGAAATATTGTTTGTACCAAGTTCCTTTTTCAAAACATCCAGATAATATTTTTTGCAGATGATCCCAAAATTTTTACCTGCCTTATCTATGTTAGTGACAACCAACGTATCTTGTAGGTCTTTAACTGCTTTAGAAACTTTAGGCTGTTTTAGATTAACCGTATTGAAATTCTTAATGTGGGATTTGTAACGATAAATTCTATTTCTAAAGACTCTTTTCAAGTTTGATAAACATCCTTCAAATTTCTGAAATTCCATTGTTTCTTTCTTTGCCCATTTCATACCGTAGGAATCAAGTGCATCACATGTATTCTGAAAAATACTGTCAATATTCAACTTGGGACATATCCGAAATTTTGTACCTTTTTCCATCATTTCTTTTAAACCTGAATTTTGTATTATATCCAAGTTAGCAGTAAATACATGTTTGTAGTATGCATCAACAAAATTAGCATATTGACTATTAGACATACAGTCACAATTTTGATTTGCTGCGATATCTTCAAGAGTAATTGAAGCCAGAATTTTTTTGTAATCTATGATACTTTGTGCAATATTGTTGCCATATTTATAGGAAATGATAGGGGGGTCTTTTATTTTGCACTCCTTGGGAATCATGTTACGAACAAATTTCAATTTGAAAATGGACTGAATGTTTAGTGAGTCAGTGATTTTGTGTTTGAAAGGAATGCTGCAAAACATTTGATCTAATTTTTTCTAATTAGAATCTGGTTTCCGAATACTTGTTGTGTAAGCATACACAATTACACAGAGATTTTGCGGAAATGTGTGTTCTGAATCAGTAAGACCCAAATATTCATTTATTCTTGTTATGTCTCGAAATGATAGTGCTTTAAGAGCTGTATGTAATTGATCAATGCCATTGGAGAAAGCCCGTAGTAAATTTTGGACAAGGTCTTTTTTATCCACGTTCCTACATTTCCTGTTTTTCTGTGATTTTCTTTGTCCATGACTTCGTCTTCTTTGAATATCAGCCTGATTATTATGAAAAGGAGTGTGACTTCTCTCAAGAGTTGCAAAGTCCAAATTCCTAACATCACCGAAGCATAAAATTCTGTCATTGAGTCCGTAAAGAAAGGCTGAATTAATTGTTTTCATCCAAAAATCTTCCATTTGTAATGATTTCCTTGTGTTAACATAACTGTCTTGGTCTAACAAATTTGGCTTTATGTAATCAATAATTTGTATCCGGCAATCCAAATGTGAATGTTCTGCAGAATTGAAATGGTCACACAAAAAATGTTTAACTTGTGACTTCTAATTGTAGTTATATGACCACTGAATCTATTTTTAACTGATTGAGTAGTTAGGCCCACATATTGTGATTTACATTTGATGCAGGATATCAAATAAATGATATTGGTAGATTCACAAGGTAATACCAAATTTTCCGATCGGGGGTTCCTTAATTTGAATTTTTGGTTAGTAACGTTACTGTGAAACTCTTTGTTCTTCATGAAATTTGACTTGCAGAATAGACAGTTACAATTTCCGTCAAAACATATTCCAAAATCAGCGCTCGAGGCTAACGCTGAACCGTTTTCACTGTTTATCTCACTGTTCATGATTGCTTTAGGTTTTAAAAGAAATTTTGAAAGCCCATCTTGCCATTTATCTATAATCATGTCCCTAAACATTATCCTGGTTCGTCGTTGTTAAGTCCACCAAGTAACAAAATTAACAATAACAATAACAATAACTAAAACAAGTCCAAATGGGTGCTAGACTAAAGACTGATGTTAGTCATTAGAAGAACTCCCAGAAGTAGGATGTGGTGGATCGATGTTTTAGCAGACATAAACCCAATGTGTTCAGTTTAAACGATGTTTTATCAGACATACACCCAATGTGAGTGTTTAAACATCCGTCCACCAAACAGGATATATATTTGGACATTAAGGCTACAAATACATATTCTCTTTAAAAAAAACAATTCATAATGCGCAGATTCTTAAATCGCGCACGGGCAATTCTAAAATCGCGTAACGCAATATAGGAATTCCTAAAGTGGCGCGCATTTTTGGGTATTCCTAAAATGCGCAACGCGATTCCGGAATCGCGCAGATTATCAAAATGCTCGGAACATAATTGTGTCTGGGTAGCAACCCAGACATTTTGTTTTTCCAAGAATTCTTTCTTTCTCTCTCTCTTTCTTTCTTTCTTTCTTTACGACCAAATTTGTCCCGAGTTTTTTTCGGACACCATTATTCCGAAAACCACCAAACTTGCCATTATGACGAACACACCAGTGAAATTAGGCACCTGACTTGGAATAGTCATGATGTTGAAAATTATTCAAATTATGAGCCATTAAAATTTTAAAAGCTTTTTATCTTCAAAATATTATAGATAAACACTATTATAGATAGACACAAAGTTCTAACTTACACATGTAGGTTTGAGACATGTGGCAAATCCAATAGCATGCAAACAAAATTTGGGGGATCTTAATGTATGCTAAATTCAGTGAATTTCCCAACAATCCACATTTACTAGGGCTTCTGCTGTACTGCATGTTATAAGCCTCCATGGTGCTAGGCAACCATTTAGCATTCATGATACTTGAACCTGTCTCATAGGCAGCCTTCTAGCCATGCCTGCTAGGTGTATGGTTTGAAAGGTTTGGGTCTTATGGCAAATGGGAGGTAGGGGGAAACTCTCAACAACTGTGTAATGAGGTTCTTAATAAAATACAGAGAATCTCTTTCTGTTCATGCAAGAAACATATCTGCTCCATGTTCACACTAATGCTGGACAGAGCTGCAAGTGCACCATGGCTGAGACTGATCAGTGTCCTAGCTGGTCTGTTTTCGTCTGAGGCTAGGAGTCTGATCGGCTTATCAGTCCCAAGGGATCAGAGGGTCTGGACTTTAGGCAGAACAAGCCGGAGTGTACCCTCTGTTAAAAATAGACTACCACTACACACAGAGCTGAGTTTGCTGGACCCATCAATGTCTCCGACTTACAGGTCTTCAATGACTGTTTTCACAACTTGGTGAATTTTGCAAAAGTGTGTGAATTTGTGTCATTTCACTGGACACTTTCATGTCTTTGTTTTCTTGTAACCAGTGAAATGAAGCCTGTTCTTCATAACCAATGCTGAGTCAGTGTAGCGCATATCTCAGTTCACAGGTACATGCACATGTAGTTTTGTGACAGCATCTGTTAAAATTTGTTTATGTAATAAAGGAACAAAGACAGTTTTGTATTGCATGTATACACATCCCTCTGAATTATAATATGTGTACACTGTACATGCACATAAACTCATCAATACTGCCTAGAAGGGCTGACCCTCTCAGGAGTGGGCACTTTTCTCTGGTCGCGAGGGTGCCCATTGTAAAGGTTTCACTTTACAGTGGTACTTGCAGTTTAAGACCATGCCTAATGCCAGACAAAAGTGGTCACATAGGACAGGTGGTCTTTCATCTCAGATAAGTTAACATAGAAATAAAAGGCCAATTTCTTTGTTTGTTTCTTTCTAACCAATTTGGTCTGGAGTTTTTTATGACACTTTTTTTTTTCGATAACCACCAAACTTGCCATGGTGACTGACAAAACCAGCAAAATTGTCCATCTCATTTGGAATAGTTTAGTTTCAACGTGTTTATTTAGTCTGGTTAGCCCTGTAGTACATCGAGATGACTAATACATGGGTTCTCCAGAACATGGAGACACACAGTAGGTATGTACAAGACACACATGACAAAACAAATGTTACCACTGTATTATATCTGTGTAAACTCTGTACGAATATCAAAATTTGATGACTTGTAAGATACAAGTTAAACCAATATGAATTGAGTTTAATATTTACCCGTTATAGAAAAAAGGCGTGATACAAATACATTTGCGTAGTCCAAACGATGATCACTACAGTAACAGTCACGGAAACATTTAGTCTTTAAAGCGCCTGGTATCAATAATGTTCTGATGGAGAGCATCACAGATCTGGATATTTAGGCAGTTAGAAAGCTCGTTACTGCCACGGAGAAATATTTCAACTAACCTATCACTACCAATATGAATTATAAGATGCGGGCTAACGCCGGAGCAATCAAAGGAATAACAGTATTCAGTAGTCATGATGTTTAAAATTATGCAAATTTTAGAGGCAACAAAAATTTTTAAAGCGCCATATCTTCCAAACTATTGCAGATGGACTCAAAATTTCAAAGTGCATATATACCTTTGTGACACTTGCAACTATAATGGACAGTATAGTTGTAGAATTTCAAATTGTGCTAATAAGGGGCATTGAAAAATTTAAAAGTTGAATATCCCCAAAACTATTGTACATCTAGATGCCATTCCAACTTAAATTTATAGGTTTGTGGCAAAACCGCATCCAGTAAACCATGAACCAAAGCTGTAGGATTTTAATTTATGCAAATTAGGTGAATATGAAAAATGTCAATCTTTAATAGCTTCAAAATTGTTCTAGAGGTGCCGTTCCTACTTCAATTTATGTGTTTGTGGCATAGCCCCATCCAATGAACAATAAACCAGAGTTCTTCTAGGCTTGTAATTCATGCAAATTAGGCAAATACACAAAATTAAAATGTTGTATAGCTTCAAAACTATTATAGATAGTAGTTTCATTCAAACTTCCCTTTATAAGTTTGGAACATGGCCACATCCCTTAAACCAAGAACCAAAGCTGAGCATTTTAATCTATAAAAACTAATCTAATACACGAAATTTAGATTATGTTGAACAATGACAACGTGTAGCATTTCAAACTGTTCCCACTTTAAAGTCACCCAGAGAGATTTGCTGTAAAGCAAATCTCCTTTTCTTGTATTACATGTACATAATTAAGGTGGTGTGCATGGCGAGTGTGGCCGGGCTAGGCGGCGTGGCTGTTCTGCCGGTCAAGGGTCGGCTTGATGCCGGCGCGTGACTGGTTGGTTGGCGACGCGTGGCCGGCCCGGTCCGCATCACCTGCATGAGGGGAACTGAAGGTAAGGGAAGCCATCAAAAGTTCAATGGTTACAAATAAACGAAAGTAATTTCGTTTTGGGTCAGACCCCATCCCCCACCCCCCAAACTAAACTCGACTTTACATTGAAACTTACCTAGGGTTTTGCCACTATAAAAAGGTCATGTTGTGGTGTATTTAGGATGGCTTTGAAAGATTGGGATTACTACCATTCTACAACATGAAGACAGGACTCACATCCCTGGATGAATGATTGATATTGAATAATTGTCAAATAAAAGATATTTCACTTTTATTAAAATTGACTTTGTTTTTCTTTTGTATTCGGTTTACACAGGCTTCACAGTATCGATCATCGCGGAAACGGTTTTTTTCCTGTTTGCAAGTTAAAATTTTGACCTTTTTTGCTTATTTCGATTTTTTGCGATAGAAAACTAAATGGACTTTTAACCCCCTAACTAAATTAGGTTCGTTTTTATCGCACATCGATCTTTTGACGGCTTCCCTAACGATGTCTCTAAGTGCTTTAATTTGGTTATTATACCTATGTGATATGTGCGTTACCCATTTCAGCCGGGCGACTGGTGCCGAGGGTTGCAGGTTCGAGTCCCGCTCGTTCCGAACATAAAATATATATTTTCGGGATTTCCTTAATGCTGATAGATTTAAGTCCCCGCTTCTGGAAATAAATGCCGACTCAGTACATATACTGCATAACTGTGTTGATATGGCACTCGCATATTACTGCCTCAGTTATACCATTTTTTTTTTTTTTTTGAGAATGGGGATTTGGTCGAGTGGATATGTGCGTTTTCCATTTCATCTGGCCGATTGGTGTCGAAGGTTGCAGGTTGGGAGTCCTGCTGGTTCCGAACATAAAATAACTGAGTTATTGTCATATCATTTCGATGGACAATTTGTCTGTATTTTACTTTCTCCGTTCGCGGAGGTTAAATATATTATTATTATTATTATTATCATCATCATCATCATCATCATCATCATCATCATCATCATTATCATTATCGTTATTATTATTATTATTATTATTATTATTATTATTATTATTATTATTATTATTATTATTATTATTATTATTATTATTATTATTATTTATTGTCGGTAAATAGCCCTAATGGCTAATGTTATTTGTGAAAAAAAATCAAGGAAAAGAGTTTTATCCTATCTTATCCTCCTAATTGTAAGCGGTTACTTTCCGCAATCAGTTCACGTGACGACTTTTGAAAAACCCACAGCTCGCCTGCACATGTTGTGCCTGTCAGCATGGTGAGCAGATCAGGGATGGCCCTATTCTGGGGAAGGGTCTGACCTGTCAGTCAAAGACTGATTTGACAGCGCATTGAATCTGTGTGTGCTGATTGAGCGACGCAAGGCCCACAGACCAAAACAAGTGGCTGGACACATAAACAAAGGCTTGGCTAACCACGTGATGCAGACTGACCAATCATTGTCAAAATTTTGTGACAAAAGCCAGCAAATGCAAGAAGTCTGTCTGCCTTTTCGTTACAGAGACCAGGTGAGTGGACGTTTACTTTTTTCGGTCTCACCAAAACCGCTGGACTTTGTCGTAGGGAGCAACCAGGAAAAACACCAGTGAAAATGATACATGGAAAAAAGCTTCTCAACAGAATTGGTAGGAACGTACCAAAATTTCAAGTTTAGGCAAGTGCTCAAAAGTTACACAAAAATAATTATATTCATTTTGTTTTCAACGACCTTTTACCCAATGAAACCACGTGCGCTTTGGCAGAAAGCTCTTGGGGCTTCACACTCGTATTACAGAGGAAGAAACAATTTCCACGTTATTATAATAATATGGGGGCTATAAAGCACGACAGGCCTGTACACATATAATACGAGGAATGGAATTTGCTGCGTCTGACACTTTTCCTTTTGCGTTAACAAAATTACTGGAGAAGGCCAAGGAAGTGGCGCTCGGCCTCTTATTTTGACGCATGGTGCGGAAACAATGGACAAGCGACCCACACGTATGTCTCATTCGCGATATTCTGAAGCCACTCTGAATAAAAGGCAATAGACCATGGAGTTATTTTACGTCTGTGTGCCTCACTTTGCAAGGTTTTCCTCCACATGGTAATGCTTTCACTCTTGGAAACGACCCTAATGCTTTGTGGTTTGTGTGAGAACTCACGCCTGCGATTTGTTTTCTACACTGTCTAGAAATTAAAGTGAATTATTCGGATATAGCGTTTCACTGCCGAGAAAAGGAAAGACGATTGAAAAGTTTAGACCAATTGTCGCGTGAAGTGAACATTTGTATATATATGCGAAACCACTCGGCTTCGGCTTTATGAAGGTTTACCAGGGCATGTCGCCAAAGACTGCTGTTTTTAAAAATCTGCAAACAACAATGTTCAATGACCCGTGAACACGCCTTTCTGGCGTTTACCCTTGGCGTGAAGCAGCTTATTGTTGCTGTCAACAAGCAAAACTTGTGCAACCTGTACCTGAAACATTACAGGCTTCTTGAGGATGAGGGTAAAATCAACGTGAAACCACATGCGAACGAAGACATGCCACGTAACTCTAACCTGTTTTGACCCTTTGTTTGGTCACTTGGATGGAAGGCCATTATGACAAACAACCCATGTCAAATGAAAACTCGGGTGAAAATTAACAAAAGTTTGGTAATAAAGCTGGGTCAATGCGCACAACGAGCTGGGTTGGACCTAGACACTTCAGTCAATTTGGGCAAATGGCTGTCGACTTCAGAAATCTTTTTGATTTTTTTCAAGGGGGACGGGAGGAGGGGACCTTGGGAGCTAACATATGTAAATGTGCCAATAAATGCGTGGGTCTGGGTTAGAACCTCCCACAGTTTGTCCCTTGTTTATTCTGTGCACTTGTGCTGCATATTAATGAAATGTACAAAATACTATAGTTTTTTGCCAAGTTCCTGGATGTCCGAATCAAAATTCAAGTCGCAAAGTCTCCTTTGAAAATGGTAATATAAACCATGAACGCATGCCTTGCAATCCGTGTATCAACTCTCCATTTGTTCCCATTTGTGAATGGCCGATTCACCTGGACCTATTTTCAATGAAACTGGAAGTTGCATATTATGTAATTTTCACAATCAATGTTTAATTTTATTTTCCCGAAATAAACCACATAAAATGCAAGGATTGAAACGGGTTGAAAATAAATCGAAGGGAAAAATACCACTTGCTAGTAGAAATAGGCATGCTCCCCCTCCCTACCCTCTCCTCTTGACGTTCTACGCCATTATAAAAGGGACTGGAATTTAAGTTCGTACCTCTCGGAAACTGACAGTAATCTATATATTTTGTCCATTTCGATGAAATATGCAACACAGGTGTAAAGAATAAACAAGGAAGCAAACGCACTAAAACCATAGATACCCTACCTCCCCACCCCCCCCCCCCCACCCCCGCGCCTCAGACAATGAAAACTCGGGAAACTGTAGGGAATGCCTTATTTGTCAAGTTTTACATGAATGCACTTGTTCGAAAAATAAATCAGTCAACACTATTACACCAAAAGCTCACATGGCTTATATTACAAGTTTGTAATGTAGGCACATCCAAAGTTGCGGAATTTTAGTTTATGCTACTTAGAAGCACTTGAAAAATTTAAATATGTTGAATCTTCAAACCTATTGTAGATACAGATGGCATTCTTCTATTTATAGATTTCTGCTGTAGGCGCATCCACTGAAACCACACACAAATTGATGCCAATCAGGGGCACTTTTAAGGTTTAACTTCCAACTCCAATATTTTTTTTTCTGCGGGTGCACGCATTGAACCATAAACCAAAGTGGTAAATGTTCTAATTTATGATTATTAGGACCACTTGTTTTAGTGTTGAATATGGTAAAAGCTCCTTTGGTGGTGGTGCCATTCCTGATTTAATTCTTTGGTGTGTGTGAAGGCGGATCTGACAGATGTAACATTCATTGAAATTTATGCAAGTTTCGTTATTATATAGACTTGCTTTGAAGCAAATCATCTTTTCTAGTTTGAAATGCAAATATAGCACGCACGGTCAACAATATGTGTGCAAGAATCTGGACCACAGTGTCTTGGAACAGTGCATGTATCTTGGCAATCAGAGCGATGTTCACGTGATTTTGTCATCACAATATTATTGGCAACTTCTCAATTTTTTTCTCAAACATTAGTCGATCATGCGAACATTAATTCCTTTCTCCATTGAGACTCTGATTTTTAATAACAGCGGAAACAAAAATGTTGCTCTTGTTCAACTATTGCAACTTTGATAAATTTACTGTTAACAAATCTGTCGTGTTGTCAAAGCACACTCTGGACTTGAAATAAGGTGGAGACTTCACAAGTTTGGAATAAGTACATTTATTCTGCATATTGTCTGAAATGTTAGGAACACAGTTTCCACCAGTTTCCCCACATCATGGCTGATTTTCAGTTACCTAGCGACATAGTCATGAATTTCAAAGGGAAATAAGCAAAAAAAGTAACGAGGTGATGGGAACACATAGGGTGTGCATGTTTATGCTACACGTGTACAATTTCCTTATGTTGTAGGGGCCATATAAGGTAGTGTTAAGTACATGTTCTTTTGCGGATTTAACTGTGAAAAATGAGCAAATAAGTTTTTCCCCAGCAAAATGCCGTTTATTTGTGATAATATCGTTGCACAGGAACAAGAAAGGCATACATAAGGTTGCATGGAATTGCCATTTCTGTTTGTATACAAGAATATTTTAACCTCTCGGTTTTTTATTTCTTTGGGTGAGTTAAAGGAACATATACTCGTTTTGTTCTTGAGACATGTACATTTATTTGGTCATGTAAATGTATAAAAGCGTTTGCTCTATTTACGCATTAAAATACATTCTACCGCGATATTAAATATTTGGAAGTTTTTAAATTTACAAAAATAAGTCTATCACACTTTTTGCACCGTAAAGTTAGACATAAGATTACCTTAAGTGGGGCATTGTTAAAGTAATAAATTATGAACATTTGAGGTTTCAACACATAAACAGAGATGCCAACTGTCCCTCATCATCAGGGACAATTCCTGAAATTAGCTGAAGCATTTGCCCAATTTACGGCATGTCCCTCATCCGAATCGAGTATTTGCTGCTGTATTCTTTGATTATTTTGTGTCCCTGATGATCTTGACTACTTGTCCATGAAATGACATTTTCAATGTTGGCATTCCTGTAAACATGAGCTCCAGTTTGCGCGGAAATTAAAGTAATAAATTCTTTGTTAAACTTGATGTTTCAATTGGGTATAATCAACGCATAAACCTGAGCTCCAGTTTGCGCAGAAATACATTTGTGCGATTGATAACTTGCCCGCAGTTGAAGGCGAGCGTCCATGCGCATTAAGCATGTTGAGTGGGACAGCCTAGATAGCATTCGAAACCTGCATAATTAATTATGCAGGTTAGACTATATGTAGAGTCCACCTAAGCCAGGTGTATGGACGCCAACATGGCTCTGTATCCAGAGATCCACTCAGAAGAAACACAAAACTTTATGGTGTTATCATATGGGCGTACCTCTATTTTCTCTGAAAATTTCATAATGCACTGACAAATAAAAATAAAGCATATACTTTCCATACTAAATGTTGACAGCCTCCACCATAATCACACACTGGGGTGGATGAAGGAAAGAACGGCGAAATGAATGGAAATCCACATTTGTTCAAAAGTGTTGATTGTTTATCATTATGGGGTTCATGAATGGTTTTTCAAATCGCAAGGTTACAGATTTTGCTGATCATCTGAACAAAGAGACCTGGCACTGCATTGTTTGTGGGTGCAGTCCTTTGCATAACAAAGTTGCATACAAGGCTGTGTTTCTGTTTTGGCTGTTAGATAATAAACATTTACCCCCTTCAAAGTATGTGAGATTGTGGTGTGGGCTATAGATTTAGTATGGGAGGTACAGGCAATATTTTTCATTTGTTTGCGCTTAAATTATTCAATTTTCCGAAAATTGAGGTACGCCCATATAAGGCCAGGTTCTTTTTATGTTTTCCTTCAACTTATAATTAAAAACAACAACAACAACAACAACAACAACAACGACAACAAGTCAACCTGTGTGAGTGCAGAGACTCCAACCCTTCCATTGTAGACGGGATTTATCCCGTTTTTCGCCTGATTTTAGTTCTTCCGACGCCCGTCTCTAGATTGACTAATTTAATTTGTAGAATGTAGTGCTCAATTTAGACATTTTTAGTTTTTACAGGTATAAATGTACTCTTCAGCTCGATCACTAACGGTACTAACGGAATTTCATGTCCATGAAGATGCTAGTTTCAAATAGAATGTGGTGCTAAATGTGAATAAAAGTGTACAAACTTTATCTTATCACTGTTCTCTCATGTAATTTTCCTTCAACTTATAATTAAAAACAACAACAACAACAACAACAACAACAACAACAACAACGTCTACCTGTGTGAGTGCAGAGACTCCAACCCTTCCATTGTAGACGGGATTTATCCCGTTTTTCGCCTGATTTTAGTTCTCCCGACGCCCGTCTCTAGATTGACCAATTTAATTTGTAGAATGTAGTGCTCAATTTAGACATTTTTAGTTTTTACAGGTATAAATGTGCTCTTCAGCTCGATCACTAACGGTACTAACGGAATTTCATGTCCATGAAGATGCTAGTTTCAAATAGAATGTGGTGCTAAATGTGAATAAAAGTGTACAAACTTTATCTTATCACTGTTCTCTCATGTAATTTTCCTTCAACTTATAATTAGAAACAACAACAACAACAACAACAACAACAACAACAACGTCTACCTGTGTGAGTGCAGAGACTCCAACCCTTCCATTGTAGACGGGATTTATCCCGTTTTTCGCCTGATTTTAGTTCTCCCGACGCCCGTCTCTAGATTGACTAATTTAATTTGTAGAATGTAGTGCTCAATTTAGACATTTTTAGTTTTTACAGGTATAAATGTGCTCTTCAGCTCGATCACTAACGGTACTAACGGAATTTCATGTCCATGAAGATGCTAGTTTCAAATAGAATGTGGTGCTGAATGTGAATAAAAGTGTACAAACTTTATCTAATCACTGTTCTCTCATATAATTTTCATAGAAATTACCATGAAATATGCTGTAGAATGTACCATTTTATTAAATTTCCAAAAATCTTCCCACGGGAGGAAGGCAAGCACCCCGCCATCCCCAATCGGCCGCTTCGTGCCCTCGTCTCCCAGCATGCCCACCATCAGTGGGGTGATTCTCCCTGTCACAGACTATCTGAGGTTGGTTGGAGTCTGTGTGTGTGCGACATTAATAAACATGGGATATTTACCCCCTTCACCCTCGACAGCGGCGTAGTTGACTAGAAGATCGACTGCCGCTACCGCCGCAGCCCTCTGAGCTGCACCCACTGGACGGGGGTCTGGTATAAAGACATTTCTTGTGCTCATAGCTCAGGCTTTGTTCTCTCTGAAATAAATAAATATAAAAAAAAAAGCAGAAGAAAGAAAAAGTGTAGTTACTTTTCACAATTCATGTCATTCATCTCGTGCAGCACAAAAGTAATTTATATAGGTAGGCCTAATGTTTAAACGTTCACCATGGCCCAATCTTCATAAGACTTAGCCTGGGGATACGTAATTTGTTCCAAAGAGCAGAGTTCGTGGGTTAAAAACACTAAATTATTTACAGCTTCAGTTTGGAATTGGATACTGTCGAAAAGGAGGCGATATACAGGGCAGTTTATAAGCCTAGTGCCCAAATGAAAAAAATATGGACGCTATTGGCGCAGCTAAGTCATGATTAAACTTAGGCTACACGGGTTAAATGAATAGAACTAAACACTTAAATTTTGTTGAAAAATGATCTCTGTCTATAGGTTTTTGCCCATAATTTCAGTGCGATGCAATTTGACCCCGCCCCTCCCCCTTAAAATGTGCAGACAAAATGCGATTTTATAAATATAATAAATTTTCATCAAAGTAATCCTCTATAAATCTTCTCTGAAAGTGTTGCAAACACTTATGCAATTATAAATTCAATTAAAAAAGTACGCCGCTGTAAAAAAAACTTGAAAGCGGTTGAAAGACTACCATCAGAGATAGGTTGCTTGAATGTACAATCCCATGTAATGCTCATTTTGTATTTGTACAGGGGAAACAAAACTAGAGACATTTGGGAAATCGCCAGGCAATATTAAGAACATTAAACCCTTGACCTAGGTCTATCTATGTGATTTAAGTCTGTGCGATGGGTGTGGCATGAAATAGAAGGACCTGAAACTCTAAGCGGCGTCATGTTGACAGACCACAGTTTTGAAAGTGTTCGGCATGGCATCATGGATCCCATGTGCAAAGGAAGACTGCATTCTTGATTATTTGTATTTAACGTTATTAATTTATGATTTTTATATTTATCTTTAAGATAACAATCATCTTTCCGGTCCCTCCATCATAGTTAGGTCTACAATTAAAGTTACAACCAAGGACGACATTTATAATCCACCTAAGTCCAGTGGATGACCACGGTATCACACCCTGTCTGAAGATTCACTCCTGGCGAATTTAGACGAGTAGGCCTATAATCATATATCCCAAAGCATTTGAAGTACAACCATGAAACTTTGTGGAAACATCTTATCAATATATAAAGGCGTGCAACTGAGTTTTGTTTGTCCAGTGGCGCAGAAAGCTTTGAACTATTGCGCCCCCCCCCCCCCCAAGTGATGAACTGTGCACGGAAGGTGCACCCTGCTTGGGGGGTCCGGGGGCATGCTCCCCCGGAATTTTTTTTTTAAATGAAGCTTCTGAGGTGATTTTTGGTGTATCTGGCCTCCAAAATTAGGAAGACAGTAGGTGCCCATAAATGCATCATTTTGGGATGAAAAACAAATCTTTATTAGCTTTCAAAAACTAGATGGAATTCTTTTTCTTCCTATGTTGCCAGTAGAGTTTCCTATTTTGTAAAGCTTCCAAAGAACTGGCGCCTTCTGTCATTAGATTGAGCAAATGAGCTGGCCACGTCAACTTAGTCCAGTTTGTCGGTGGCTTCTTTGTAATGTAGTATCATGGCATTGTTGAGTCTTTGTTGCGTCATGGTTGACCTGAGATAGGTCTTCACTTTCTTTAAAACAGAAAAAGTCCTTTCAGCTGTAGCAGTTGTCACTGGAATTGTCAGATACAAAGATAGTAATGCATGTACCTCACTAAACATTTGCTTGGCAAATATGGACTTGTTAAATGCCTCACACAACGTACTGATGCTGGTAATCTCTTTCACATCTGGCAAGCTACATTTGATCAAGTCAGGAACCATTGCTAACTGGATTTTCAAACGATCCATATTGATATCTTTGCTATACATGTCCAGAAGTTCTGGTGGTATCTCAATTGTACTGCCATTGGCCCCATTCAATAAAACAGACTCCATACTAGTAACAATATGAAAATCTTTCTGTTGGAACCGTTTGGTTATCTCGCCAGTGACACATTCAAGAACTTCAAAGTATTGGTGTCTTTACATGTCTTCTGGTAGTTGATACTTATGGGCCGGGGTACCATCATCTAGGCGCCTATAGGTGCCCGGCTATACCTGGGCAGTACTGGAGGTTCATTTTTGTCTGCAGCTTCAGCCACAACTGCCTCTTAAAAGTCCTTGAAAGAAATCTCCTGCCTTTGCCTGGTGTAAAAACCTTTGGTTAATTCTGCACTACTAAAAGCATCCTGGGCAGTATTATTTTTTGCTTGCAGTGTAATAGACAACTGTTCAGATGCACTGAAAATCAAGTGTGCCAACTTGAGTCCAAAGAACGTGGAGAATTTGTCCATCAAAGCAAGGCAACCAGCAGCACTTCTGCCATAATCATCATGTTGCGTTTCGTGAATTTCCTGGAGAGTTTCCATCAAAACGTCGTAGTTCACTAGTACTGCATTGATAGATGCAGTGCGACATGTCCATCTGGTGGGACAAAGAGGTTTCAAACTTGTAGTATGTTCAGTTGATAGACTTTGCATTTGGGAGAATATATTCTCGTTTTGGGGAGAACTTGATCAAACCAACAAGTTCATGTACCAAATCCAGTGCAGATCTAATTGGCCCCATCATAAGCCTGACCACGGCATTTATCTGTTGGTAGCATGTACCTAATAAGAATGTCTTTGAGGGTAGTTGCTAGTGTTTCCGCATCCGTTTTTGGAACTTGGACCAATCCTATGCTATGGGGTCTTCATGCACTGTGTAGTCTGAGGATACTCATCTTATAGAAACTGTCAGCTGTTCTGCATTACTGATGTCCCTGGTTTCATCAGCTACTACTGAAAACCACCTTGCTTCCAGAATCTTTGATAATAATTCTCTCAAAACTTTGTTGGCCATTTCAGTTATAAGTTCATTCACAATCTCACGTGACATATACTTCCTATCTTTTATCCACCTTTTTAGTTGTGCAACATCTTCCTGTCGGAGAAGAAGCAATTGATGCAGATTTCCATCAGCTTCCTTATGACCCCTGACTGCATGTCCTTGGCGCATTAGATATTTTAGAGAAGACATCTGCTTCAGAAACATCCTCCTGTTCTCGGTCTGGTTCAATTGAACTTGCTTATTCAACTGTGTGCTGACAGATGGTAGTTTCACAGCACTTGACTTAGAACATGCCTCTTTGTGAGTGAGGCTCTTTTCATGCTCTTCAAATTTCTCTCTGGCTTTTTTCCAGTTGCAGCATCCTTGTGTTGTAAATGCTGGTTCTGCTTTTGTGCTAAATGTGATGATATTTTGCTTGTTCATGAGGCAGCAAATGTTGCAAAAAGCTTTTTGTCGCGTAATACAGAGGGAGAGCCAAGGGAAATGTGTATACCATGAAGCCTGGAATGCCCTTTGTCGCATGTTTTTCCCACTCCTGTACATTATTTTTGTTTTGTCCAACAATTTAGCATCCTGTGGTTGGAATGGGCCTTCTTGTGAATTGTCAGCACTACAACAGGGTCCGTAACATTGATTTGAAGCTGTAGGGCTTTGATCTTGATCTTGGTTTCCTGCTGTGAACTGAAAATAAATGGTATGATAAAACATGAACACAAGATATAAGTGATATAAAATGAAAAATGTACATAACAATCGACAAATATTTCATTTGATGGGTATTTAAATTTGCAAATTTGCCATTAAATATTTCCGTTACAGCATTAAAACAAATCCCATTTAATGGAATTTTATATTGGCCTATATATGAAAAATATTGGCTGACAAGCAATCTGCCAATATAAATCAATGGAAGATGTAGTAGAACTGCATGGTCAGTATCAATATTTCCTGGAATCCATTTTTTTCTTATATTCTTACTTTTAAGGGGTGAAATAATTGCGTACATGAAATACGTCGATTTTTATCCCATACACTCTGCAAAGCGACAGTTCCAATGCATATATATTAAAATCTAATCAACATAGATGTTTCCGTCAAAAAGCGACATTTCCATGTCATTAATACCTGAGGAAAGTTGTGAAATTGAAAAAAGTGATTTTCATAGTATAAACCGGACACTCCAAGTAATTTCACAGGATCCATTTCAATAAGGAAGAAAAATGATCTAATGACTTTTCATTTGATTCATAGAATATGTAACTAATTGTCTGTCTACCAATGTTCATCTGCTGGGCAATAATGTAAACAAGCTTATAACTCGAACTGTTTATTGTGTTTTTACCCAACATATTATTATTATTATTATTATTATTATTATTATTATTATTATTATTATTATTATTATTATTATTATCATCGCCTGGTTTACAACCACAGCTGATTCTTTTTTTTTCTTTCTTTCTTTCTTTCTTTCTTTCTTTCTTTCTTTCTTTCTTTCTTTCTTTCTTTCTTTCTTTTTTAATTTATTCATTTATTGACAGCATCTGTTGATATAGACTAATAGTGGAAGATTTTTAGGATATGTTTATTACCAAATCAGACACGTAATCATTTAAGAATCACAAACCTCAATGTTTGCTTCTGTTTCTCCCTGTGGTGAATATTTCCTTTTCTTTGAACTTTCCACACTGGAAGCAAAGTCGGACTGAGGTCCCTGGGTTGCTGTAGATGTCGTCACGGAAGCATGAACATGGGTTGCTGTGGATGTGGTGACAGTATCACATTCAGATATTTCCATCTCGTCATGATCATTCTTTGGTTGTGAAGTATTGGTTCCAGTTGTAGTTTTTCCCGCTAAATGAAAATTACACGCTGTTGCACTGGTTGCATGAATTCGGCTGAATTTGAGAAAGTTGATGTAATTTCATCATAAAGTTTTGAAGTTGGAGTTTTGAGAAATTCTGTTTCTACTTGCCTTCCTTTTGGAAGTAGGATAAAATTGACTTCATAGCTGTTTTGTTGCATCTCTCTCTTTGGTATATATAATGATTTATAGGTCTAATAACTAGAATACATGTACAAGTCCCTGACACAACTTATTACTCGTTCAAGTGCTGAATGATGAAAGCCACAAGCATGCTATTACATTTCACTCAATCCCCCAAGCAATGTTGCAATCCAACACTTTTGATGTGCTCCAATTTTACAGTTTGGTCTCATTAAGAAAACAATGCCTGATTTATTATGTGCGAGACTACTCCACATTCTCTTAGGGCCGACAGGCCATATGTGCTCGGTGGAAAATGTGAATTGAATAAGAATATACAGCTGTTTTAAAAGACATTCAACAATTCACATTTCAAGGCATTGTTTTCCATGATAAACAAAGCAAAACATCTTAAAACAAAAAACAAAACAAAATCAAATCAAAATGCAAATTAATAGTCCATTAGTGGCGTGTCTATACTTCCTGTACCTCTTTTCTGTCCCGCTTCAATATATACAAGCATAATAACCCATCTACTTCTTAAAATAAAAGGGCCATTAATGTTAATCCCTAATGTTGTGACACTGATCAACGTGTTTGGAGCGTTAAGGCTAATAAGGGTAGAAGTTGGGGCTAAGCCTTACAATTTTCATGAATCACAATAACGCAATCAACTAAAGCCCACAGTAGACCCTATACACTATAATAACACTGTATAATATACGTCTAGCCTACCATGCTTTCATTTTATAATATACTGGCCACATAGTCTTCTACAGTAAATTTGGCCATGTTCTTTCTTGATAAAACTTTACTTACTTGTAAGCTATATATTTTTATATTGAGGGGGCCTGGCCCCTCCTGAAAAATTATTGGGGGGGGGGGGGGCAGGCCCCCCCCCCCCGTTCCTACGCCACTGTTGTCTCTTGGGTTGATTATAGTCTTCATTAATCATTCATTAACTTAAGGAAAATATTGATTCGACGTCAAACTTGTCACATTTGTGTCGCATGTATCTCGAAAGGTATTTGAGCTTCAACCATGCAACTTTGTGGAAACATCAATATATAAAGGTGTGCACCTGGGGTTTTGTTTCTCTTGGATTAATTATCTTGTGTTAATTAATCATTAATTAACCTACTAGGCCTAGGTTGATTCGACGTTAGACTTGACATATTTGTGTCACATGTATCTTAAAGTATTTGAGGCCTTACACCAGTTACATGCCATACTAGTATTCTTTCCAATGCTGATGCCAGTGATGGGATTGGGGCAATGACAGGTGTCCCTTTTTTTTTTTTTTTTTTTTGATGAGTAAGTTTCTGACAACCAGTTGTAGTTTGTAAACAGATAATAGATCATATTACATCGTTCAGTTCTGGTGATGTATGCTTGTAAGCTGCCACCCCGATTCGCGAATCTCTCATACTTCTCTGTTGGCGGTTATGGCCAAATCATTAGGTAAAATTTCATAATTCTGGCAATGCATATGAAAGAAAAACTTTACAATTTTGTAATAATTTATCAAAAGCATATACCGGATAAAATTGCCTCAAAGTACATAGACAAAAACACATGATAGCTCAGGGCACTTATCATAAATCTAGGCCTAATTGCAACTAGGATATTCCAATTTGGCGGAAAATTAAGACGTTTTGTAATCATTAGGCCTATCATGATCATCATCTCTTCGGTCTTGAATGACAATCTACAGGTAGGCCTACTTGCAGAAAGCTGTGAGATCACATCAAGAGGTCGCGAGGTTGGCTCCTTTTGCTCGGCGTTTCTGATGTTGGCTTTTTATCATTTCTTGCTTGCAAGTTGCATAAACATTGGACAGCAATGAGAGGATAACAAAAAATCATGCACTGAAGGATGGTAGACGCAGTAGGCAGTGGTTGCCATCCTGTGTATAACATTTGTTTTATCCAAGAGAAACTTTCTTCAAAGAATGTGATTAGAGATCATCATGACATTCGTTCTATGTTGGCAATCATAACTTTATACACGTTTGCAAGTATATTATTATTCCCAGTATTTTGATGGTGATCTCTGACTAGCTAATTCCGACTCAGTATTGTTGTGCGTTATATCAAAGGCCAAAATTCTCGTGTCCGCTCAGGAAATCTTTATTTCAAGTCGACAGTACATGTATACTGATGCATACTAATCTTTGTTTCAAGTCAACAGTAAATACTGATTATAGGCCTATACAAATAGAAAAATTTGCCTAAGTCGTTAATCTGACAAACCGAATCCCCCGATTTGTTTGTCTGTCTGCGCGGCTGAGCACCCAAGGGCCAAACGCGAAGCGCGCGGGTGATCAGGCGCACAGGCAGGCAAACAACGAGGGGGATTCGGTTTGGACAGATTAACGACGAGGGTTATTATGTATTTATCCCCTACGGACCATTAAGAAAGAAAAGAGAGAATATATATCGATTGTAACATTTTATTTCGGTGTTTTCACTACGCCACATTGGACTTTGACACAGTCATGCCGCGCGTATGAATATTGAATTTTAACAACAAAGAAAAGCGGTCGACCGCAGTTATAATGGCGGATTGTTGTTTTTTTTGTTTTTGTTTTTTTGTTTTGTTTTGTTTTTTTTGAATGGCCGTCGCTTCAGGCAACAATCTCGACGAAAAGACACTTTTTTATTATTTCGATATGGAATTTACTTGGTTCAGAGAATTGGAAGGTCACGTTGCCTTGGAATGTTGTACCAGCAAACATTCAAAAGTGTTCACTCGTGACTCGTGGAGCTCAACTGACTGAGGGCCGTCACATTGGCCACGTCACTGACGGCAGTATTGCAAGCATTGCAGCTGGGACAAACGATGAAGATAGTCTGGGGAGTGTTTTGGACAGATGTAAGAGGTCTCTGAAAAGAATTTCCCTGGAGGCTGGAGAATGCTGACCATGGCGTGCTGTTGATTGCAGCTTTCTGTTGCATAATTGTTCACGGACTGCACATTTTTGTGCCCGTTCAGCTGTTGGAAGTTCCAACAGCTGAGCGGGCACAAAAATGTGCAGTCTCAAGTTCTGGAACTTCTCAAGTTCTCAAGTTGAATAATGGTTGGCGGGGACACCTGCATGTATTGTTACTGCAGTCCACCGCACATCGTGCGTCTCACAGAGTGGTAGGTTTTTCTGCCAACCAGTCCTGCATTTTTGGCCATAGTTTGCATCACAAAATCAAGTTTATTCTTGCCAATTGGCTGTGATTTATGCTAAGGAGAATCACGTTTTTGGCCGTGATTTATGGCAGGGCAACATTAATAAGGGGAGTCTCGATATACCAAATATGGAATTGATTCCTTCCATATTTGGAAAACCATATCTCTGATTTTACAAATATAGTAAAAAGTAGTCCCACCCATGGGCTATGGTCAACAAAATCACATAGGCCATATCCCATGGGTTTTCAATGTAATACGGTACAAAGTAGGGGATAAAAATTTGAATGGAGTACTGTTGTGGAAAATATGTTCGTGTTTACCTGGGTACGTTTTGACTGGGGTACGTTTTTGACTTGGGTACGTATTGACCAACTGGACAAGGGTATGGGTTTTGCATCTCATTTCGGCAACATTTTGTCAGGTACGGTAGTTCAAAGGTGACTGAGCAGAACAGTTTACTTCGGCTTCTGAGAAAAATTCTGAATGGTTTTAGACCAGGGAGACTGGTATGCAATCATGTATTTACATTGACTCGGGTTTTGCAATTAGCAAGGCAAGAGCATAGAAAAGATTTTGCGGGTTTTGTTAGATGTGAGAACAACATATATGATTAGATATAGAGGGATGCTCTATTGAAAAAAAAGCAATAGTGGGTTAGGATTTGGAGCAACTTTCTGGAAATAGTGAAAGCCCCACACAAGGATGTAGCATGCACTCTTTTACTGGGAAATGTAGCAGTAAATACACAGCATACATAGGGATAGTAGTAATACCAGGAATGCTATATCGTTTATATTTTATCAGTAAATGAGGGGGACATCCAGGGTATGGAGAAAGCATGAATGAATTCTGGGAGCACCACTGAGTATTGTACAGAAGCAATCTTAGGGGAGTTGGGATGGAATCGCGTACATGCAACAAACAGAATTGCCGAAACAAAGTTGAACTACTGTGGACCCATTCATACAATCAGTGCGGACAGGTGGCACAGGAAGATACATAATGAAGCTGTTACAGAACAGACAAGATTGGTCAAAAACAGAAGTTAGCAGAAAGGTGTGAATTGAAAGGTTATAAGGTTGAGGATTGCAAAACATAGGGACGATAATGACAGAAGGATAAAACAAACACTGGAAAAAGTGAGGGAGAGAAAAAGTAGAGGCATACAAGGTCTTAGACAAGCCGAAAAAAAGTACATTATGGGATGGCGGGAAGGAATCCAAACTTTTGTTTTAGGGTATGACAGGAGTTATCAGTTTAGAAAAGACAAAAATGGACTGCAGGTAGCAGTTGAAATGCAGTTTGTTCACAGGAGGTAGATGAGATGGTAGACCATTGGTTGATAACACTGGTGTGGTGTGATGTGTGTGGGGGAAATGAAGGAATATGGATGTAGAAAATGGCATAAAGAGTAGGCCTACCACAACTGTAAAGGCTTGGAGAGAGAAATGTGGCACTAAGAAGAGTGTGTGGCATGGATTTTAGGTTTTGATTGGGATTACTAGCACGTGTTGGGACAAAAGAGATGGATTGTTAGAATTCAAGAAAACATTTAACCAGAATGATAGGTTTTTGGGAAGGAAAGAGACGGGTGGAAGCTCTTATCAGGGCTCCCATGACTGTGAGCAGGACATGGGCAATGCCTGAGCCTTAGAGGCAGTGGTAGGGTCAGATTTTTTCTCTCCGGCTGCCTGGATCAGATACACTACAGGACTGCAGCAAATAAGCGTAGTACCACAGGATTCTTATATTATTAGTATTGAGATGGATATCAGGTTAATAGGGCGTGCAGTGCATGGGACATTGGTGATGGGGATGGTCAACAGTTTGATTGACAGCCATGTGGGGGCCTATACTTAAAGGTGCCAAAAGATTTATTTTCGCTCAAAGTGAAGGACTTGCACTTTTGTGAAGAAAATTTGCCATATTCGCACAGGAAAATAACTTTGTTTGCAAAAAACTTTTTTTTTTGCCTATGACTGGCCCGAAGTTGACAAATTTGCGCCTTTTTGGCTGTCATTGTCAAGCGGAGTCTGGGTCTTGACGTCACTGTGATACTATGGCGGATAGTGAGCCGATGGAGAAAGCATTAGCAGTACTCAGTGACGTAGAGAATAAGCTGGTTCTCAGTTTTAGCCATTTCTTTTCCAAAGAGGATCTCGCTGAGTATGATGGGGTAGATAGATAGATAATTTTTATTGACATCAGTAGACAGGTCAGTTCAAACCTACATGTCAGTACAGAATTGTCTTCTATTCGGCTACTTGTATAACAATATAAACAGTACAATTCTACCATTGTGCACGCAGGCACCATTGAATTGTTGACTAGTTTGCTAAAAAAACAGGATACAATATATACAATGGAATGCAGATCATTTCAAAATGGATGGTTTAGAAAATGGCAATAAAGATCTACATGGAGTAATTCAATAACAATAACACATATCACTTTGCTTTTTTTTCAAATAAAGGTCTTTTTTTGACCTCAAATGACCTAAACGTAAGCCTGTTGTGACCTCAAATGGCCTGACTGGGAGCAAAATGTTAACCGTCTGTTGCCCAGGACCAGCTTTGGTATGGTACAGAGGGCAGGATGCATTGCAACTGAAGCCTATTAAAATTGGTATGATCAATAAATCAATTGCACTCTCATTGTAATCATAGTAATTAGCATAGTTTTTTTTTCTTAAAGAACATGCAGAAGATATTAATGAGATATTGCGCTATGTAACCTTCTCGGAGAGGCTTTCACAAATACGTATGTATGTAGTGAAAGTGAAAAATGGCCCAGTGGTCAATATTCATGGTTAAGTGGCAAACCGACACACAGAATTACTTGGAAGTGGGTGGAACCCTTCTGGATCTAGTCCACTGAAACATATTTATTTTCAATTTTGCCTCTTTTCTGCAGCAATACATCAATTGTAGTGGTGCTGGTGGTGGTGGTGGGGGGGGGGGGTCTCTTTAAGCTCAAGTTCAACAATTCTATTGGCCAGTGGCTGGTGTGGTTAATGTTTTATATCCGTGATACATGAGATTTTTTTTTTTAATTTCCATATAGCCTCCAATTCTATTCTTGTTAGACAAATCTATTGTCCAACAAATTGGACAAATGGTCCAAACCACCAGTCTCGCACTAATATATTTAATTTTGTCACTATATTGTGGTCAAATTGGTGAGCCAAACTTTACAATTTGCTGGAGACTCCCTTTAAATTACATTAAACAGACCTGCAACAGTCTAGCAATAATCCAGATAGAGAAAGCAAAGATGGAGAGAAACCAGGCAGATATTTACCACTGCTGTCTGATAGTTTCTTATTAGAATTCACACCTCACTTATTACTGAACAACCATTGCTGTGCCACTGTTTGGCTTGCTTTGGTAAATCCCCAAAGGCTTCAGGCCACTGGGCACATTCGATTCAAACTTGGTGGGAATGAACTTTAGGTGAATCTATTTACCAAATTTGTTAAAATGGTAATGTTGCAGAGACTTTGGGATTATTTATGAATTTTAAGCTCTGCTGATTTGAGACTGCCAAGCTTTCATGGTCACTGTAGTCAGTCTGTTATCAGTCATCCACAAGTCACATCTTGACCACCATGAAACCATCGCCCAGAATCACCTCAAATTTGGTGAGCATGTACACCATATGTGAATCTGTACCAACAGGTCATGCTACCAGGATTTTTTTTTTTTTTTTTTATTATTTTTTTTTTAAACAGCCATGCTGATTGCTTCAAAGCTGCATGGTGATACTTCTGGGAACCCCCAGACCCTAGTTAGTTTAAAAGCAGGTGCTGCCTTTTTAAATGATTTTTTTGTGTGTTAAAGCTATTTTCAATTTCTTCAAAACTGTCACTCAGACTGTTCTGAAAGTTGTCTGAAATGGTACCTTATGGAAAGCACAAACATAAAAAACAGTTACTCGCGTTGTGGAAGGTTTTGACGTCAAAGACAAAGTTGTTTAATAAGTGGTAATACTTCAGATCCTAGATATTTTTTATCTTTTATGATTGACTATTGCCTATCCATGGTCATGAGTCATTGTCCCCAAGTCATATTTTCAACTTCTCTCTGTACCAGTCACCCAGATTCACTTCCAGCAAGATGTATCTTGTGTTGGTCTCCAAACCAAGTTAATTCCAATTGTGGTGCTCGTGAATTTTGGGTGTTTTAAATTATTAGTTCTCCTGACTTCTCAGCCAGCAGAGCTTATGAAATCCATAAATTGTCCATTGTCTGGCCATTGCACTTTGACCTCTCAAAAATCATTGCATGAAATGTTTTGTGTTTGTATATGTTTCCGTGGTGGTCCTGTACCAAGGTTGGGAAATGGATGATGGTGCAGTAATTTTAATTATGGATTTTTAATTTGTTTTGTGAAAATAGTCCAAAAGTGTTCTTAACAGTCTGGCAAATTGCTTTGATGTCGGATACAGGGTCAATTGGTTCATTGTTGTGAAACCCGGGGTACCTGGTGATGTTGCAATATATGTAAGTCATTTTGACTTACTGTCCGGAATGCATGAGCAGAATTCTAATTCTTTCAAAACATTGTCTAACTAAAGGTAAGAAGTTCAAAAAAGTGATGAGGGTATGTTTCAAATTGACTTGAAGGATCTCAAACCTTGGGATAATGTTAGTGACAATCACTATATGTGCCAAAAGCAATATAGTGTGTGTCTTGAAATATGGAGGAATGCTTTGATTTTTACACACTAATGTTGCTCAGTAGACCTCTGTAAAGAAAAGGATACAAAAATTTTTTTTTAATGACTTGCTTTTTGAAAAAAAAAGTTTCTTTGATATTGCGGACAGGGCCACCTGGGTCAGGCAGATCACATTTTGGCCACCAGATGGCACTGAAGCTAGTGCAATGAATGCTCCCTTGTGCAGAACTGCCACAGATCGATCAAGCTCAAGGTCGGGGAGCTCGAATCCCAATGACTCGTTCATGGCCATGCTTATCTTCCTGCGCAGTTACTAGTTTCCGGCCCCGTTATATAATTTTGTGCGTGCCTGATTCAAACTGCTTTATACAAATCTTGTTGAAATACCACAAAATTGATATATAATTTCCAGGAAAAAAAAGAAAGAAGGGAAGGAGATGGGATTGATCTTGTAGCTCCCAAATTACACAATGAGGATACATGCAGGGGACGCATACCGGGGATTTATCTTTCACTGTACTTTCACCACGTGGCAACACAAATAGAGATATCTGTATTTCTAATACAGATATCTGAATTAAAAATACAGATATCTGTATTAGAAATACAGATATCTGAATTAGAAATACAGATATCTGTATTTGGTGGTCAAATACAGATATCTGTATTTAAATACAGATATCTAGAAATACAGATATCTCTATTTATGAATATTTGCAGCTTTGGCTCGCCATAGTCCGATGTCAACAACAACTTTCTGATCTCTGGTCTGGACTTCTGGAACATGATACGACCACAGGCATATAAGCCAGTTGAAGCTGCAGCTGAGTAACGAGGCATTCTTGCACTCTATTTCCATGGTGGCGGTGCTCTTGTATTATTACAGAACAACTTTGAGTATGTCTATGGGGTAAATTTAAGTTGCTTTAATTTACATCTAAGAGTCCAATTGTTAATAAAAGAACAGTACACCAGATGTCATACATGTGGATCTGGTGGATCTCTCTCGGCTGTAAGTCTCAGGTCCGACCTTGAGCATATTGTGCCTCTTGTATGGGTTGAAGGCCTTCTCTGGGTGTTTGTGTGCTATGGTACACATCAGTTAAACAGTGGCTGCAGGCATCTGGGCTGGCTAGCGAGTTTAGGAATCAACACACCAGACACTCACTGCAGTCTTCTGACTGAGCAAACAGCCTGGGGAATCAAATCCAGTTAAAGCACTTGCACACAATCAGGCCAGCTGGGCTGCCATGGTAACCGGAAAGTAGCACCATTGACACTGTAATACATGCGAGGAACAATTTGGATATAGCAGGCTTTATACGTTTTACCCTGCAAACTGACTGCCTGTTTTCAGCATATGCAAATTCCTTCAACACAATCAGACAAGCATGCAACCATAAGCAATTCTTGCTGCATGAAGCAACTAATATGTATATATATATATATATATATATATATATATATATATATATATATATATATATATATATATATATTATATATATACCGTAGAGTGAGTAAGTAAGTAAGTACGTAATCATTGTATTGACCGACAGGGGTCATCCTTGACCCAATAGTCATGCATACATACATATAATTGAACAGAAATAAGTGACAATGCTTCAAACAGTAGAAAGTACACCACCTTACTGACAAGTATCATACACATTATAGCACCTACATATATAGTTACTACTTGTAAGTCTTACAGAGGGTATGTCAATGATAACTCTTCAGTCTATCTCACTACACACTCCTACATATATAAACATACGTATAAATAAAGAGACACAATTGCACATGAATGACTGACTGTAGCAGCAGAATAATACAGCAGGGCAGTAGATTCAGTCAATATGACACATTCAGTCAATATGACACAAACATTAAAGATTTACGTACATGTGCATACATAAACTGAGTAGATGCCAACATTATATATACGTGGATGTGTTCAAGCATCAACCATTATAACCTCTCTCTACATGAAGTCCACCAAGATGTATATACATGTAGATTACCTGACTAGATGTCAATTAGTTGTCCCTGTCTTAAGAGACCACTCCAATCAAAGACCATATGGAATGACCATGTTTTCTGAATACTTTGCTCCATATTTTCCTCTTAACTAAACTAGGCAAAATTAATAACCCTCCACTGAAAGCAATTCTCATATAAAAAGAACACCCACATATTTTGAGTATAGTCAATGTTTCTTTTATTCTGTATACACTTTAGAGTAGATCTGTAGAGGAAATTCTGATCAAATGAAGTTACGCTTCATTGCACAGTGTCAATAAGCAGACAAAGTCTGAATCACAAGTTCGCAAGAGTATTTGTAGAGCGCTCAAGCATGCATATGAACTGAGTGCAGAGTCCCATTAGAAGTTATCACAGATGGTGCTTGGTTGCATCAAAAGTTATCACAGACTGTACTTAAAGTTAAGGCATTTTCTGAGTTCAATAGAGCAGAAATTGACTCATCACTGTGTCACATAAAGCACCTTTAAATGTCCATTCAATAGGATGTGTAGCCACCATGGTTGTCAATGCACTGTTGGCAGCGTTTTCGCATGCTGTAGACGAGCTTTCTCACAAGTGCCTGAGGTATACTGTCCCACTCCTCCAGAAGATAATGCCGTAGATCTGCGAAGTGTGAGTTAGGACCCAAATTCTGGTACACATTTCTTTTCATATGGCTCAATCGGGTTGAGGTCAGGTGAGCATGCTGGCCATTCCATCACCTCAACACTCTCACTATCCAGGTAATCACGAACCACAGATGAAACATGGCCTGGCATTGTCGTGCATCAGCATGAAGTTGTCTCCAATAGCACCCACATATGGAATAACATGGGGTTCCAGGACATGCGTTATATACTGTCTGCTTGTCATTGTTCCTTCCATGATGACGAGGTCTGTCTTGCCATTAGCAGAGATGCCCCCCCCCCCCACACCATGATGCTGCCCCCTCCGTATGCAACTGTGGGCTGAACACAACAAGCAGCGTGTCTGTCCCCTCACCGTCTCCATGCACGAACACGTCCATCACTTCTGTGGAGGGAAAAGCGACACTCATCAGTGAAGAGAACATTGCTCCATCCTGCATGTGTTGTACGGACATGTTCTCTTGTCCACTGCAACCAAGCAACCTTGTGACGTGGGGTAAGAAGTGGCTTTTTCACCATGCTTTGGGACCTTAAACCAGCAGCATGCAGTCTGTTACGAACAGTCTGGATGGACATGCGTCTTTGGTGAGGATTGGCTCTCTCCAGCTGGCTCTGAATATCAGGACCTGTGCAGCTCCGACTCCTCAGTGCTGCATTGACGATGAAACGGTCTTGTTGCCTGCTGGTCAGATTTGGCCTTTCCGGGCGTGGTAAATCTGCAACATCATTTGTGTTTCGGTAATTTCTCAACTCATCGATGGATTTGTGGTTCACACCCATTGCCCGTGCGACAGCTCTGCAACTTTCACCGGCTTCAATGGGACCTATGGCTCTTGCCCTGTCCATTTTGGATAGCCTTGGCATGGTGATGTTCACAGTTTGACCAGTGATGGCGAATCCGTAACTGACAGAAAAAAAACCCCATGCCTTTATACCCATGATTGGCACAGTTTCTGGCCACATTACACAGGTATGGTGAGAAAAATCAATGGTCAGGAGGGTCCTAACAGGGACAGGAAAGACCACACATGATCCTTTCTGCGAAGTGCACTTTTTGACTTTGTGTCACATTCAGCCCATGTGCAGTCAAGCATGGGCTCCAACTCTGCTCATCTTTACACATGATGTAATCAAAGGATTATGCTACACATACATGTGCATATCTTTAAATTACCTAAAAAAAGTATGGGTACACCATTAAATTATTTAAGCAGAGGGTTATTAATTTTGCCTAGTTTATATACTTCCTATGCAAGATCACCTGTCATGAGAAACCAATGTTGTCACTTAGGAAGTCTTTGAAGATGGATGCCACTCTACATACTACAATGTAATTCCTTCAATGCAGCAAGATTGGCAGTCAACCATCAGGACTTCTCAACATGAAATACATCTCGCTGTTAACAGGTCCAGCAGATGCTTCAGTAATTTTGTTTCAAGTAAGTTTGATAAGAGTTTCAACTCACCAGGTGCTATATGCCATCACCCTGCTGTCAGCTCAATGCACCTGCTGTCAGTTCAATGTATCACACCTTGGCATTGAATGGTTGCTTGGCATCATTCAACTGCATGATCAGCACTGCACAAAAAAAAGATGTCCATGACTTAAAAAATTGTTTACAAAAATATGTTTACTGTATCTTTGATACATAGTCTCAAAAGCTCCTTGTAGTTGAGACTGAGTTTAACAGATTTGTCCTACAAATTAAACTATCGGTAAGTGATTTAGCAGTCAGAAGTCTTAAGAGCTGCAGCCATCCCATGTCACTGGGCCATGAATCAGTCTGATGGTACATCAGAGTAATTTGATGAACATGGATTGCCATAATGAGGAGGCATCTCCTTATAAGCTTTCTGTTCCAGCTTTAGATGAGACATCTTTTGGTCCTAACATCTTGATGTCAATCAATGATTTTGCTCATTTGCTGTTCAACACCTCTTGTAAAATTACACATATCCCACACAAGGTAGCATTTAGTTTTCCAACTGCATTGGAAATGGAAGTCTTCAATGGTTAAGTTCACAACTGTTGAAGGTTTCCCATGCCGAATTTTGCGTAGCTACACATTTAATACCCTTGCCCCCAAGACAAATGTGCTCCTAAATGCTCAACCGATGCCAAGGTATGTTGTAAGCTTGCAGCATGCAATTGTAGGTCTCATTTATACATGTATTTTTCATTTTTTCAAAGACACTCAAGTTAAAAGATTACACAGGATAAGTCTCAAGAGACAATATACTCACAGCATGATGCATGCACTGCAGCAGGGGTCAGGAGAGTCTTCATCGATCAACTTTCGTCTTCTGGATCAATGCACCCGACCATTTTTGACGGCAGGTACACCCATTGATGCTGGACCAGGATAACTAAATAGTCAACTGCAGCCATACCCATTGCTGGAGTCCGACAAAGTTCTACGTCAACAGCAGGCAGACAAGAAAAAAAGAAGGATCGTGGTGCTTCTTTGATCATTTGACAGCCACACGAAGGCAAGTAAACTTGTAAAATAAATTGACAGTTGAACAACTGGATGTTGAAAATGGGCTTGAAGTGCTGCTTCAGACACTTGATGGTGCATTTGGTGCTGATGTGGTA
Source organism: Hermodice carunculata (assembly GCA_964020975.1). Lineage (NCBI taxonomy): Eukaryota > Metazoa > Annelida > Polychaeta > Eunicida > Amphinomidae > Hermodice > Hermodice carunculata. The sequence continues at coordinate 19,111,295 of OZ026617.1, read as the reverse complement.
GATCCATATAAGTATTAAGCCTATAGCAAATTCAGCCAATTCAGGAAAACCAGTGACATGACTACAGACTCGTACATAATAGACTTCGACATTCAATAACAAAAGATGAGATAGTACAAAATGGTACTACCGGAGGAAGTACTGGCTTTTACTCTCAAGTAATAATGCAGGTCTAACTTCAGAAGAGAAACAGTTCCATGGTCAGCGACTTAAAATAAGAGTCCATGAAATTGGCACCGAAAAGAATCTGTTAAAACACAAGTGGTGATTTAAGTTGCAGCTAATTGACAGCATCAAAAGCAGGAAAATTAAAGAGGAAGCCCTGGCAGTTCGTGCATCAAAAGAACAAAATAGATGGAGAAAAGATCTGGCACCCATAAAAACAAGTTTATTAGGAGATAAAATGAACCCCGTTGATAAGTGACTATGTGCAATTTGCTCCAGTAAAATGCACTGAATAAATGACTGTCCACCTATTAAGTCAAAAGAAAAACTATCCTGTACTTATGGCAGACACTGCAGATGGAAAGTCTCACAATTTGTACACAAGACATGAAGGGGGCAAAAGTGAGGATGCCTATTAGGATAACTCATTCTGCTGTCACAGGAGATAGCAGGTATGATGTGCTGGTTGAATTGCGCAGACTGTATTTGGCAGTCATTGATACTAGATGTACAAAAACAGTACCTGCAGAAAAATGGTATGAAGATTACCTTGCTATCCCAGATTCACAGTTTAAGAACAGAGTGACAGAAAAAGCAAGCACTACTCTTTTCAAGTTTGGAGATGGAAAAATGGCGACAGCTACAAAATTAGTTTGAGTTCCTGTTGAAATTGCCAGCACAAAGGCATTTTTGGACATAGAAATCTTAGAGGAGAATCATATTCCTTTACTACTTAGTGGGTCAATTCTAAAAACACGAACACAGCGCTCAACTTGAAAAATGCCACTGCTGAAGTGATGGGGAAATTTGTTTCACAATACCAGTCTACGAGTGGGCATTATTGCATAGACATTGCGCCTTAGTAATATTCATCTGGGGCTGGAAGTGATATGCCTATGGAAGAACCTCTTCTGCTGTGTGAGGGAGTGAGTGAGACTGAACAACAAAAATCTCTTACAATGCTTCACAGGCAGCTGGCGCATGCTTCTGCTGACAACATCAAAAGATTATTACAGTATAGTGGCTTATTGAATACTGAGATGTCAAACATGATTGGAAAAGTTGTAGCTGAATGTGACCTTTGTGGGCAGTACAAGAAACCATGCAGAGGCAGGCCCTGTACTCTGACAACCTGTTGCTTCATAGTTTAAAGATACTGTGGCACTAGATCCTCACCAGTTGGAAGGAAATTTGTGGGACCTTCATATGATTGACATGTTTTCCAGATACAGCCAGACACTTATAGTTGAGTCAAAATCAACATCAGTCATAGTGGATGCATTCCAATGCCATTGGATAGCTATATTTATGAAGTGCCAAAAAATTAGAAGCAATAAAGGGGTGAATTTGACTATTTTGTGAACGGCGACAGATGGGGAAATCATTCAAACAACACCCGCGTATTCTCCTTGGAGCAAGGGACTGTGTAAAAGACACACAAATCATTACAGAGAGTGTGTTGAAAGTCAAAGAAGACTTAAAATGTGACTTGGAAACTGCCGTAGTGTGGGTCAAGTGGTAAAAAAATGTCTTCTGAACCATAATGGATTCAGTCCGAACCAGTTGGTATTTGGAATGAATATCAAGTTGCCATCACTTGTGCATTATGAGCTGCCCGCTCTTGAAAATGAAATATTCAGTGCCACTGGTGCCAAGCACTTTAATGCAATGCAATGCATAGTGCACAGAGGGTATTTGTAATCAAACAAGCTCTGGGCAAGAAATTTATAGAAAGGACTCTGAAAACAGAGCAGGAATTCCAGTAAAAGAGGCAAGTAGTTCACATTTCTATGATGAATATGATGATGCTACAGTTGCAACTATGGGGATTGAAAACCAAGTAGCACCAAACATGGGATCAGGTACAGCTAACACAACTTGTGATGTGGCCAACATTAGTGGTGATGTGGCTTACACCAGTGGAATGGGATCAACAGGCTTTATCGAAAGAACGGAACGGTGGTTACATTCAGTGTGGATGGAGAAACAAGAAAAGCACTAGTTTCAAGCCATGCATGAAAAGCAACAGGACAATTTAAAAATGCTTTTAATGTAGAATACTTTGGGCCAACACAGCTCTGTGGATCACAGCAGTATGCGATGGTATGATAAAGTGAAGTCATTTGTCCTGGAGAACAAAGGACCAGTATCAAAGTTAGCTGGATCCATCTTTTACTGGCATGAAAATGGTCCACTTGTTGAAATGATGGCAGCTCATGTGGATGACTTTGCCTGGGCCGGAACAACACCATTCGAAAAGGAAGTCATAGCAAAACTGCATAGGACATTCAAATTTGGAAAACGAGGGGACCAACTTTCAGATATGTTGGTCTATCTCTAAAACCGATAATGCTATTCACATTGACCAGAACATTGATATTGACAATCTAATACAAATTGACCTTAGTCATACTAAAGACAAAGGTAATGCTACAAAACTAAATTATCACGAAAAAGATCTTTGACCAAATCAAAAGTTGGGACAGGTTTTGTGGGTCAGTAGCCAAACAATACTTGGTGCGACTTAATTATGACATGTGAAGTTGATACAAATATGCAACATGCCAGGGTGGAAGTCTGTCAGCTTTGATGCGACCAGTTTGGTGCATAACAGTGTTTAGAGTAACAGTTGTTTGTGTACTGTTTCAACACAAACACACGCACACGCACTTCAAACACATGCACGCATACACGCATACACACACACACAACCCATAGGCACACACATCAAAACATCTAGAACATGCACACATGCACTACCCACACATCTTGCACACACACACAACCCATCTGCGCACACATCAAAGCATCTTACACACACACATGCACACACACACTCCACCCATCTGCACACAAAGCATCTCAAAATCCTCAATCATCCACTTTTTTTTCTGTATTTTATATTTTTTGGCAATTTTCTATTTTTTTTGGTAATTTTTGGTTTTTTCTTACTTTTTCAATGAACGAGGCGATTTACTTTCACTCAGACATGCATGCACCATGCAACATACAATGAGGATGATAATGAAAATGTTGGACTAGCATGTCGAGTGGGTACAGGTCCGCAGGGTGCGGTGGGTGTTGGAGGTCCATCTGGCCCAGGAAACAAGTAAGCTAGCCCAAAGGGTATGCCTTGAAAAAAATTGGACAAAAATTTTTTTAATGAATGAAAGTCTGAAGCGAACCCCCCCCCCCACAAAAAAAATTAGAAAATAAATATTGACATGCCAAACACAGTCCAAAAACCAAATTTTAAAATTTGGTATCAACTAAGAAAATAAATCACAACACTTTCCAGAAGAAAAAAAGCCAAAACCATTAAAACAGACAAAAACTTGGCAGCCAAACTTATAATTTTGAAATTTTGCGTGGACATTGTCAAAAGGCCTACCCAACTGATTAAAGGACCCATTAGTCAACAAGATGATGTGCAGCATACAGCCAGAATTCCAACTCACCATCCCAAGTCCTCAGTCACCGTCTCCAAGAGCCCCAGACACAAGTATGGGAAGGCGTGTACAAGATGACCAGGGAAGCCGGCTGGGGACCCCCGGCGGCTACCCACAATGCACTCATTCAAAGTCAGGCAAATGAAACATTTAAGAGGAATACACCCCAGATGTCAAACTCGGTATATGGCTAAAAATTCCACATGTATATATTGTAAGAAGAGGGCTGTGTGAACAGCAAATGCTCAGCTGACCTAGAGATTCATCACACTTATGGCTCTGGTTAACTTGGGATACTATAAAGGTCTCCCATGTACTGAGCAAGTTTGACCTTCATGGAAGAATACTTAACATGCACATGTAGTTCTCAAGTCACAATGAAGAGTAAAATTCATGTATTGTGAAATGTGAATTAAACCACTACTCACAGAAACTTTGTATTGCTTGTTGAGAAGCTTTCAACTGGCATCCACCATGTTTTCTTCAGCTCTGAAGGTCATGTGACCTCTCACCCCTAGGGGGAGGCGTATCACATGAGAAAAGACTATTGTAGACTGATGGAAGTCTATGTCTGCCCTGGTCTCAGTTGAGGGAAGGAGATCGTGATCATATTTGTATGGCCTCCCTGACACCACGTTCAAACCACCTACTCTCCCTGTCAAGGATTTTTATGTTGTTCTTATCCAGGGAGTGTTTACGGGCTTTGAGATGGGCACCCATTGGGGATGAGTCTCTTTGGTGTTCTGAGACTCTCTTTCTGAGAACTCTCTCAGTCTCCCCTATGTAATCTTCATTACATTCTTTGCATGACAGATGGTACACCACTCCACACTTATCCAAGGCTGTGACTTTGTCCTTGGGGGCTACCAAAAGGGACCGTATGGTGGTACATGGTCTACTATGAACTGCAACTCCGGCCTGTCTTATTCTACGGGTGATGGACTCCGTTATGCCTCCTACATAGGGCAGTGTGATATGGCCTTTGGGCTGAGTTTGTGTCTTTCTGGGATGTGGTGTCTTTTTCTTGCTACCTGGGGCATTCCATGTCCATTTTGTGTACCCCGAAATACTGAGTACCTTCTTGATGTGGTTCATTTCTTGGATTTTGTCTTCCTCTTCTGTGACAATTGTGTTGGCTCTATGTTTCAGTGTTCTAATTACCCCTAGCTTATGTTCCATGGGTTCGTGACCGTCATACTGGAGGTATTGTTCAGTATGCGTTGGTTTTCTGTACACACTGAATTTCAATGATCCATTCTCCTTTCTTGTAATCTTGGTGTCTAGCACAGGAAGAGATCCCTCCGCTTCCTTCTCTGATGTAAATTGGATGCAAGGGTGGATGTTATTAATATGTGCTGTGAAGGAGTCCAACATATCTTGTGCTAATATGGTGACTGTATCGTCTACATATCTGCCCCGAAACTTGATGCTGGATGTAAAGGGAGTCAGAGCTCTCTGTTCAAAATCTTCCATGAACAGATTGGCCACTATCGGACTTACAGGGGAACCCATAGCAGCCCCATGGGTCTGCAAATAGAAGTCTCCATTGTACTTGAAGTATGTAGTTGTCAAACACACTTCCAATAGCTGAGTAACCTGTCGAGCAGACAATGTAGTCCGTTCAACAAGTGTTGGATCGCTCAGTAGTCTGTTGTGAATTATAGAGAGACTTTCATCTACGGGTACACTAGTGAAAAGGGCCGTGATATCATATGAGTGGAGGCACTCCTTCTCTTTCAGTTGTATGTCCGTCAGCTTATTGACCAGATCCGCACTGTTCTTAATGTGGTGTGGTGACTTACCAACCAGTGGGACCAAGATATTTGCCACAAATCTAGCCGTATTATATGTGATGGAGTCTTTGGAGGCTACTATGGGATGCAATGGACATGATGGTTTGTGTACCTTAGGTAGGCCATAGAACTTGGGGGCTGTCCCACTAGTTGGATACAACTGCTTGTATTGTATTTCTGTGAGAGCTTTAGGGTCTTTGAGCTCCATTAGCACATTTATAAGTTCATTTGCATATTTGTTGGTGGGGTCTTTTGAGATTTTTCTGTAAGTTTTCCCATCCTCCAGCAATTCCAAGCATTTGCTGTGATAATCTGTTTTGTCCATGATGACAATTGCTCCACCCTTATCAGCTGGGAGTCACATGATGGATTTGTCCTTCTTTAGATCATGGAGGGCTTTTCTCTCCTGTCTACTTATGTTGCTGGGGGGTAGTTTCTGGTGTTTTAGAGTCTTTACACAATCACTTCGGAGCAAGGCAGCCTCCTCACTTTCTGGGCCTATGACCTTACAGGCTTTCTCTGTAGCTGTAATAAAGTCATTCATGGGAACTTTTTCAGGTCTAATTGCAAAGTTCAGTCCTTTCTTTAATACTGAGAGTTCACAGTTATTCAGATCTCGACTTTACTTTGTTATAGTCATCATCATCCACTTGGACAATAGAGGCATTACTGTTTGGGGTCAGGTTCTTCTTTTGTTTGGCTGCACCCAATCTTGTAAACTTGTTAATCTGTCTTGCCCTACATTTCTCCCAGACAGCCTTGAATGCATGAGTGACCCAGGTGTGTACTTCTTGGTAGGTGTTACCAGGCAATGAGGTAAACAGTTCTTTATTGATATGTGCGATGTTGTTTTCCAGGCTTTTGATCTTAAAATTTATCTCTTTAATCTTAAGATTTAGGAGATCTCTCTGAGTTTTTTTTAATGACCTTATTAGCTGCTGTCCCTTTGCAAGATGTTTTGATCTTCAAACTGACAGGTATTACCCCTTGATGTTTACAATGTAGAGTGAATTGGAGGTGAAAATTCATGTATGTTGCACCATGACCTCAGAAATGAGGTCAAGGTCACTCATGTACTAAGTGTGACCTTCATAAGAGAATAATTAACATGTGCAAGAAAATCCTCACCTGAAAGTAGATCTCAGGTTATCAAATGAACAGTAAACTTCATGTCAGTTGCCCTGTTACCTTGCGAATGAAGTCAAGGTCACTCATGCACTGTCGGAGTATTGCCCTCCAAGAGAATCATAAGTCCAGGCTGAAATTGTTTTCAAGTTATCTGTAGAGTTGTAGTCACCTAAGTGACCATTTGACCTTTAGAATCAGGTCGAGGTCACCCATGTACTGTTCCATCTGTCATGCCCTCAAGTGTTCCTATCCAATTTTGAAGCAATTGGTCAAGTCCTTTCGGAGAAGATTTAAAAGATTTGGCCAAAAAATGAACAAAAAATTCATTTGTAGATGTAAATCCAAAAATCACTGGACCATGACCATTTGAACAAACTTGCTTAGTAGAGACCAACCCAAGATATATCCCCAGCAAGTTTGACATGAATCTGGCAAGTGGTTTTGGAAAAGTCAAAATCATGAATGAACATTGCAATCCCGATTCACTTACTGATAAGTACCTGAATTGAAAAATTCATTCAAAATCAGATTCACAGTAACACCATTTTGTAAACAAATTTGTTTGGTACTTCTGCAATAAATATTTCCACCAAGTTTCAGCATAATCTGAGTGACTGTTTTAGAGAAGTCAACAAAAACAGTGATAACCCACTTTTTTTGCTAAAATATTTGAACCTGCATGTTGGAACACACTGAGGTCTTGAGGACCACAGAAGTCTCCCTGAACAGTTTCAAATCAATTGGCCAAGCAGTTTTGGAGAACAAGATTTGGTACAAAATACCCCCCCCCCCCAAAAAAAATAATAATAATAAAATAAAAATAAAACAAACAAAAAATAAATTAAAAAAAAAATTAAAAAATTGCTGGAGTGTGACCATTTGAACAAATTTGACAGAGAAGCACCCAAAGTACATCACACAAAGTGAATCTGGACAGTGGTTTTGGGGAAGTCAAGAACATGAATACCAATGCAATCCCCATTCGCTTACATGGTAATCAACATGATCATATGCATTGACTGATAAGTACCCAAACTGAAAAATTGATTAAAAATCAGGGGTTCACAGCAACACCACCCTGTGAACAACTGCCTCTCAGAGGGACGAACGATGACTTACAATCCTATAGGCTCAGCTGATCACATAAGTAGTTGCGTGTACCAGCCAAGCAATTCTTCCATGGCACACCACAGCTGCTGCTTCTTTGTGAACGGCAGAATGAACTGAACTCTCTCAGCCAAGCCACAAGTGATGATTGGTGATTTAAGTTGTCATGGGTCTCATGGGATGGTTTCCAAACTTCACAAAGTCATTTTTAAAATATTCTTAACATTGCAAAAATACACCACACTGACAAGGCAATACAATGGCTTTTGCTGGTCAAAAAGCATAAAAACAAGATGGCTGTATGAACAGCCATTCACTTTGCCACTTCAACAAAAGTCCCACCCTGTTCCATATGGGTATTACCATTGCAAGTTGGCATTAAAAAAAAAGAGGCTGTGTGAACAGCCCATGCTTAGCTGAGCTGACCTATACATTCATCACACTTGCAGCTCTGAACTTGGGATAGGATCAGGTCACCCATGTAGTGAGTAAGTCTGACCTTAAAAGAAGAACATGAACAGGTACATTGCCACCCATTTCGAAGTAAATCTCACAAGACAGTTCCTTCTGAGAAGTCCAAAATGTGAATTACCATTAGAATCCCCATTGACGTGCATAGTAAGCAATAGAAAAGGTGCCCATGCCAAAAAAATAGCCCTGTCATGATATTTTGCTGCAGTACTGCAGTAACATGTTACTGTAGTATTGCCGCAGTAACTTTTTATCATGCAAATGAGCTTTGCTGCGATAATCGCAGCTAGTAAGTGGTAATATATTGCGGTAGTATTGCCGCAATACTGCAACACAGCTATATGCAGCATGTGGTGATACTGCAGCAGTGTTGCTGCAATATTGCCAAAACTAGCCCTGAAGCATTATATTGCTGCAGTAACATTTTTGTCATGCAAACTTATTATATAAGTTCTGTCGCGATACTCGCAGGTAGCCACGATATAAAGTATTGCTGCAATATTTAAATGATGAACATCCATGAGGTAGAAGCAATACTGTGCCCAGCATAATATATGACCCAGCTTTTCTATTGCAGCAGTACTGCCGTAACATGTTGAGAAAATAGTTTGAATGCTACACTTTGGTAAATTAGAATTCAAATGCCCATTGACATGTAGAATAATCAATAAGAAAGCTGCATTGACCGATAAGTACCCGAATAAAAAAAATCATCAACATCAGGAAAAAAAAATCACTGGAGTGTAACCATTTAAACAAACTTTGTAGAGACCCACCCAAGGCACATCCCCACCAAGTTTGAAGTGAATCTAGCCGACTGTTTTGGAGATGTCAAAAATGTGAATTGTGGACGACTGATGGACGACGGATGGACAACAGATGGCTAATCATAACCTTAGCTCAGCTGACTAACAAGTCACCTGTGCTGAAAAAACAAAGACTTTGTGAATCTGAAAACCACCCAAGTGTCTAAAGTCTGTCCATGTCTTGTCCGTCGGTCATGACCACAACCACTTCACATGCAGAGGATGTCCATGACACTTGTGAAGGAGTCTTGAAGAATTGCCACATGAGTTAAAATATAGGCATATCAAATTTCACATTATATATATATATATATATATATATATATAGAGAGAGAGAGAGAGAGAGAGAGAGAGAGAGAGAGAGAGAGAGAGAGAGAGAGAGAGAGAGAGATACCCTGTTAAATAGCACAATGGAAAATTACTGGTAACCACCATGTGCCTGTACATATATGTGGCAAGAGGACTGTGACAATCCTTGGCTGTAATGAAAGAGTAAAATGCAAATAAATTGATGCATATAACATGGCAAGAGGACTGGGACAGTCCTTGGCTCGAGCAACAGCATAGAACAAAATACAGTTACCAACTACAAAAGTTTCTCGCGCGAAAACCATTATGCATCCCCTGAGCATAAGAGCAATGATCTTTGAAGGAGACTCAAATAATAAATTTGGAAAGGGTTCAGTGATGGAGCCCTTCAATGGAAGTCTCACCTGGGTAAATTATGACCAAGTTTTACGGACTTCATTAATACCCATTTGGAGAAGTGACAGGGAAACTATTTTATTTTGCAAGGCATTGTGACTGACCCATGTCCTGAAGGTCATCCACAATCATGTGAAAAAAGTTCCCAAAATTCATGGAGTATCTGGACCAAAAGTTTTAAGTGAATCTGGCTTAAGGTTTTGAATAAGTCAAAATGTGACCTACCATTACAAACCATTGACTTATATTGGTAATCGATAAGAATACAGAAATTAAAAAAAAATAATGATGCAAAAGTCATTGGAGCATGACTATTTGAACACAGTTGGTAGACACCTGCCCAATGTATATCCCACGAGGTTTGAAGTGAATCTGGCTAATTGTTTCAGAAGAAGTTGAAAATGCGAATTAGCATTGTAGTTTCCATTGACTTGCATATTAATCAACAAGAATGTATGCACAGGGACTGCTGGTACCATTTACCAATCAGGATAAAATGTGCATTTTGGCAATTATTTTTTTCACCTGTCTACAATACATAAAGTGGTTATTTTACACATAACCTCTTCTTGCACATGACTTAAATACCTCTGTGTTCATATGCACTGTAAGCTTTCACGGAATTATCACATTGACAATATTACCAAAAAAAACCCCAACCTACCAGAACCATCATAGCTAGGAATTTGTCTTCATGTCCCCCATTTTGCACATTGCTGAATGATACAATGTTAGTGTGGCCTACACTGGAATATGCTGGTGTGGTGTGGGATCCATATACTGACACCAACATGAAAAAGCTGGAAAGGGTGCAAAATTGCAGTGCAAGAATGGTTTTTAACAAAGGGACTATACAGAGAGCATCAAGCATGTGAAACACCCTTGGTTGGGACTTAATACAGAGGAGGGAAAAAGCTAACCTCTTATTTCACAGGATCGATGCCAATTTATGTGGGTAAAAAGATTCTACACTTGGTATGAATATCTTAATGTACATCTGTGCTACTAGAGGGCAACTTTGTCGCAACCCCACCCTAACCTGTAACCTCATGAATAAACATAGCATCCCAAGTAGTCAGCACCCATGACTTGTGGATTTCCACATGGTGGCAGTGGGGGGATCAAGCTACAGTGAAGGGTAGACCACAAATTGTCAAATAGGGACAAGAAAGCCTCCTGACCTGGTTGGTGTACATGTGTGTTTTGAACATTTGGAACAGAAACAATGCAGAAGTTTAACACACCAGAACCACTACATTTTTCTAGGCAAGAGTGGCAAAAATGGTGGCAAAGGTTAGGCAGATGTAGGTCAGCCACAGAGCTCTCTGAGCAGTGCAAGCTCGTTCTCATTGTCTATGCCATGCACAAACAGGCGGAGGGAAGTTTTAATTCATTCAGCTTTGTGAAGACTAAAGAGGGCTCGTGAAAAGAGTATTAGGATGTAGTTTTAAAGAAGTTTGAAAACTACACTACATACTAAAACGAAATACAATACATGAAAGAGCTACCTTAAAGCTTCCTGAAGCATTGCCAAAAGCCCGGAGAGAGCATGGAAGCATTTATTCGCAGTCTGTATGAACTGTCAGAGCACTGCCACTTTGAGAATGTTACGAACTTCTGAGATGAATTCATAAGGGACAGGATTGTAGTTGGTATACTTACAAAAGTGCATCAACCCAGCTTCAACTAAAATCTGATCAGACCTTGGAACAAGGCATACAAAGAGCTAGACAAGCAGAGCTAGTAAAATCACAGGTCTCTGAAAAAAAACCCTGAGCATTAAAGAAATTGAAGCCGTACAAAATCAAGCAAGATGGGCACGATGCGGGCAAAGCCACCAGCATGGATGGGCCAGGCCGTGGAACACACCACTCAGCTTGTGGCAACCAAAAGCAAACACCTCGGAAATGCACACTCTGCAATGGAGACCATGGCAGACACGAGCCATGAGCACCATATAATGCCCAAGTGTTGACATTGTGGGAATTAAACTTTTAAACTACTTCGCAATACTTTGCGCAGCCTGTACTCAGCCAGTCCAGGTAGTTTCAAATTGACCTGAAACCAAACACAGGTCCATCACAAACATATTTCATGGGTGTAGTACCCTGCTACCAAGAAGTTGAAGCCCCATGGGAAACTGTCCATTGAAATTTAAAATACTCTGGCGCTGATGTGTCTGTAATATATCAGAAACCATATTCAAGACGTTCCACCCCACACCATTGCTAAAGACAAGTAACAATATTCTCAATAGTGCAAATGGAAGACTTATATGGAACCTCTGTTGCAAATACAATATACAATAACAGAGTAAACCAGCTTGAGCTGTATGTTACCAACACAAGAAACTGCTTTGTAAGCAGAAGCATGGCCAAAACAACAGGGCTTATCCAGCTCACAAAAAAAAATATTGTCAATGATGCTATTGACTGTACAGGTAGCCTTGAAGGGGAGCAGGTCAGAATACAAATAAAGGAGGGTGCAACACCATACCACGTCAATACAACACACAGGGACCCAATGTCCCTTCTGCCAAAAGTTGAAAAAAGATGCAAAGGATGGAAAATGCTGGTGTCATAGAAAAAGTGATTGGAACAACAGAATGGTTTACCCCCCCCCCCCCCCAATTGGTAGTGACAAAGAAATATCTGGAGATTTAAGGATCTGTGGTGACCTCCACCAGAAATTTTTTTAAACCAAAATGGCCGAGATACTGACAGATGAAAAGACTCATTTAAAAATGACAACTGTGATGGGAAAAACAAGCAGAGCAAGATGAAAAGATAGCCAAAGTACTATCAATACTAATGGAAAAGGGCTTAATATTGAACAAAGTAAAGTGTGACGTAAAGAAGGAAGAAATTTACCTCCTGAGACACAGATTAAATAAAGATGAAGCATACTCAGACCCTGACAAAATCAAAGCAAGTCAGAGACAAAGAATCACCTACAAACATCAGCAAACTATGATTTATCATTGGAATAATTAATTAACTTGGGCAATACCAACAAACCTGGCAAAAATCATGAAGCCAATAGCCGATCTACTTTAGGAAGATGTCATCTGGATATAGGGGCCAGCACAGGAAATTGCATTCATAAACATAAAGTAAGCTTGGTCCCATCCTTGTGTAAAATGACCCTAAGCTACAGACTAATCAGGGCCGGCTGACTTAAGTAACTACCGCCTTGGAGAAACAGGGGAGACTTGCGAAATACTGAACCCTACCGCACAACATGAAGCTAGGACTAACATACCAGTGGCCGACCTTTTATCCCGCATGCCAAGGTGAATACCATCACAGTTGCATACAGAGGGTCACATTGCATGGGTACAAGGCCAATGGCCAGCATCAACTGCAAAACTGGAAGAAATCCACACAGCAACACAAGCAGATAAAGATCTGCAAGAAGCCATCAAACTCACAAAAAATGGGTGGCCAAAATATTCGTGCATTATTGATAAAACCCCAAAAGGACTGAGGCCAGAAACCACTCTTCAGTAGCTTAGGCATGCTGCTATATGCCAGCAGAATAGTTATATGAAAAATCTCCGCAAAATGAAACTAAGATGGCTCATTTCCACCCTGCATGGTGTCACAAATTGGCATGAAAGGACCAAAATGAGTGTTTGGTGGCCAGGTATCACTTAACAAATTGAAGACCTGGTACACAGGTGGAGCCACTGTCAAGTAAACAGACCAGAACAAAGACATGAACCCCTTGAATCACCACTTCCCTACCACATTGACCATGGGAGCACACCAGTCCAGACATAGCAGAACACAGGGGACAGAAGTCTCTGTTACTTATTGACTGCTACTCCAGGTATCTTGAAATAGTATACCTATTAAGTGCCACAATAACATAAAAGCAAGAATGAAATGCATATATATTTGCCAGGTGGGGAATTCCCCAGCAATAGCCCATTTCATAGGACTCTGGTTTATTCGGTTCACTTCGGGAGGCACACCCTGCTTTGTTAACATTTTGTGCTCGACCAGGCTGGCTGGATGACACGTGAAAGTATCAGAAAGTAAAACCCAGGATGTGTGTTGGATTTAATGGAAAAACTGTCAGCAAACTAAAAATACACGTTTCACCAAAGTTTTGACATTTTAGGTGAAAGATTTGCACTGTTCAGCACAATCCATGCTCTAATCACTAGCGTTAGCCGTGGCCATTGGTTGTAAACATGAAGGCGTGGGCTGGACTCTGCCACTTGCTGATTGGACAATTAGGTCAACAATGGGATGCATAATTAATTAAGGTCCAGAAAAGTGCGGTTCAAATCGGTATGAACAGGTCTATCGATTACTGATAATGCCTCCTACTGGATTGCATCTGAATTTACAGAGTTATCAAAATCCTATGATTTAATTCACTTAGTTTGCACACACTAACATCAATCCAATGGTGCCACAGACAGGTCTGTTCAAATGAAAAAGAACATATTGAAACTAGGCTATCCATTCCTGGCTCTAATGAAATACAGGGCCATCCCTATATAGTCAACAAGCCACATTCCCGCGCAGTTAATCATGAGCAGACAACCAAGAACCACAATCCAAACTCGGGCCAAGAGCCTTGAACCATGCTGGCCAAACACTACTGACGTTCAATTAAAAATTTTAAAAAAAGGCTAAACACAAATATCAACATTATTACAATGAGTAACACTCAACCCAAGCACTATCTAACTCAATCCAGGAGATCAAGCAAGATTAAGACATGAGAAAATGTGGAGTGAACCAGCTACCATAGTGGAGAAAGCAAACACACCAAAATTAGACTGTGTTCAGTATACTTCCAGAAGAATTATCCTCATTTTGAAATAAAATGTGCCAGATGTGCCAGCAAATCTTCGAAGACACCCACAAAGACACTCCAGGGAATAGGTCAAAATGGCACAGAAATATGAGGAAAATAAGTTACGCAGTGGTGGCAAAGTTGGTAGACAACAGAACTAAACGCTATATGCATCCCCTCTGTAAGGGTGATGCATAATAACCAAGATGCAACAGACATGTATGGCAAGAGGACTGTGACAGTCCTTGGCTCTAGCAACAGCACAGCTCAACACAAATAGTTATCCATTACCAAGATGATGAAATATATGAGGACTGTGACAATCCTTGGCTCCAGCATTAGCTCAGCAGAAAGCATGTCAACTCCTGCTGCAAATAAAACAAATAATATGGAAAGAGGACTGTGACAGTCCTGGGCTTTAGCAAATATTTCCAGCCTAGGAAAAGAGACACCACATGACACTTGAATAATGAAGTCAGAACTGTGCAAACTGCTCATTCGGAAACCCAAGTTTGTGGATGAATAATATTCTTCACCCACATCCATCCATTTGCTGCAACATACATTATGTAGGGCAAACAAAGCTACTACGTAATCCATACCGAAAAAATAGCGCTGTCACGATATATAGCAGCAGTACTGCAGTAACATTACCGCAGTACCTTTTATCATGCAAATGAGCTTTGCTGTGATAATCGCACCTAGTGACAATATATTGCAGTAGTATTGACGCAATATTGCAACACAGCTATATAATGCAGCATGTGGTGATACTGCAGCAGTATTGCAGCAATATTGCCAAAACTAACCATGCAGCAATATATTGCCGCAGTACTGCAGCAGTAACATTTTCATCATGCAAATGAGTTCTGCCAAGATACTTGCAGGTAGCCACAATACAAAGTATTGCTACAATATTTAAATTATGAACATGCATGGTGTATGAGGTAGAAGTGATGCTGTACCTAGCATAATATGACCCAGCCTCTATATAGTGGTAGTAGTGCTGCAACATGTTGAGAAAATAGTTTGAATACTACAATTTGGCAGCTGGTCAAAATTTGAATTGGGGTGCACATTTTGACTACATGTCTTGAGCAGCTCATGCAGTAAGAAATCATGCTGACACGCATTTCCAAACATATAAAAGAACTTTACGCTGATCAAAGAAAGAAAAGTAATATGATAAAGTTGATACAATTTTAAATGGCAGTACTCTAGACATACATGTATACAGTTGAGTAAATGCTTTAAAAGTATACAGCTAGTCTTTCAGAATATTAAGATAATGCTCAACAATGCTACAGCAGTTGCATCTACAGGTACACAAATTAATATCACAAATGTGAATCTCAAATACACCAGCTATGTTTCCCACATAATTACAAATGTTGAGATCAACAAAAGGAAAAAACTTGTCTTTGTAGAGACATGTACCTTCACACACTGCATCATGCATGGCACCCATCTTGCTGAAAGTGATTAGAAGCTATGGCTTTCTGGGATTGCTGCAGCTTTCTGTGATATATCGCGGCAAGCTGCAACAAGTGTCGCTGCTTCTAAAGTATTGCAGCAGTATTGCAATATATCGCGGCAAGCTGTGACGAGTGTGGCAGTTTCTTGCAGTATTGCAGCAATACCACTGCAATAATTTCACTGAGGATAAGAAATAGTGCAGCATGCTTCGAAAAAATCTGGCAACACATTTTGTGTTGGAATAGGATTGTAGCAAGCGTGCAGCAGTATTGCTGCACCAATTTCATTTTTGTATGGGAACAGATTGCATGAACACTACAGATACAATGGGGCACAAAGAATATAATTCAGCCCCTGGGTGTACATTTCACCCAGGCAGGACACCATGAACTCAACATTTAAAGTCACATACTCAAGTACATCCAACCCATGTGAATCTTCATTAAAAAAACATGTACACAGATATGAACATTCTACAGGAACAGTGTATGTACACTTTCCTGGGCCCCCACACAGGGACACTTGACACTAGGGCATCCATTTTGGTTAACCCAACATAAATACTTCGCACCCAACCAGGTCAAACCAGAGGGAGATCCCCAGCCACTGAATTCCCATTCTGGACCCAATACAACCAATGGGAAACAGATTTAGACAGACATACTCTTGAATTTCATCATAGTGCTGCTGAAACGTAAACCCAAATGCACGTGTAACGTAACTACAACAGCATGTTACTTCGGTATAGGAATGAAGGCTATGGACTCTAAGGAGCCACGACCTGTTTCATATTTCTTGCAGATGTCTTAATCTGCAACCCTGAAAAGAGAAGAAATCTCTTTTTTGGACAAGAACAAGGCCTCCAGCCAGCATGTTGCTGGGAGTAGCCAGTTGATCCAATTAATTAGGATATGCTCACAGCAGGCAACACATCAGTCTGCGTCCCGTACCCTGGGTTTGCCTTGAAACCCTGCCATGGGTAAAGAGTAACTACTATTAATAAGACTGAAATTATCATGTTAACTAAAACCATTGCTATCATGTTTGGGGGTACTGCAGAGACGTGACTTAATAAATGGAACAACACAGTGTGACACTCCAGTGGGAACTGAGTGAGTGCAGCAGTTAGTATGGGTAAGAGGGTACATTGTGAGGGTAAATTAGGTGCTGGTATTACAGGAAGGTTGTACAAGTGATTCTGGAATGTCACATTGGTGCACATAGAGGCAGCCAAAAGATGTAAACATTTGCTTCAACATTCATGGAGCATTTTTTTGCTTAGTGAAGTCACTTTGTATGTTGATCAAACTTAACAGTCACAACAAAAGTACAGTCTACGAATTTAGGAACCATCTCTCACAGGTGAACCAATGAATGAACATCTTGTTCCATTTATGAAGTCATGCTATCCCCAAACATATTGTAATGGTTTTTGTTTACATGATAATTTCAGTCTTACTAATAGTAGTTACCCTTCACCCATGGCAGGGTCTCAAGGCAAACCCAGGGTACAGTTGCAGACTAATGTGCTGCCTGCTGTGAGCATATCCTAATTAATCAGATAAGACTGGCTACTCCCAGCAACATGCCGGCTGCAGGCCTTGTTCTTGTCCAAGAGATTTCTTCTCTTGTTAGGGTTGCAGATTAAGACATCTGCAAGGAATATGAAACGGGTCATGGCTCCTTCGAGTCCATAACCTTCATTCCTGTACCGAAAGAGGAAAACACTGTGGGGTTATCCAGTGTAAATTATCACAAAATTTGACAAAACATAGGCAGCAGTGTTTGTAGCAATTATCAACAAAAAAACCCTGTGGGTTACATGTCACAGCATAATGAATGTGGTATCTTTGATGTCAAAACCCTCAAAACTGGAGTATTTTAGCCAATTTTAAAGCTTTTATGACATCAAATTTAACTGAAGCATTCCTTGTTTAGATAAATTGCCATTTGTGAGTTTTCTTTGCCATGTTGTCACAGCAACAAAAAACTCCAAAAGCATGTAAAAATGCTCAAATAAACATATTTTTTTGTTTGTTTTTATGAACTAGAGGCAAAAATCCTACGTATCTGAGCATTTACCCCAAATCCTACTAAATCCTACAATTATTCCCAAATCCTACAAAAGTAGGAAAATCCTACTCTTTACAGGCACTGAGGCAGGCTACTTGTGGAAGGAATTATGCCCGCTTTATTCATTTACAAGTTACTGGTGTACATGCAAGCAGGTACACCAGTGGTTGCCCAGTACAAATTTTGACCATGGCTTCAAATGAGCTGAATGCAGCAGTTCTTTGCTATGTGCCACTGTAAACAGCAGTCACTCTAAAGTTCTTCACTTTGCAGCTTGTACAATCATGGAGATGAACATCCATGGACCTTGCAGGCCAAGTGGCCATTCAGTTATAACTTTCCAGTTCACATGCTGCCATAAGCAATTTGTATCATTATTATGCATCCCCCACTGGGGGATGCATATAGTGTTTAGTAGAATTCGAGAGCCGCCGCCGCCGGATTTCTTACTTGTGCTATAACGCTAAGGCATATTTATGTATTACGTTCTATTTTGGTATAAATATTCTACAGGTCTGGGGAATTCATCTGATATACTGTTTGTCAAAATCCATTGATTTTTATTTATTCTTTATTAAGGTTTTTCGTTTTTTGCTGACTCAGCAAAATCAGGCAAAATTGTTTTTTCCGTATATATCTTGCTTATGGTTGATCATAGGCCCATGGTTACTATTGAACATTAATAGGAAATCACCTATGGGCTTTCTTTTGGTGTTGTTAAATTTGACCTCGAGTGACCTTGAAAGGTCAAACTGAGGTCAAAAGCTTGTTTTCCTTATATAGCTTTGTTACGGTTGATCGCAGACCCATGGTTACTATTGAACATGAATAGAAAAGTACCTATGGGCTTTCTTTTGGTGTTGTTAAATTTGACCTCGAAAGGTCAAACTGAGGTCAAAATTTTATTTTCCTTATATATCTTTGTTACAGTTGATTGCAAGACCATGGTTACTATTGAACATAAATAGGGAACACTCTGTCATGGGTGGGGGATGCATATTTGTATTCGCACAGCACAAAAACTTGTGTCTAGTTATATATGCCTTTTACATGTGGTGTCTGTGTAAAACAAAGGACTACAGGCAAGATAGAATCATGGTAATGTGTCACCAAGATATTGCCAACAATTCGTCATCACACCAAGGAATAAAACGCAGTCCAGAGGACTACAAACTCAAACTGTCATGTAATATGGGAGCAAGATGATTCAACACCATAAAAAATTGAGCCCTACAATGCATTTGATAATTACAGTGCACATAAAGTGAAAAATTGTCTCCACTACATAAAATGCCACCATGCATGCTTTCTGGAGTCCCTGTGTCAAAATATACTGTACCTAAAATAACCTGCTGATATTGGATATCTTCAGCTAGGTTTCATTGGTCAGTAAATATGCAAGGTACCAAAACTGCAGAGTGGCACTGATGTGAAAAATCTGTGATAGTCACCACATCCACATGACCAGGAATGATCACCGGTACAGATGATAGAAAAACCTCCAAATTTGGAATAGATTCTCAATACGCAATCCCCAAAATGTTGCCAGGGGGAGGAAAAAAGTATAGCATGACAAATCAGTCATACCTGACTATAAAAAATATTTTGGAGGGTCCCTGAAACAAGATGTTCAATACATGATATAGACATCAGCACCTTACACCCCTTGCACATCCAGAGCCACCAGTCTCGATCCTATCTGGAATTCCAATGAACATTCAGGCAAATGCACACACTAAATGCAACAAAATTCTTTCAGAGAAAAAGTAGTTCTGAGAAATATCCGACTCGGCGAATGGATGTTACAAATATAAATCGCAAATATTTTTTCCAAATGTGTTGCTTTGCCATCAGCACATGGTGAAAATTTTCACAATTTGCATCCAACTTTGTGGACCAATAATTTTTTCACACAAGTTGGGTCCTTGTTGCCCCACAGTACATATCACTAATACTGCGAAATGCAGAAATTACGAGACTGGTGGCTGTGGTGTTCTCACTTGACTAGTCACTGTATACCACTGTTCATATTTCAGCTAAAGATACAATTATTTCACTGAGGATTGTGCCAATTCCAATTTATAGTTGAAAAAAATTATCAGTGAAATGAAAACAAGACTCCTTTACAACAAATGGCATGACTCTGGGTAACTTACCAGTGCATTTAAAGACGCAATTGAGTATATATGAACAGTGGCATACAGGGGTCGTGGACTAGTCCAACCAGTAAGAACGGCCAGGCTTTGGCTTGCCAGGAGCCTGAGATGAAGCTGATGCTCCTCCTCCAGACTGTGTACCCGCTCTCCCAACACCTGGAAGTGCATTTGTTGCAGGGGATGGACCTGGCTGACCCTGCCAGAAGAATCCACTGGAACAGATGACCAATCAAGTGTGGGAACAGTAGGCATAGCAGTTTGGTGCAGAGGGCCCTGGCCAACGCAGGGGTGCTGGTCAAAGGGGTCAAAAAGGTTCCTGGTGATGACTTTGCAGACAAAAATGTTGGTGACAGGACGGACGTGGGCAAACTGGCAGACGATGAATCGACAGATGAACGTGATCTTGCTGACACAAATGAAGTGGACATGGACTACCTTGCCGACACAAATGGAGTGGACATGGACGACCTCAAAGGGGAACGTGTACGGTCACGTCCACCATCTCTTTGGTCCCTTGTAGGTTCTCCAGAAGAAGGAACAAGATGCCTAGGAGATAGTGACTGAGAACATCCACGTTCACCTCTGAGGGATCTATCTCGTTTGTCTTGTTCATCAGAATGAGATAGATCGGACGACGGAGAACCTTGTTGTCGAGCACGTGCTGCTGCCTGTGTCGCTGCACAAGCAGTGGCACGACCTTGCTGCAGTCTAGCGGTGGCACACCGCCACTGAAGTTCTTGTCTACGCTGCTGCTGGGCGGCAAGCTGCCCCTGCTCTGCGACCCTTGCCGCTGGCAAAGGCTCAGCAGCAGGGCCACCCATATGTAAGTTTGTAAAGGCTCCGCGACAAGCACAATAGGCATCATCAGCATGTGAACGTAAACTAGGTGGCCGTGGTCATACAGGTCTAGGTCTTGGTGCTCCTGTGGCTGGTGCAGTTACAACTGCATTTCTGCAGTCTACATCCCTCCCTATCAATACCCTATACCGAGCTGGCATCTGACGCTGCAACCCCTCAACTGCCACCTTTACCTGTGCATACACTGTTGGATACGTCTGGTAGAACACAGCCATCAGCTCCCGCTGGTTGTCCTAAGCTTTTCCCTTGCCCATCTTGTTCCGGCCATTCCCAAACTTGGCAGTGGGACTCTTGAAGAGGTGATCCGGGACCCAGGATGGTTTGTAGTCCAGCTTGTATGCAGCACACCCTCTTGGAGCACCGCTGGGCCGCATTAACCAGTGGAGTAGCTTCAGAGTCTCGTTGTGCTGAGATGCCCTAGAATAGAAACGCGCTTGTCAAAACTTGTCTAGTCAAAATTTCCTTCCAATGCCTGAAAATGAGTCAGTATCTTCCATTCTGCAATCTGAAGCAAATGGTTGATTCACCTCCAAACACTTTGCTTCTGGATACCAAGAGGACTTTCAATACATTAGCAAAAGTACCACATTCTTGTGACTTCTCTTGGCATCTTTATGCAGGGACAACATCGTATTATCAGCCAAGAATTATTGTCTTTATCATCAATTTCATTTTTGTAAAACTTTACACATTAATGTCAGAATTAGGACAATAATCTTCCACAAATGGACAAAAATATTATCCAACTTTTCAAGCAATTTTTTTGTGAAAGCAAATTATTAAATCAGTTTTCACAATGCAGCACTATGGCAAGCCAAAGCTGCAAATATTCACAAATAGAGATATCTGTATTTCTAATACAGATATCTGAATTAGAAATGTTTATATCTGAATTTCTAATTCAGATATCTGAATTAAACTGGAAATACAGATATCTGTATTAGAAATACAGATATCACTATTTGTGAATATTTTGCAGCTTTGGCTTGCCATACAGGACAAAGTTTGTAGTTGACATGGAGGACCAAGTTTGTAATTTACATGATAGACAAAGTTTATAGTTGACACGGTGCACCAAGTTTATAGTTGACATGATGCACCAAGTTTGTAGTTGACAAATGCCCTAAGTTTACATGTTTACATTGGAAACTTGGCTGGAAGATCAATATAAAGAACCACGAGACTGAAAACAATGAGGACAGCAAAGTCAGTGATGCTTTTGGGCCATTTCTACTAGAGAGAGAGATTATAAAATGAGGGAATTAAGTCTCCATACTAAATGAAAATTAAATCCAGTAATTTTGTAGTGTTTTTTAAATGGAGGCAAAAATACTATGCACTAAAAGAATTGGGAAAAGGTATAATGGGACCTCGATTATTCTGGAGACAGCATGGAATACCATATACTGTGACAGCACTTAATAATAATATTGCTGGTGTCCAACTGTCTTGTTTCTTGCGGTAAAATCAGTTTTTCAATGCACATTTAAAACTGGAGCATTGATGTACAATTTTATGTGCTTATATAGACATAAATACGATGTAAAGGTTTACAATTGGAATAATCAATATTTTTAATAGTTCCTTACCTATGTAATTTTACAGGTCCTGTTGTACCTTGAAGTACCGTGTACAAATTTTGTTATTTGTATCTTGAATTTGGCAACAGACAAGAGGTGCCTATAAATTTATAGTAATCCTGTAATGTTATCATGCACCCATGATGTGTGGAGAGACAATGACTTGCATTGTTCAACCATCCTTTAGGGGGTCTCTGTCTGCATTGAGGTGTTGGCCAATTATATATTTGTCAACAATTTTGAACTTTGGTTAATGTGTTAGTTTGACTGTGCAAAATCCTGTACATGAAAGCAAATAGTTTTCAGCCATGGTTGCCGATCCAGTTGAAGTTTCTGTAGTTGCAGGAAGACTTCTGTATATGGTTAAAGGAAGTTTTTTCATCATAGTTACAAACATAAAATTCATGATAAAAATTAAACCTTTTTACCAGGGTTCCATTAGCCAAATACTAAATTTGAATTCATTTGGCTAAGGAAGTTTCCAAATGGGTACTTATTTCAACCTGAATTGTACAAGTTAGATCAAACTCTGCGGTGGTTACGGTTTCATTTTCTGATTTAACTACAAATTTTGAAGGCCTAGATCTGTCCCTGCTTACCAGCATTTAATACCTTTATGCTCCTCTTTGGTAAATCAAAAACAATTGTACAGACTGTGAAATACAATTGCACAGATTATAAAAAATTACCTATATTATACTGCTAATTTTTGAAATGTGCCGACTTGTTAGTCACCAGATCTTAGAAAATCTGATCATGCCTATCTGTAGATCATTTGACTTTGTACCTTCTCAACTTTCAAAAACAAATGCGTTGAATGTTTTGCTTTTGAACATGTATGGATGTTCCCTGGTGGTCCTTACAAAAGAAATGATGCAATAATGTGTGCATTTATGATTTTTTTTTAATAGGGATTTTTTTGAAAAAACAAGTTTGAAGAACCAACTGGCCAATTGCAACATTGGCCAATTGCTTGATATTGTGTACAAGGTAATCTGGGGTCAGGCAGCTAGATCACATTTTGGCCACAAGGAGATAATGGGATTTTTTTTCCCTTTTTTTCTGCAGTTTTTAAGTGTTAACTCTTAAAGTGCTGATTTAAGATTGAGTTAACAGCTTTCCTCGGGACACTATTGCGCGCATAGTGTCCCCAGGAAAGCTGTTGACTAAGACGACTTTTTGCTTTAGACTAGGCTTGCTTGTATTTCAAAGAAAGCCATCTTCATGAGGAATTTGAATCTTCTAACCATTATATGTTTAAAGGTAAATGAGAAAATGACAATAGCCTTGATGAGCACTGTAAAGCACTGTGAGGGTAAATCTATTTTGACTTCTCATAGAATTGCTCTCAATTTTGTCACTGGAGGTGATAGAAGTTTACAAAGTTGATGAGGATACTTAAATTTTGTACTAAGATATATCAAACTTTGGGATCATATCAATAACTACAACTGTATATGCATAAAGCAATGCAGTTTTATGCAATATTGCCAAAATGGTTGTATGGAATGTTTTGATTTCAGACATTGGCCAGGTAGATCTGTATGTTTGCAAAGAAATGGTCATTTTGATTTTTCAGGAATTTTTCTCTGAACATTTTTTTAAACATCTTAGTCTTAAGAATTGCCGGGCCAATTACTTTGATATTGTATGCAGGGTTACCTGCAGTCCTTGGACACCAGCATGGGAAACTTGATCCCCTGGTTTTCTGTCTCTAGCAGCCTAATCACCATCGCCCAAAAATGGACAGCTGCACCTTATGACCACCCATGTGCTGATAGTTTCTTCTAAAACGAACAGTTGGTCCTATATGGGCCCATGGTTACCATTAAGCATAAATAAGACAGTGCATGTGGGGTTTCTGTGTTACTTTTGACCTTGAGTGACATTGGAAGATCAAACTCGCATTGATATACCACTTTTTGTCATCTATTGGAAAACACAAATAGAGTATATCTGCATATGACAAAATCTGCATTTGGAGGAGGAGCAGATTCCAGTCAGCAGAGCACAGGGCATCCTGGTTTGGTTTTTAATTTAATTTCTGTAATATTCAAACCATAGTCAATGGTTCAATGTGATAAGAAAAGGCCTGATTTGGAAAGATATGACAGGCCATATATCATGCTGATCTTTTATCATTCTCTTGAGACTAGTGTCTAACATGTACAGTGTTTTATAAATTACAGTGCATGAATCTTTTATTTTTCATTTTGCAGCATATTCTAAGTTGTTTGAATACAGAAGTCATAATTTATTTCTGTTGACTGCACTATAAAGTCTCTAATTGTGAGCTGTCAAGCATATACCATTAAGTCTCCTTGACAGTACACTGTCAGGAATTTGTCTTGTGCAGTTTCAGGGGTTTTTTTTCTTTTTTAATTTGCTTTGTTTTATTTTATTAATGTAACGATTTTTGCTCTTGTTGAAGACTTCATATATCCAGTTTCATTCTTGGAATTCTGCAAATTGCTTTTCAGTGAATGTGTATAAAAGGCTTTTTATGAATTGGAACACTTCTTTTATTTATTTGCTTAGTACTTACTTACTTGCTTACTTATCTATTGCCATATAAAGAAGATTTGATATCATGTTTCATTTCAAAGATAGATCTTGCATTCTAAGAATCGAGTGATTAACTAAGTCTCCATTGACAGCTGTGACAGTTGGCCACTGCAGCATGAATGTCAAATGTGAATGCATGTCATACCTGTAAGCTTTACAGCAAATGAGGACTCCAGAAACTTGTCAAATGTGCCCAATGTAGATGTAAATTTCCTTTTCTCTCAAAAGCCTGCATGTTGTCCAGTGGAACCTGGGATACAGGTCTCTGGTTCCACAGGGAAACTGAGGCTTGCGTTTGTACCATGCAACTGGTCAAAAAATTGATTGAGGTTCTTGTTTGTATAGTGGGACTGATCAATATAGAAAGTTGAAGTCACAACAGTGTGAGCCTAGGTTTTAATGTGACATGAAGCTTGGAGGAATCATAAACAGTTGATGATTCCTCCAAGCCTGAAGGATGGGTGTGCACAAGGTATAGCCATTGGTGAATGTTAACAATACTGTGGTATGTTTAAGACAGGTAGCAGCACATGGTGTGTGCACTTTAGCTTCAGCTTAGCCATAAACGCCAGAGTGAAGGCAGCAGACAATAACCTGGCAGACGATAAGCCAGCAGACAATTAGAAAAGTGATCATTACTTATGGCAGATATAGGGATATATCGTTTGGCTGCGGTTTCATCATTGGAACCCCAATACCATCGTGTACATACAATAAGCACCTGATACCCTGTGACCTCCATTTTGTTACCAGGGGCTTGCAGATTTTTGTGAACAAGTAAAGAAGGGGGGATAAGGGTGGGTCTCAGTACGCTGTTACAGGTAATTATTTTTCTAGAGTACGCAGTACGGAAAATAAAAATCTTTCAAAATTTTGGATAGTACGAAGTACGTAAAATTAGAGGGCTTCCAGTATGCCAGTATGGGAAACCCCTTTCCCAACCTCAGTAAACTGCCGTGGACAACCCAAAAGGAAGACCTGTGAACACAAAATATGTTTTCGTTCCCTCATTCCACCATTTGAATCCAGATATGTGTGAAAATGTTCTTGTATCTCCAAATGATGCTATGCGGATTTGATATCAAATAAGAATATGAAGGAGCCATTGTAAAATATGCTACGGGTCATTGGTATGTCTTCCATTTTAAATTTGTGCTTGTGCAAGAACAAGTTCACATAACTTAAGCCCAGCATCAATCTCAATTTCCCAACTTTATTTGCTTTCACTGAAAGTGGGTTCACCGCGTATGGCTTTTTCTTTACAACCTTTATGCAGCCCTTTTCAACTAATCCCCTTATTTTTTTTAAACAAACTCAACATGATTTTAGGCAGACTCCTTATTTTCGAATTCCAATCTTCTGGGTTCACAAAAAAACGGAAGTTTGTAGCCTTCGGATATAACACTAAGTATAAACTTGGATTCTGTTATTGTTTTAAAAAATTCTATGGCCTTGCCTAATCCCCCCCCCCCCTCATTGGGAGTTAAAACATGTGCTCCTGTGTCATTGTTTGAACAAAACTTCTGCCAGTGCGATGCGCTTCAGCAGCCCACATTGAGTTTTCCATTGCCCAAGTTGTCCACACAGAAAACATTTGTCCTTAGACTTGTCACGTGGCAGTCCCTTTGCCACGACACCCCCATTTTCCATGTTGGCGCCCACTCCCATATCTGTTGGCATGAAATAATTCTCCGCCGCTTGCCTGCCTTTCTTTTTCTTCTTCTCTGGCTCGTTTCTCAGCCCTGGCGGACGCTCTTCATAGCTTTTTCTGATCTTCTTCCTCCGAACTGAGCTCGTTGAGTGCATAGTCTTTTACTACTCGCCAGTGCAGCTTTTCACTATCAGCATTTAGCACAAGTTTCTGTCTATGCTTAATCAGATCCATACCTTCGGATAACGCGTTCTTGGCTGCATCATATTTCTTGTTCTCAAGACTGGAACTAGCACGTTGAACACAGTCCAATACCTTCAACTTGTGGATATATTGCTGCTCATCCCCTTTCTTTTTGAAAGACCGTCGTTCGGCAAACTTCAACCTTCTGATTTCTTCCAGACTTTCATCTGCTCTGCCACTTAATTCGTCCTTGAAAGAATTCAGCTTTGTGTCAATTAAAACGCCAATTTGCCCTAAAAGGTCTGAATCTCGATCCGTATCGCTGTGTAGAGACATCACAAGGAACTACGACCATGGGGACGAAAAGATCTACTGAATTGGTAAGCATGGAATGAATGTTTAATCCCTTCTCGAATATATATACTCAGCTCAAACTGTCAGATGAACCAATCATTAATCGCCTAGATTGCCGCCAAAAACCCTCAGCCAATAACATGGTTGCATTAAATGCCCTGGCTCAACAGTTTTAACCCATTGCATTTGGTTACCGGCTAAACAATATTTTCGGTTACTACTGCGTCTGCGTGCCGACAGAAAATCATAACTTCTTAGGGCCGATTACCAATACTGAAAAAAAAGTTTTGATAAAAAATTCTTTTATTCGACCTTCACATTTACCGTCCTCAATTGGACTCACATGGAGCACGTGATCTCAAAATGAATTACCCTGCTCTTCCTCCGAAAAACGGGGTCGGTCAGGGGTGATAACCTCAAAAGAATGAGGTACATCGTATGCTCACTTTCAGGTCAAAATCAGAGTTGATTGCTGTATAGGGCCTACATATTGTTTCCTGAGGTCAGCAAAAGCTTGTAACATACGCTGCAGTGGGTGGTCTTTAAGAGACAAATTCAACTTTAGAATGATTAATTAATGTAATGAATGAATCGATTGACTGGCTGACCGACTAATTGACAATTGCATTAATTCTCTATTCATTCATTCATTCATTCATACACACAGACTGACGGACGGACAGACAGACAGACAGACAGACATATATGTCTGTGTGCCAACACAGATATTGTTTTTCTAGGAATTCTTTCTTTCTTTCTTTTCTGTCTTTCTTTACAGGCAAATTTGTCCAACATTTCACTTAACAAGTATAACAGGTAGAAACTCTAAACTTGGCACAATTATACTTCTATAGATGAAATCTCGCCTGCTTATAATGAAAGGTCGTGCGTTTCAAAATTATGCATATAAGGGCTTACTAAAGTTTTAAATCTTCAATATCTTATATACTATAGGAGATGTGGTTCCAAGTGTATAGGAGTTCGATCAAAGGTCATCTTAAAAATCACAGTCATGTCAAGTTCAAAGGTCAGTTTTAGGCCAAAATGTCATTTTTGAGGTCAAGGTTCACTTCAGGCAAAGGTCATCTCAAGGTCAAAGGTCATTTTAAGGTAATAATAATAATAAACCTTTATTTATAAAGCGCCCACTCCATTAGAAGCACGCTCATGGGCACTGTACATCAGTAAAAAGTTTGTAGTGACACTCCATATGGAATAAGAAATAATGAGTTATAGTTAAAAACAGAGTCAGTTCATTAAAATCACACATTAAATGCTTTCTTAAATAGGTAAGTTTTCAGTTTGACTTTACAATAAGATACAGATGAGGCTGTTTGGATGACATTAGGTACATTGTTCCATAACCGTGGTGCCGCCACAGAGAAGGCCCGGACACCGTGGGTATTTTGATTAGAGGTAGGCTGAACAAGTAGCTTATTTTTATGAGATCTAAGACACCTTTTTGGTAAATATGGCAAAATGAGGTCCTGCAAATATTGTGGTGCAAGTCCATTTAGGCACTTGTAGGTTAGCAGTAAGATTTTAAATTCAATGCGGAATTTAACAGGAAGCCAGTGCAAGCTCCTCAGAACTGGCGTGATATGATCGAATCTCCTGGCTCCTGTTGCAATTCTAGCTGCACAGCTCTGTACACATTGCAGCTTATCTATCAGGTAATTAGGTAAGCCTACAAGTAGTGCATTCAGGTTGTCCAGTCTAGATGTAACAAAGGCATGGACTAAAATCTTAGTGTCCTTTGTTGATAAGTATTTTCGCACATCACGGATGTTCTTAAGTTTCATATGGGCAACCTGGCATATACTATTGATGAGGTCATTGATATGCGACTCCAGACTCATGGATGAGTCAAAGATAGCACCTGTATTCCGGGCTTTTTCACTTGATGAAATGTCACTTTGGCCAATCTACAAAGAAACACTTTCAGGTTTGTTATGCTGCTGATATTTAGATCCAAGTAAAAGTAATTCTGTTTTGTCATCATTCAGCTTTAAGAAATTTCTGGCCATCCATAGACGTATTATTGGATACATGCCTCTATACACTTAGTGGCTTCTTCAAGTCAACAATCAGATGTAGGCTTAAAGGTAATATATATCTGAGTATCATCAGCATGGAGATGGTATTGCAGACCATGGCGGCGGACAATGTCACCCAGAGGAGAAGTGTAGATGGTGAACAAGATCGGTCCTAAGACCGACCCTTGAGGTACTCCCCATTTTAGTGTATCACTGTCCGATGAAACTCCACTAATCTGTACTGACTGGGTGCGAGGCGACAGGTAAGATTCAAACCACTTCAAAGCAGTGCCATTCACACCAATTCGCTCCTGGAGTCCCTTAAGGAGACCATCATAATGCACAGTGTCGAATGCTGCAGACAGATCTAATAATACTAGCAACACACATCACTTTCCATCTATTGCTTGCAAGATATCATTCTGCACTTTTACGAGGGCAGTCTCAGTACTATGTAGCCCTTAAAAATGGTAAAGAGCCTGGACCTGACAGTATCAAGAATGAAATGTTGAAGGTAATCTGTGGAATTATACCCGATATTGTCTTACAGTTATATAACTCTGTTCTTGCAACCAGACACTACCCGTCACTATGGAAACAGTGTTTAATCTTACCTATTTATAAAAAAGGTCCGAAAGACATACCCTCCAACTATACGGCTATTTCTTTACAAAATACATTTAGTAAACTATTTGCTTCTATGATAAAAAAGCGTATGTATTCATTTTTGAAAGATTCAGATTTTTTCTACGAGGGTCAGTCTGGTTTCATCGAAGGACGACAAACTACAGACAATGTATTCATGATTAAAAATATTGTCGATAAGTACTTTGTGCAGAAAAAACGGGTTTTTACAGCGTTCGTCGACTTCAGACGAGCTTTTGATACGATTCCAAGGGAAAAATTATATTATAAATTGCATATGGCAGGCCTCCCCTTGGAATATATACAACTGGTTTCACACATGTATGAAAATACGATGGTGTCCATTAAGTTAACTGATGGTGAAACACAATTTTTTCCTAGTACTATTGGTCTGAAACAAGGATGCCCATTAAGTCCACTTCTGTTCAATATCTATATCAATGACTTTGAAGTGTGTATTAATAAGGACAAGCTATATGGAGTTAATACAGGAGACAGAAAAATAAGCTCACTGTTATTCGCTGACGATGTCATGCTGTTATCAGATTCTTCCTTTGGACTCCAACAACTGTTAAATAATCTTAACAGCTACTGTCTCAAATGGGAACTGGATGTAAATTTGGACAAAAGTATGGGAATGATTTTTAACAAAAAGAGTGAATCACTGGAACAAATGTGTAAATTTACATATGGTAGTAAAGACTTTCGCTTAGTTAACTGTGTAGAGTACCTGGGTATCATGATTAAAGCAAGTGGAGTGTTTTCTTATGCGGAAAAACACCTAGCTGACAAAGCACAAAAGGCCGCTTTCATGCTGAAACGCAGTATTGTGTCAGACAGGAATAATCTGATAACTCCAGATGTAGCTCTCACTTTATTTGATTCTTATGTTAAGCCTGTGGTGCTCTATGGATGTGAAATATGGTCTCTTGCATCCTACAAAAATTTGAAAACAGGAAAGTACTTTTGTGACCCACATACCCAAAATTTGATAAATATTCATGAATCAGAAAAGGTACAAACTGATTTTTGTAAATTCATCCTTGGAGTATCGAACAAAACTCATAACTTAGCATCTTTAGCCGAGCTGGGAAGATACCCACTCTCTATCGACATGAAAATTAAAATAATAAAATATTGGTTAAGAATTACAAACCTGGAATCGGATAATATATTGTTAAAATCTTTAAATGACATTTCCTCCTTAGACGACGCAGGCCACACAGTGTGGCTGTCAGCCGTCAGGAAAATCCTTGAGCACAACGGTTTCTCTTATGTGTGGAAAAACAAAGGCAAAGATATCATATCTGATGTGTTCCTGAAAAAATTGAGAATACGCCTGCAAGATCAACACACCCAACTGTTTCACTCATCTCTGTACAACGACAATGTAATAAATGGATCAGGTGCCAAACTTAGAACATATAGAAATTTCAAGGTAAATTATGTAAAAGAAAAATATTTAAGTTGCATCAGATCTTTTAAGTATAGGAAAGCCCTTTCGAAACTACGGCTAAGTAGCCATGCATTGCGCATTGAAGTTGGTAGATATAAACACGAATTAGTTGAAGACAGAATATGTGAATTTTGTGATTCTGGCCAAATTGAGTCAGAAGAACATTTTTTACTTCACTGTTCGTTGTACAGAGATGAGAGAAACGACCTTATATCAGCTTTATCCGTCTCAGCTCTGGAATTCTCCCTAAGTCTATTTTTTCCCCTGACTGCGAGGTGGCGGTGCCAGTCGGCAAGTGTGTATACAATATGTTCAAGAAAAGAAAGAAAAAATCATTAGATAGGTAGTAGGATTTTAGTTGTGTGTACATAATTTTAACAATTTTTGTTTCTTCAATTGCATTTTATTTGTATATATTTTATTGTACATAATTTTGTATGCTGTAAACCCACATTGGGTACAAATAAAGCAATAAAGTACTTAACTATGGAATTTTTTGTAAACAGATTGATAAAGCTCATGCATATTGTTCTCTGTAATGTGTTCCAAAAGTTGTGTTGCAACAACCTATTTTGACACGTATGGCAAGTTTGACACTGGGCGATAGTTTTTCAAGCAGTCAGGGTCGAGAGATGGTTTTTTCAGTAGAGGTGTTATAACAGCAGTTTTGAGAGCGTCCGGCACAATGCCCTCCTGAAAGGACAGTCTAGTAATTTGCTTGATAGGTCAAAGGCCACTTTCGATGGTGGCTTTCTTCTAGCCATAACTTTGTCAATTTTAATCAAATTCTGATTATGTTGGGCTCAAATTGTAGCTATTGTACCACTGCGCATTTTTGGAACTTATATTTGACCTCTAAAGGTCAAAGGTCAAGGTCATTTGGACCTCTGAAAGTTTCGTCCAGTATTAGCTTGGCCAATTTCCATCCAATTCTAATCATCTTGGACTCAAATTTTAGGAATTGCAACACTGCACATTTTTATAAGAACATGTAACCTCAAATGGGCAAAGGTCAAGGTCATTTGGCCCTTTGGAAGTTTCATCTTGCCATAACTTGGTAAATTTGGACTTACATTGTGGGTATA
Source organism: Hermodice carunculata (assembly GCA_964020975.1). Lineage (NCBI taxonomy): Eukaryota > Metazoa > Annelida > Polychaeta > Eunicida > Amphinomidae > Hermodice > Hermodice carunculata. The sequence goes on along the minus strand of OZ026617.1, from coordinate 19,078,741 downwards.
GTTACACTGTGCATTTTTGCAATTTACATGTGACCTGTCAATGTCAAAGGTCAAGGTAAAAGTCATCTGGACTTTGACATTTTCATCCAGCTATTAGCTTTATAACTGAATGTGAATTGCCATAACTTGGTCAATTTTTATCGGATTTGGAACATGGTTGGCTTGCATTGCGAGTATTATAACACTGTGCCATTTTACATGTGACCTGTAAAGGTCAAAGGTCAAGGTCATTTGGACTTTGAAATTTGCATCCAGCCATAAGCTTAACGTGATGGGAAGTACCAAAGGATAAAAGTTGTAGCATTTAATACTTATAACTTTTGAAGGCGCACACACAGGTTTGCTTTGAAGCAAATCTTCTTTTCTAGTTGTCTGTTTGTTTCTTTATTGATTTTTTAAAAAGTTATTTATCATTCAACGCTCATTTTAAGGGAGCAAAATATGTAAACGAGTGGACAATAACGAATTTGTTAATGCTTTCTCATGTCAAACTCAAAGCTACTGTACGCCATCTGTAAGTCATAGTCTGAGTCGAATTTAATTTGGTGTTTAAATATATATGCCAGCTCAGATCGGTGCTTAACATGGCACAGCTGGCCCTCTTTTCCCATAGGCGGAGTTGACAGGATTTAGGTACTACGGCCAAAAAATATATAAAATAATGCAGCAGAATGTCACCAGCCTCTCCTAATTATGCCGTGTGCCAACATCTTCTTGTCATGCAATGAATTATTTATTATCTTTGTCTGTCAACACAGACATTCTGTTTATTATGTCTGTGTGCCAACAAAGACATATTGTTTTTTCACGAATTCTGTCTTTCTTTCTTTCTTTAAAGGCAAATTTGTCTGACATTTCATTTGAAAAGTATTATACGTAGAAACTCCAAACTTGGCACAATTATACTTCTATAGATGAAGTCTCGCCTTTTTATAATGACAGGTCATGCTTTTCAAAATTATGCAAATGAGGGCTAATTAAAGTTTTAAATCTTTAATATCTTATATACTATAGTAGATGTGGTTTTGAATGTATGGGAGTTCGATATTAGCAAGGCAAAGGTCATCTCAGATGTCAGGGTCATATCAAGGTGAAAGGTCAATCTTAGGTCAAAATGTCATTTTAAAGCTCAAGGTTCACTTTAGGCAGAGGTCATCTCAAGATGAAACCTCATTTTAAAGTCAAAGGCTACTTTCGATGATGGCTTTCCTCTAGCCATAACCTGGTCAATTTTTGTCTAATTTGGACATGTTGGGTTTAAATTGTAGCTATTTTAACACTGCACATTTTTAAAACTTACATGTGACCTCTAAAGGTCAACGGTCGACGTTATTTGGACCTTAATTTTAACCCGGCCAATTTCCATCCAATTCTAATCGTGTTGGACCCAAATTGTAGGTATTGCAACACTGCACATTTTTGTAAAACCATGTAACCTCAAAAGGGCAAAAGTGAAGGTCATTTGGCCCTTTGGAAGTTTCATCTTGCCATAACTTGGTAAATTTGGACTTAAATTGTGGGTATAGTTACACTGTGCATTTTTGCAATTTACACGTGCCCTGTAAATGTCAAAAGTCAAGGTAAAAGTCATCTGGACTTTGACATTTTCATCCAGCTATTAGCTTTATAATGGAATGTGAAGTACCTAAGGACAAAAGTTGTAGCATTTAATATTTACAACTTTTGAAGCCACACAGATTTGCTTTGAAGCAAATCTTCTTTTCAAGTTCTTTCTTTACCAGCAGTTTGTCCGACATTTCATTTGAAAACCCCATTATGCCTAGAAACTCCGAACTTGACATGATTATACCTCCATACATGGGATCTTGATTTTATTCAGAGGATTGATTATTTTCCAAAGTATGCAAAGTAGGGCCATCTTGAGTATTTTTAAAAATATTATAGGTAGGGTAATCATAAACAGTGTATGTGTCAACATACACTTATTCTCTTCTTCATGAAGTTCTTTCTTTTTTTCTTTTTTCTTCTTTCTTTCTTTCTTTCTTTCTTTCTTTCTTTCTTTCTTTCTTCTTTACCATGAACTTATCCAACACTTTTCTCTGACATTGTTATACATGGAAACTCCAAACTGTGTATGATTGTACCTCCATACAAGAAGTATTGCCTTTTTATGCAGAGGAATGAAGATGTTTACAATTATGCAGATTATGCGAATTTGAAATTTTAAATCTTTAATATCTTCAAAGGTTTAATAGATAGAGATGTCATATTAACTTTTACTAGAGAGTTATTAACCATTATGCATTTAATGAATTTAAAACAAACGTTGCAGCAATTTAAATTATGCTAGTTAGCAGTATTCAAAATTTTAAATCTTGAAAATCTTCAAAACTATTATAGATAGAGATGTCATTCTAACTTCTACTATGGGGTTGACCATTGCACATCTAATGAATTAGAAACAAAAGTTGTAGCAATTTAAATTATGCTCAGTAGCACCACTGGAAAATTGAAATCTTGAATAACTTCAAGGCTATAGTAGACACAGATGCCGTTCCAACTTCTATGCCTATTTTATGGACTAGTACACTTCTGATGAATTGGTAATGAAGGTTGCACAAATTTAAATTATGCAAATTGAGGGCATTTGAAAGTTCGAATCTTGAATATTTTCAATAGTATGCACAAAGACAGATTTGTTCAGCTCTCTGATAGGTGGTGACACCTCGTGAAATTCAAAATGCAAAAGAGTCTGAAGGTTGACTCTGTCATAAACAATGTAATAGTTAGACCTACCATTAACTTCCATTTATATCTTATATGACTGTGTAGCTGATTGATACAGTGCAATGAAATGAAGCAAATTCGGTTTCTGGGTGTATGTATACATGCACTGGATCTGAATCGAGGTTGAGACTATGAATTCCTAGTCTCATATTGGGGCAAGGCCAGGTGCCTAGCAACAGACAGGGCGTGTTGGTGAAAATGGAAACATGGGGTACGGGTATAGTGGAATATGCAGTGTGGCTGTGAGTAGTATGTTGGCTGTAACTGGAAGGAATAGTAACAAATGAAATCCAAGAAGGAGCTTCATTTACATGTGCATAACCACTCAGTCTGGTAAAAAGTCAGGTGGGGCCATCCCTCCATCTCCCCCCTCATTGAGTACCTCAGCTGTGACAGAGCTCTAATTTTAGATGTTGCCAATTAGTATGCATAAAAGTTGCATTACTTTTTAAATGCACACTGACAGGTTGTGCCTGCATCACATACGCCATAGAGGCTCGCACTCATACCAATAAGCTTTGTAGACACACACACTGATTTGCTTTGCAGCTGCAGCAAATCATCTTTTCTAGTTCCAAGTTAAATCTCTAGGTTTGTGTTGTAGGCGCATCTGATGAACGACACACAAAGTGTAATTTGTGCAAATTGGGACCGCTTGCAAAGTTTAAATGTTGAATATCTTCATAACTACTATAGAAAGAGATGTCTGAGGTTTGTGCTGTAGGCGCGTACAATTTATATTAATTAGGGCACTTGAAAGTTACATGTTGAATATTTTCAAAGGTACTATAGGAGAGCTGCCATTCTAACTTCAGTTTGTAAGTTTTATACTGTAGCCGAATGTAATGAACCACAAACAAAAGTTGTAACATTTTAACTTGTGCTAATTAGGACACTTGAAAAGTTTAGATGTTGAATATCGTCAAGGCTATTATAGGTAGAGGTACCATTCCCACTTTGTTAGCTGACACTTGACATTCTATTTCATAAAGAATTCATCCTTTCTCTCTGACATTTCTTTTTCACCTGCAGATGTTTTTAATGCCAGGAGCATTATTTTGCTACAGCTGTTTTTATCTGAAATTTCATGTTTTCTCTCATGTACATTTTCGAATTCCAATTTGAATGTGCAAAGCCACAACTTTCCTTTGTATGCACTCAAATTTCCTTTCAAACAAATCTTCTTTTCTAGTTCATCATCAGCTTTTTATTTTATAAAACCCGCATGTAAAAGGCAAGTGGTTTTAGACATGCAGGCACATGTACCTGTACATGACAATCACGAAGAAGTCAATATCTGGTAAAGTTGCGCCCTGTTTATCCCTTACCATGCATAGTCCACAATATGTACATTTGGATCAAACTACAAATGCAATGGATTCATTTTTCAGGAAAAACAACTTAATGTCCAATATTCCAATGTTAACTTCGGTAGTTAAACTTCCTGCAATCTAGATTGGTTTTAGCACTTTATTTTTCCTTTTTTTGACCAAAAAACGTTTTGAACAGAATAGCCTACGTTAGTTATTGATAACAAATATATCATCAGAGACAGCACAATTATTATAATTCAAAGACTTGTTATACTTAGAATACTTCAAAAGAAGCACGATACATTTAAGCCTAAATTGAAGGTTCACCATCGCAGGTATTGTCTTTTTGATTTTTTTTTTTTTGGGGGGGGGGGTGAATTATCTACGATATATTGAGTTTAATGCTAGTTACGATTCGGAACAAACCGAACGATAACAAAAGAAACAACCACAACACGAAGAAGAAGGAGGAGGAGGAGGAGGAGGAGGAGGAGGAGGAGGAGGAGGAGAAGGAGGAGAAGGGGAGAAGAAGAAGAAGAAGAAGAAGAAGAAGAAGAAGAAGAAGAAGAAGAAGAAGAAGAAGAAGAAGAAGAAGAAGACGACGACGACGACGACGACGACGGAGGAGGAGGAGGAGGAGGAGGAGGAGGAGGAGGAGGAGGAGGAGGAGGAGGAGGAGGAGGAGAAGAAGAAGAAGAAGAAGAAGAAGAAGAGGAAGACGAACTCTTGTCAGCTCAGGTTAAAAAAAGAACTGGAACAGTTGCTGTCTGGTCTAGTTTGGAACAAGATCATTTCTCAGGCACTGCATGTAATGTCCCCGTTGGTCCCACTCCGCGCACAGCCCGGGTATAATTTCGCTGTCGTCAGTTGTCCTCGTTCCAATTCTGAATCGAAAAATTATAGCTTCTCGTGACTACATATTGCCGTTAGTTGTGCAATATCTCCAGAAGGATTCTTCGACCGTAGCAGAAAGGTATGTTTTCTTATCAATACTCTTACACAAGGACATAATAAGTTTTTCACTATAATTATGATGATAACATTGGAAAATCATCATCACAATATTTATAGGTGTACAGATTTACGGTAAATTTTCCCAGTTAGAATAACTGTTTGCAATCATTCTTGAGAGCTTTGTCTTTCATCGATCTTTGATAACCAGATATCATAGTTATTAATGTGTATGTATGTATGTATGTATGTATGTATGTATGTATGTATGTATGTATGTATGTATGTATGCATGTGTGTATGTTAATGTCTGTGATATTGTTTTCTTAGGAATTCGTTCTTTCTTTCTTTCTTTCTTTCTTTCTTTCTTTCTTTCTTTCTAGGCAAATTTGCCTGACATTTCATTTGAAAAAATATCATACGAAAAACTCCAAACTTAGCATGATTATACATCCATACAAGAAGTCTTGAGTTTTTGTAAAGAGATTCAGCAGTTTTGAAAATTATGCAAATTAGGGCCATTTGAAAATATAAATCTTAAATATCTCACAAACTGTCATAGGTAAAAGAAACTAATCCAACTTCAAATAATATATTTATAAAAGAGCACATTTTTGTAATTTGCATGTGACCTCTCAAGGTCAAAGGTCAAGGTCATTTTGACCTTTCAAACTTTCATAAACCCATAACTCGATCAACTGTAATCCAATTTCACCATGTTGGACCCAAATTGTAGGTATTGCAACACTGCATATTATAATTTACATGTGACCTCTAGAGATCAAAGGTCAAGGTGATTTGGACCTTTGAAATTTTCATCTAGCCATAACTCAGTCAATTGTTATCCAATTTTAATCATGTTGGGTTCAAATTGTAGCTATTGTAACACTGCACATTTTTGTAGTTACAAGTGACCTCTAAAGGCCAAGGTAATTTTCTACTTTTAAAATATTCGTCTGGCCATAACTAAGTCAATTTTTATCCAATTTTGATCATGTTGGACTCAAATTGTGGCTATTGTAACTTACCTGTGACCTCTTAAGTTCAAGGATCAAGGTCATTTGGACCTTTGAAATTTTCATGCGGCCATAAGCTTAACACTTTCGATGCTAAGTTTAAGCCTGAGTCAACAGCTATTCTCGGCGCACTTCCCACGCAATGCTTGCAGATTACGTCAAGAATAGCTGTTTACCAGAACCAAACTTTGTCGTAAGTCTATTATCCTAAATATAGGCGTGTTTATTCTTGAATGAAATGGCTCTGTATGAGGAATTTAAATATCATATAATTATTGTGACTAAAATATAAGACTTTGTGTGAATATTGTCGCTTATTGCAATGAAAAAGTGAATGGCATGTGAAGTACCAAAGGACAAAAGTTGTAACATTTAATATTTAACTTTTGAAGGCACACAGACAGATTTGCTTTAAAGCAAATCTTCTTTTCTAGGTTATCATGCATGCGTGCATTTGTGTGTGTGTTTGTGTTTTATCATACAATTTAAAATGGTCTTCAAAGCATCTGAAGCAGTTTTTTGCTAATTGCACGGTAAAAATACAAAAAAAGGGTCTCATATGTTGCTTTTGTTGATGTGATTAAGTATTAATTTCAGTGTCTTGAATACTTTGTAGCCTAAATCTGACTTCAACATATGCTGATATCACATGTGACCTAACATGTTAACTTGTTATAGCAATGATGATGATGATGATGATGATGATGATGATGATGATGATGATGATGATGATGATGATGATGATGATGATGATGATAATTTAATTATCTGACAGATACTTTACCAAATATTTTTGGTTTGAAATTGCTTGACATTTTCTCCCTTTTCCATCTATAGTGTGCCAAAATGTCCGTGGGAAAAGATAAATCGACCTGTAAGGACATAAAACGGAGAAATAGCAAGGGGAAATACTCGGAGAGTACAGATACACCGTGTGGAATAGGACCTCTGAGACCTGCGTGTCTGCAGCCATGTGCATCAATCTGGGTGTTCTTTGCGTTTCTGTGTTGTTCATCGCTATTGCATGGCATCCAAGGGATGCTCATTGTGTCCGTGCTAACCACACTGGAGAAACGTTTCCAGCTTCCGAGCAGTCGCTCTGGGCTCTTGGTTACTGTTGGGCTCATGTCAGGGTCTGTAGGGGTTATATTTATAACGCATTTTGGAAGTAAAGCCCATGTGCCTCGATTATTCAGTATAGCAACCTTATTGACGGGGATGTCTGCAGGTGTCTATGTTCTGACTCATGCAATTTATGGTTCAGGTCGACAAATCTTGTCATCCTCCAAAGACATTTTAGATGAAGCCTTTCCCGGAAGACCCAGCCGCATTGTCACTGCTTTTTGCGATCCAAGTGGTAATCACACAATATCCAATATATCCGGCACAACTGCAACATCCCAGAGCCAGAGTTTGACGTTCGACCCTGTGCCTTACTGTCTGTTTATCCTGGCAGAAGTTATTCATGGCTTGGCGGGCGATGCTTTCTGGACACTTGGTGTCAGCTTCATGGATGATAATATGAACAAGAAGACATCAGCTAGAGCAATTGGTAAGCTACACATTTGCCTGTTTAGCTGGCTCTGAGGCCTCAATGAAAACCGTATAGTCTTGATGTCAGACCTTGCACCGCAGAAAAATTATCGCCACATACTGAGAAGCCCATGCGGATGGGTATTTGTGGGCATAGAGAAATTGCAACATAAACAAGTTACTGAGATTTTTTTTGGGGGGGGGGGGATTTGATCTACATACCTATTAAATGTAAACTGTTTTGAAAATGAGTACTGATCACCACTATGGAAATACTTCAAACACTTTTAATTTCAGGTTTAAGGAACTTGAAGATATATTTAAACGCCATGTCTTGCAATTCTTTATCAGACACCAAAACAAATATCTTCCTATTTATTTCCAAACTATGGAACTCAGTCAAGCTCCCATAATGCACCAGTATGATACAAGAAACAGATATCGCCTGTATCCAAATCGAGTTTATCGGAAATTTACTGAAAATTGTATTGAATAATAAGTTATTAAACGTGTTAATGAAACAAACGTATGTATTTTAAACAAAATAAGTACGCATAGTTATAAAGGCTTCTCAGATTATGTAAAAATTGGCTATATTTCGTAGTAAAAATTAAATTGTCCAATCCTGAATTGTTATAAGTGTGAATATAATTCTAGAGTGGTTGTTATATTGTGAACCTGATACTTGAGTGGTGTTACCGTGGAGATAATTTCACCTACTGTATGTTTTCTTTTATTTTTCCGGTATTCTACATAATGTCTCAATGTGAAAGCAGTTCGTGCTTTTTTTTTTTTTTTTTTTTTTGGTTCTAACCTGCACAATAATATATAACCTCTCTCATCATTAGGTGTCATCCACGATAGTGGCAGTCTTCTCTGCCTTAACTCATTCCATACTATGGTGACAGGCTCTGGCACTGCCTAGCAAGACATGCTGCAGCTGCCCTTGCGGCGGCTGCAGCATGACTTGTCAGGCAGTGCCAGAACCACTGACTTAAGACTATAGGCATGTTGGTACTTGAATGAAAGCTCTTTCCATGAAGAATTTAAATATGCAATATGTGGCCACGTGTTTTCAGCACGGTTCCAGATGTCCGTTCTCCGAGCTTCCAGGGCAAACGGTCGTTAAAGTACTTTTGAAAGATGACTTACTATCTTAACTTTAATCTGCGCGCTCGGTTGTGCTTGAAGCAGTCAAGTAAACGGAACTTTTATCGAATGTTTGACCATTGGGTGGCGCTGTTGTGGTTCTTATCGCCGTACATTTTTAATTGTGATTTACAGTGCCGTGACTAAAAAAAGTCTTCTTCTCATTGCCGCTCACCACAAAACGTGACAGAACCGACTCCGAAATTAATTATCCAGGATTTGATCTTTTTTTAATTTTCACCGATCATATCGAAGGAGAGTTTTTATTTTGAAATATACTTGCGACTGCACATTGTTTTAAATTACATAGTCGAGATAGTTGATTCCATAACACTTAATACAGACCACTGCGCTCTGTCCTTGTCTAAATGTTTTTGGCCGTGTCCTCCAGTAAACTCCGGCCCTACTCTGTATAAACTCTGTTGCCAAATGCTGGCTTTATAGAAAGAACCAGCATAAAAACACTATGAGGCATGCTGCTGCTATCAAACCACCGCTTGAATAATTAACACGTTTTGCATGACCTACGCAATGGTTTCGTTTAGAAGAAAACTTGTTGCGCCCTCTAGCGGGAAATTGCAAAAGTCGAATAAATGAGATCTTGAATATTCGACCTTTTAAGGGAGCAGAACTGGGAGCACACACTGTGCTCTCGGAAACTCCGCGCAACAAATCACTGTCTATGAATTTTTTCTAGGAGTACAAATGTACATAGATGGAATTTTACTGATTTGAAGGTGTTCAAAGCAGCCGAATTTCAATCTACCTTGGGTGGGTATCTACCATGTTTATTCAAATAGTTACATTCCAGTATATAAATAAATATATATATATATATATATGTATATATATATATATGTATATATATATATGTATATATATATATGTATATATATATATATATATATATATATATATATATATATATATATATATATATATATATATATATATATATATATATATTTGTATTCATTTTGTGACAAAATTGTAAGAGAATATTCTCCAAAGCTGCGTGGCCAATTGCTTCGAAATTGCATCGGGACACTTCGGGAGATCGAGAGACATTCAAGTAATCAACAATGAGCGCTGCGATTTTTTTCAGATTTTTTCCGAATTTTGTGTGTTTTCACCATTTTCAACTTCACTGAAAACATCACGCAGATTATTCTGAAAATTGGTGTAAATGTAACTTGTGGGAAGGGTAAACAAAGATGTTCAGTTGGTGGTGGATCTGGTCTGGATCTCTGACTTTTAATGATTTTTTCAATTCGGGTACCTGTCGGTTAATGCATGCATGCATGTATTCCTATTGATTACTATATAAGCCAATGGGGATAGCAAGGGAAATTCACGTTAAGGCTTCGTCTCCAAAACCGTCAACTTTCGTGGGGAGATACCTTGGCTGGGGCTCTACCACGTTTGTTGAAATTGTCGGGCTGCAGTGATTTGAGATTTTTCATTGAGTTTTTGTTCATATTTTGGCAAAAAGGGACACTTTTGTCGACCCCAGACCTTGATTTGTTCAATAGGTGGGGCCGCTTTTTATTTATTTTTTAACGGATTTGTGTGTGTTTTTGGTATTTTCGACTTCTCCAAAACATCACTAAAACTGTTCTGAAAATTGGTGGAAATGTAGCTTGCGGGAGGGTTAAACGAAGCTGTTTACAAGGTGGTGATACCCTGGATCTCTGGTGTTAAATGAGTGTTTCAATTCGGGTCCCGGTGAATGCATGCAATCCGGTTGATTACTATGTAAGTCAATAGGGTTCAATAGAAAGTCACATTTTGGACTTCTCCAAAACCGTCGCCCAGATTCACTTCAAACATTGTTGGGGATGTAACTCGCATGGGTATCTACCAAGTCTGTTCAAATGGTCATGCTCCAGTGCTATGCTGATTTTTTATGAATTTCTTTAGTTCATTTTTGGCAAAATCTTAAACAAATCTTTTTCTTCAAAGCCACTGAGCCAACTGCTTCTAAACAATATAAGGGCACTTCCGTGGTCTTCAAACCTTAATTTGTTCAACGGCGCTGCGATTTTTAAAAATATACTTAACGATATTTTGTGTGTTTTCATGATTTTCGACTTTTTTTCCCCTACAAAGTCGTTTGTTATATCATGAAACTTGACAGAAATGTAGTGGAGGGGGGGGGGGGCAAAGTTGTTCCCTCGGTGGTGATACTCTAGATCCTTAATTTTTTTAAACAAAATTTTCAATTTGGGTACCTGGCGTTGAATGCATGCATTCCTATTGATTACTATGCAAGTCACTGAGAGTTGCAATGAAAATTCAGTCTCTGCATGTAAGCTCAACTGAGTACAGGACTGTCCCAGTCCTCTTGTTTTGTTAATAGGCATTTTGGGTGTTTCAAATGTTAAACACGTAGGAAAACGTTAGATTTGAAGTGTCGTTTTATAGTACACAGGAATCAGTGCTTAATCAAATTATTTCCAGTAACTGTATGTTATAGCTTCCACCGCACGGTTCTGCAATAGAGCGAAATTAATGATCTGCACATAAGTCAATTAAAATAATATTTTTTGATATATTATTCTTCTAAAGTATTAGATATACATTTCCTCAGATCACTATTTTAATCGAAATAAATTTTTTGCCTTCGTAGAGAATTCACAAAACACACAGTCAACATGTTCAGATGTTTGTTCCCAATTTCGCGACTTGCCAGCCTGAGCAACTCTGCCTTTGTGGATGTATTCGTAGACCTCTTCCTCAATGTCACCCGCATTACTTCTGAGCTTTGCAAGCTATCGAACGAAAAAAAGTTCAGTACACACATGTACATCCACACGCAATGGTATTTCAACGTGCACTTCATGGTTACAAACATTCATTCTGCACTTTCAAAAGTAATCTCGTGTATTGACAAATTCATAAACGTGTATATTGTATCCTTATGTTCCTTCCATGTATTCCACATGTGATGAAATAATGCATGGCTGAGGATTCTTGTGTCTCTATACCTATGAACACTCCACTTCCTTTCAGGTTTTTATTATGGCATTCGTTTCATATCTCCGGTGATATCCTTTGGACTATCAGCGTGGTTTCTGACGTACTACATAGATCTTTCAGGTAAAATTCGCATACGGAGTACTCGACTTTGGTCCTCTTCGGGGTGTTTTTTCATCTAGATTTTGCCCACCCCTCCTGTATGTTAGAAGAAGGATTCATTTCTTGCAATGTGTAACCAGTTTAAGCACAAACTAGGCTACAAAGCGGTCTGCAGTGCGTCGCATAGATTCCCGTTGATAAAATAACTCGGAATAATATTTTTCGCCTGAATATGCTGTGTAACAAAAAATTGATTCAAATTTTCCCAAAGCAGTCTATTTACCTTATCTTTAATCAGAATATCAAACCATTAAAATTTTTAAAAAATATATTAAATCAATATTTGCGATCGAGTTTGCTTCTCTTATCCACACACGTTCCAAAGACAAAGTCAAATGTTGGTGTGGTACGAAAAAACATTCACACCGCTACTCCAGGCACGGTTGACCTGATGAATGTTGAATGCAAGTAAGTCTAATTAAACCAAATACTAATTCATCACATATATTCATTATTCGAACTCAAAATTGAAGACCGTTCAATCTACTTGGAAACTTTTGTATGCAATTTTTACGATCATGGATACGTCGAGGACATTTTTCACTTAAAAAGTGCGAAATAAACCTATGTATTTCTAAAGCCTAGTATTCTGCGGAAACCAGCAAGTCTTGTTTTGGTGTCAAATTACAGGGCAATTATCCCAAGTATTGGTGGCATCTTATTTGTATATTTCACACGGCCAAAACAATCAGGACAGTTATAACAGAGACAGGTGACTGATACAATTATTGATAATAATAATAATGGGTCTTTACTAATACATTTGGCCTAAAATTCCGGACCTCATGTCCTTGCAGCATATAGATATAACTTTTAAAGCAATGAAACAATCGTAGATTGTAAAGGGTCAGTAAAGTTAATATTTTGTATTTCAAGTGAGGGATCGACAATTTTCTATGCTTTCTGCTTGTGTTCAAAGAAACAACTTTGACGACTGACCATCCACAGTGGCTGGGAGCCTGGTGGTTAGGTTATGCTGTCAGTGGTTCTCTTGCTCTCATCCTGTCAGTTCCTTTGGCTTTCTTCCCAAAACATTTTCCACGTGAAAAGACCGAAAAAACGAACACGGAAGCGGAAGTACCAATGAAAGAGAAAAAACATAAAGAAAAGGAAGTTGATCTACGGAAGACGTCTCGGGTCACCAAAACCGCAAAAGGTATATTGTTTATACCCCAACAGTGTTTTGTTTATATTTCGTCAGTAAGTTGTATATTTTCCTGGCTTGCATTTTCTTGAGAATAAAATGAACAATATGTAGCAGACCAAGAGATATTACACAATATTAATTTCTGTTAAGTATGTCTTTCGGTGGAACCGGGGAGACATATAATTTGGTGTCTGTTTCTTCTGGTTCCTAATGTTGTTGTTCTTCAACTCTTCTGGTTTTCGTGCTATAAGTCCCAAAGAGCTCAACGGAGCTTCACTAAACGTGGTAGAAATATGTATGAAGAAAAGGGCTACGTTCGAATTGTATTTCGGTTAACTGGACCTGATTTTCCAGATCACATGGTCACTTATGTGAAATTGGTTTCCGTACGATACCAAAGTTCTGCAGAACGCAACAAAAGTTGTTGAAACTTGGCGCAATTATGTATCTTGGCAAGACCTAGGTCTGGATTGTATCTGGGAAATCTGTACCTAATTTTCAAGATTATGATCACGGTTGAAATCGATTTCTGTGCTCTAACAATAAAACAACCGAACAAACTTTCATAAAATTTAGTAGGATCATGTATTTGGGGAAGACCTAGGCTGGGATTGTAAATGGGTCGCCTTGACCTATTTTTTAAAGTAATATGTGCACTTATGTAACTTTCGTTTACGCGCGGTTACTAGGGAAGAACTTAACAAAACTTACTGAAACTTGACAGGATTATGTGTATGCATGGGTGAAATCTAGGCCAGAATTGTATTTTGGTCATCTTGACCAAATTCTCAGTCACGGAGTCACTTATGTGATGTTAGTTTTCTTGCGAGTTCTAAAGAAAATAACAACACTTTAATTTTTGTTAGATTATGTATCTATGTGAGACTAAATTTGGCTTATATCTTTGTTTCATCATGGAGCTACTATTGCTATAGTAGCGCCATAGTTTCATGGACTTAATACCAGTTGTCACTGGGTCACTTAGGTGAACCTGGTTTCTGTGCAATGACATCTGTTCTCTCCTTCAAAAATTAAAATATTTTACCGAGAAACATTTGATTGCCTTGTGTAATCCGATCCTTCTAATTATCCAATGAAGTCAAATTGTCCATAGTGAACACTTTCAGAATGAATCTGAAGCAAAAACAGAAAAATAAAACCAATAAGACCCTCTTCTTTTTGAAATCTAACTTAACACTAAATTGAGCATGTTGTAGAAGTCTCAAATAATACAATAAAAATATGGAATCATTGTATGTGTTCTCGAAGTTGCATTTTAAAAATCACCTGAACAATAAAGTATACATTCCATACAAGGCTGCAGAATTTGTACAATTTCTTGAAATAGGAATTATGAGGATTGCAAAAAGAAGAACCAGTGATTTTTCTGCAAACCTGTGATCGGAAATACTAAATGAGTTTAATGACCAAAATACACCGGGATGAAAATGGTCATGAAATATGATCAAACTTAGGTACACTAGGCTGACTGAAATTTTTTAAGATATAACCGTGAAAATGAAAGACTGGTACATACATTTTACTGTACTAAACGCATGATACTGGCTGAATGAACTTTACCATGTTGATGTTCACCTCTGCTCGACCCGATCAAAAAGCGGTAAAATGTTCGAAACAAAAGCAACACATTCCCACGAGACATGATAAAATTATTTTCATGATTTTTTTTTGGTAATTCTAGTCACAAGTTTGTAGACAGATTACTGGTTCTTGCACGGTGATGAAAAAATCGTCGTCAATTTGTGTACCTTCAATTGAGCGTAAATAAAACCGGTATGCAATGTATTTTATCTGTCAATCTAGAGCCAAAATCTTACCGTTTGTATATATGTGTGTGTGTGTGTGTGTGTGTGTGTGTGTGTGTGTGTGTGTGTGTGTGTGTGTGTGTGTGTGTGTGTGTGTGTGTGTGTGTGTGTGTGTGCAAATATTATTCATTGCTTAATGTCCAACAGAAGTCAAAATACGATACAAAATTTTGATCGGTACATTATAATTTCTTACTGTTACATCGCAATAACTCCTAGCAAAAGTTGACGGGCTTGTTAGAAAACGTATATAATTGTTCTCCACAGCAAAAACCCTTATGATTTGTACATTTTCAATAGTGCACATATATTGCAGATTTACCTAAAGCGCTGATGAGGCTGTTGACCAACAGTGTATTCATGATGTTCACTCTGGCGGAATTAGTGGATGTTTTCCATTTTAGTTTCTTTGGCTTTTTGCCCAAATATATTGAGGTCGAGTTCCAGCAGCCAGCCACCATCGGGAATGTTCTTGGAGGTGATTGACTTGGTTTTTGTCTTGAGATTTGAACTTCATTTTCATTGTTAAATCCAGACTAAATTCCAAATTTACATGAATATATTTAGTGCATGTCGCTTTCTCAGTTTAACATTATATTTTTGTTCATATATTTTTCTTTCTTGAATCTAAAAAAAGGGGTGTCGAAGGTATATCTAGTCAACTTGTTGGATAAATCCATTTTATTTTGGATATACTTTCAAAGATGTCAGGGAACTCTACACAATAATAATAATAATAATAACAATAATAATAATAATGATGATGATGATGATGATGATGATGATGATGATGATGATGATGATGATAATTGAATATCCTTATTCTTGTACACCAGTCAGAGTTACTTCTGTTCTTCCCTGGGTATCAGTAAACATACAGTATATATACAAATGTTGCAAATATATGACCGATAAAACTGAACGACAAGCAATTCAAAATTAAACCATAAAAATCATGTAAAATAGCAAGCCTTGCAATTGCATTTGAAAGAAGGTAAATCATGTGAACTGCGAGTAAAATCGTCAAGAGAGTTCCAGACGGTAGACCACTGTAAGCAAAAAACTTCTTAAAAGAACTTTTCTTGACACCGGGCACTAAAACATTCACAGAATGGGTACTTCTGGTATTATAAAAATGAGAATAGGAATATAAAGTAAACTAATCACAGAGAGAGTCCGGTGCAGGGTTATTGATCCATTTGTACATCAGGGTTGCGGTATGAAATTTTCTACGTTGCTCTAATGTTTGCAATTGTATCTTTTATGTCACAAAGTGTGCCTCTGATCATGTTATGAAAATCTATCAATTATAATCATGTCATAATTGTCAGCGTAATACTTTCAAGAGACTTTTTAAAGTGTTCGCTGGCGACGTACTACATCAGATATCAACATCAAAAGACGTAACATGTCAGATACCAACGTCAAAAGACGCAACACACCAGATACCAACGTCAAAAGAACTGAAAAAACTCATGTTTTGGCACAATTAACTGGAAACTTCCCTTGTTTGTATAGCTGTGTTCTTTCCTGCGCGTCTGTTTGAGCTACCAAATTGCCCATGTTACCTTGTAATGTCGATTTTTGTAATTGCACAAGGGATGACTCTGGGGGTGATCAGCTGTATTTGTGCGCCAGTCAGCGGTCTTATTGCTTCCAAACTGAGGCCAATAACATCGGCAGCTGTCAATATCAAGTTTACTGCAATCTCTTGCATGACTTCAACTGTTTTCTTTGGTTTCCTCATTGTTCTTGGTTGCTCTGAATCACCAATAGCTGGGAGCAGGAAAAATAATCTGTAGGTACATTTAGTTTTATGGACGGCACTGCGTACCTTATTACATTTCTCCACAGCAAACAGTATGTTCAAATGGCTTAATCGCGTATGCTTTGTATTCACTTTGATAAGTGCATGCTTTAACAATTAATCTATATTCTTTTCATTGTAACAAAAGTCTGCAGAGAAATATATCTTAATACATTGTAATAAAATGTTTTCCTTTGCGTACTCTGGAAGTATGTCATCAAGATTAAACCTGTTTATTTGTTACAAATAATTGGCTTTCAATTTATTATAATTGCAATTAAATCAACAAAGAAGACGCAACAGGAAACACACACTTTAAAAATGATTGCAAAAATACAGCAATCTTGTTAATGTCCGTAGGCGTTTGACACGTCAAGTTATATTGTGTTACTCGTGAGCACAATTGCACCACGAAGTCATGTAGCACTCTCTGAGTAGTTTTACTTTGTCCCCACTGAACACACGTAAAATCATAAATATACAGCTGCCTTTATATCTGGTATGTCAGGGGATATAGGGTGATACCTTTTCCCGGTGGTAATTTCTGGAGAAATTGTATGCTTTTAAAAAAATGTTTTTATTTACAAAAACACAGCATATATGAACATAGCTTATAATTTCATGAAGTACATGTATATATTAAGGAAAATTCACATTCTCTCATGTATTTTATTTCCAATCTTGAAGTGTTGAGAAATAAATATAAATCTGAGAAAGAGCTATGCAAATTCTATTGTCCACATGAGATTCTCTCATTAATAAATAACAGTGATCTCTCTAAATTATGTAACGTAGCCCTGTATAAGTTATCATATTTATCAGAACATACACCTTATCACTTAAATCAAATTATTTGCTTTTTCGAGTAGCTATACATCTTTCTACGTATTCTAATTCTTTTACTTTCCTAATAAAATCTTGAATATTGGGGAAACATCCTTTGTATTTGCAAGCATACACATACTTTTTACCTAAAATGAAAATCATGTTATGAGTTGGTGTACAGTTGTTGATCCATAAAGAACTTCATCTATTGTGATGTCAGTGATCTGGGTTTCACCTCGAAATCTGCTGAAAACCAGCTTCCATAACCGACTCACACAGCCACAATCCAGAAAAAGTGTTTTACTGACTCGCTGCTACTTTTACAGAAACTACATATTTGTGAATCTTTTATTTTCCATTAAAACAGATTTTCTTTTGTGAATATAATTTTACGTAGAAATTTAAACTGAAAGTTGCGTAATTCACTTGATACTGTGGCCGTGTAAATCAGCTCAACGAAACCACACCATTCTTCGTCTCCAATATTGTTCCATTTATTTACAAGTGGAATTTGTGATTCCACAATATTTTAAACTAACTACGGGCAGACAAATATTAGCACTTTAGCAATACCAGCAATAATATCAACCTTTCTATCGACCTCAGGTATGTTTAATCTTTCTTTCAGCAGAATCCATTTCCATTCTCCTGGAATTGCAGACACCAGTCCATAATATGTTATGAAATTCGTATTTGTTCTATAATTTTGCTTAACATTTTCAAAAGTTATAAACTCCCATCTCTTATAATAATATTTTTTACATATCTGACTCCTTCCTTGTACCATTCTTTTTTGTTGTAAAGTGCCAGTTTATTTTGTATTTCAATATGCGAGTTAAACCATAAACTCTGAATTTTAGTTTCACAACACTTTCTTTGGCACATAAAAATTGCATTTACTCCAGCTAAGGATGACATGATACCAAAATTTACTTTTGCTTTGAATATTTTTAAATGTCAGTTTTGCATCCACAAAATTGAAATTGAATTCCCGTATATATTTTGGGTTGTTACCACGAAGGAGACGTACGACCAAGTGTTTCCATGTTGTACTGGGATCTGCAGTTAATATTTGTACCAAAGCACATTTTAAAGCTAAAATTTGTGCGCTTATATCAGATATAGCCAGATTTCCTTTCATTTTTTTTAGCAATCAGCTATTTTCTTTTGCTTTTGTTTGGCTTTTTGTTGCAAATGTAACTAAAGACAATTCTTTCCACTTTTTACATCAGATCATTGGAGGGATCCAGGATAACTGATGCAATATATACAAAATGAGACATAAGCAATGATTCAATAATCACAGTTTTACCAAATAATAACAAGTTCCTCATTGACCATATTTTAATTATATTATGAATTTTTTTTTATTTGGGGTTCGTAGTTTAATTGCTCTATCTCATTGACATTGACAGTTTGGGATATTTTAATACTTCAAACTGTTACTACAGTGTTGGTTATGTGCACATGTAGATCATCAATTGTATCTGTTGTCCAGTCTGTATATTTCAAGCGAAAAAATTGTATGATTTTCCAGCGGGACAATATATCGATGATAGTCTTGCAGTACAAGTATGTACTAGACCATGTTCTTCCTTTTCAATAGAAAGTTTGCCAATTGACTATTTACAGCAAAAGTTGCATTGGGTGACTTTTATGCCACACAACGTTTTTCACAAAGATTTTGTTGCCAGTTGGGTACAATACTTTAAATGAGTACGTACTTACTTGCTCTACGTTTCCTTTCGCACAATTATTTTGATTTTAAGGTCAGCAGCCAGTCCCTTTTTCGTAAGGTCACAGTATAAGTAATTTTGATACATATATCTGTGCTTTACAATTGTCTCAAATGAATAAACTACGCATGGCCACTTCGATAGAAAGTAGTAAATTAAATTTCTGTTCTTTTTTGCGTCAGGATAAATGTGACTACACAGTGCAATGTCAACTGCTCCTGTATCACGGCTGACATGGACCCAGTTTGTGGATCAGACGGACTTGTTTACTTCTCCCCTTGCCACGCGGGATGTCCACGCCCAATGAATGAGAGCACTTCGGTAAATGAACACTTCAATTTGTGGGTCCTATGATGAGCTTCAGACGAGCTTGTAGTCCGCCAAACTAAAATTAAATACCTGGGTGATCATCACCACAGTAGTAAATCCTAATTTGATAAACTAAATGCTGACTCCCGTTTCTGTATATAATCCAAAATAATGCCTGTTCCCGCAGACTGGCACACATCTAAAAGGCCACTACATTCTAAGTGTTCACTGACGCACAGCACTTAAGTTGTCATGCAGGCAATTCATGTGATTGGAGGTGTCCACTGGCACTTGGCACAAAAGTTTTCACGCAGACAATTTTTGATGATAGTAAATGTCAACTGGCACACAGCAAAAAGTTTACCAAAAAACAATTTCTCTGATTGTAAGTGTGCACTCAGTATGGAAGCACTTAATTCACCAACAGCCCTGAAGTTTTAAAATATAAACAAACAAAAGTAACTTGATCTGATCAACATGAAAAAGTAGACGCCGCTGACTAAAGCAGAGGGTAATCCTATAACACACCGACAGGAAATATCACGCAAGGTATATGCCTAAAGATGCTACAATTGAGGTACCAATTACAATAATGCAAGAAAGAACAAATTAACCGGGATATCAAATTTTCTTTTTGAATACATGTTGCCATTCAAAAATGAAGTATCTTTTTGTGTTTCACAGAAATACGAGTTCTGCCGTTGCATAGAGAATGGAGAGGCAGTGAGCGGTCACTGTGGTACGGGATGTATGATGGTGATACCTTACGTCATCATAATCCTCCTATGTATGTTGTTCACGGACTTGTGTGCGGTTCCTTTGACCAACGCCATGCTCAGGTTATTAAATTTTACCTAACAAACAAAAAAACAAACAAACAAACAAACGATTCAGACATATGACACATTTGCAACTGTTTGCTTGAATCTTTTAACGGTGTCAAATTAAATAAAAGAAAAAAAAACTGAGAACAATTACATTGCACATATTTACCGTTCTACCTTTATCAATGTGAAAATTTTCTGAACGCTTTCTTTGTCCTCAAAATGTATTTTTTATCGTTCTTTTAGAGTCGTGGAAGAGAGAGATAAAGCTTTATCACTGGGGTTTTCTGCAATCATCATTGGTGTAGGAGGTAGGTTGGTGGCCTGGCAATCTTTAAAAAGTCGTAAGTGGAAATGTATTATGCGAGTATAATAAAGAATGGGGGGGGGGGGTCAGTACCATGGTACAGGTAATTATTTTTCTAGAGTACGTAGTACAGAAAATAAAAATCTTTCAAAATTTTGGAAAGTACGAAGTACGTAAAATAAGAGGGCTTCCAGTACACCAGTACGGTAAATAAAAAGCCCCAGTACGCCAGTACGGGAAACTCCTTACCCACCCTCAATAAAGACCTCTGAATCTTTATTTGGGTAGTATCCGCAGTGCCCCCCCCCCTCCGATAATTGTGCATAAAATTTGTGGTGCGCCGAAAGAATCATTGTAGTCTAATCTGAAGTTGACTATGAGTCTCTCATGTTCTTGACATCATTTGCTTCATGTGTGAATATAATATTAAAGCGTTTCTTCATATGACAACTGCACATTGTCGAGAAAACTTACTGGAAGATGGAATTTCATTGATATCCACCTGTGCATGTCCATCGTATAAGCCCACAATGTCAGTTTAGTTCCAAACATTAATGATACCCTATGACTTGAAACTGAAACTGTCATCATAACATATTTCCAAACATTAATGATACCCTATGACTTCGAACTGAAACTGTCATGATAATAACATAGTTCCAAACATATATGATACCCTATGACTTGGAACTGAAACGGTCATCATAACATTGCTTTTTTTTTTTGTCACACAGCGATACCTGCCCCCCTTCTGTACGGGGCTATAATAGATGGAACGTGCACCTTGCCGCAATTGGACCAGAAAGGAAATCCGTCAGGCGCATGCTTGCAATATGATAATGAGGAGTTTCGTTTGCGATTGCATGGGCTTACATTTGCTTCGAAAGGAGCATCTGCGGTTTTATATTTCCTGACGTGGTTACGTGCCAGGCATGTCGAAAAAAGACACCTGAAGCTTTCATCAATGACAGATGAGACAACAGTAACAAAACGAGAGTTTATAGATATGTAAAATGGGTCCATATTGCACATCGATATGTAGACTTAATTTTACCTTTCTATAGAACTGCCCAAGTGTCAAACAAGCCCGCATCAATATGTTTGTGCAACACCTAGTATGATTACAAATAAACAACATGTATACTTTCTTTTGGAAAAAGCAATGACTTTGCTCAATACGACACCTGATCACACATAAAGGTTACTTACGTTTTCCAAACCTGATACATTGGTAAAAACTAAACACTTTTCCCCTAGCCTTATGAACATATATTCACGGTTATTTTTGTGTTTCGAAAAGTCGTAATGCAAACGCACACAATAGAAAATGTACCTTTATCTTTTACACTGCATGATCTCAGATTAAAATTCAGCCGACTTTATCTCTGTGAGGTAGTGTATGAAGCCAATTACCTTGAAAACTCGTTACTTTACAGCGTTTTTACCGCAGGGTATCTTGGGGGATCGCAAGGGACAAGTTGAAAGCATCGCATATAGTTTAACACGGTTATGGTCGCATATGGCTGATGTCCTCGTAATATATCGAGTAGAAACGGGGAAATTAAAGATTAAGAAAGTGATAGCGGAGTGAGAATTGGGACGGCTCTAGCACAGTGCCAAAAGCTATTAGCCGCCGTTTCATTTAATCTCTCATTTTTTTCACGGAATCCCGTGAGTGTCAACCTAATCCCTCCTCCCCGGGGGAGGGGGGTATTTCCATTAATGACGATACTGGGTATGTGCCGTTCTGAAGGCCGCTCTTTTCAGCGAAGCTTCCCTAACAAAGGTCAAGTTTGGGAATTGAAATGTCTGTGCTACTTATTTCACATGTAGAGTCTCCCTCTTATGAGTTCATTAACGGTGCACTAAAGAATTAAAAAGCCTATACATTTCTTTGTTAATCTTGCTGTATTTATAGGTCCATAACATTTTTTCAGTAATATTTACAGGAAAACCAAAATATTGCAATAAAAGTACAGGATTGAAGCAGTCAATTTTTGAACAAATTTCAAAAAAGTTTTCGGCGGAATTTTTTTATGGCCGTACAAAGATGACACCTGGTGGTCACCAGACAAATTAAAGACAAATTGACAACACAGAACCATATATTTTATGTATTAATACATTTCACCTGATGCAAGGTTCAGTTAAAAAACTCATGTGTCTGACAGCAAAAATACTTTGGGTCTCAATTACACATACAATATTGGTCTTCCTCTGAAATAAAATCTGCTGGAGATCACCGAATGCATGTACCATGCTAACTTTTCAGTGGCACTTACTCGGACCTAAGACTTCGCGCATTAATTCTTTAGTGCACCCTTAACTTCTCGAGGTGCTCTTTAAATGCCTCGTCAGTTGGGGCTTCCGCATGCGTATCATCATAGACTCCTTTCCAAATTATGGCTTTCCACAATAATTTATTGGCACTGGAATATAGACTCCGTTGCCATCTACTCTGAGCATTGTCAAAATACCGTAAATTAGAACTGAGTCTCCGGCTTTGGTGGGCACAAGAGTACATAATTGTCTGGCTGCGTCATGAGCGTTCTCAGCCGACAATTCAGGGATATCGTACAGCCTGAAGTTGTTCTATAAATTTGTCAGGTTCAATATGACACAGTTTTACTGTGCGTTTACATCCGTGACCGACGGTACTATGAAGCACAGAATAGTCACCAAGCATGGCAGACCTGTCAAGCAAGTTATTTTTCACCACAGAATCCACCTTGGCGCCATCTATGAATGTTGTGATATGTCATATTTTTCGTGACACTGTCCTCTGACATGTATGGTTTATATCTTATGCACGCAAATACGCCAACATACCATGTATGCATACCTGGATGTTCATACATACCTCCATTATATGCATACATGCGTGTATGTATTATACATGAATATATGCATGTTTGTATGAATTCATGCATGTATTTTTGCATACACAGATACATTATACATGTTAGAAGTCCGTGTGCATACATATATTTGAATATATATACAAACGTGCATGTATGCGTATGCATGCATATATATATATATATATATATATATATATATATATATATATATATATAATATGCACACATGCCTGCATATATGAATGCATTTCAAACACACACCACGTGTATGCATACAGTTCTACAGTCATACATATATAAATGCATACCTAAATGCATGTAATTGTATGTCATGTAAATAAAAAGATATCTACTGCAGTAACTGCCTGAATCTTGTTAATACCGTGAGGAAACACATTGTTTTTTATGTGACATTGTTGAGTACCGGAGTCAGTTTTTCTCTCCTCAGGCGGGTTTCTACCACGTATTTACCCACTAAATACGTTACTCTGAACAGCCCCTCAAATGGATTTTTCCAGGAGAAAGGCAATTTATTTGATGTTCAAACTAATTCCGAGGTAGGAAGGGCACAATGTACGTGTAGGTCAGCGAAGATAGTGTACAATGCATAGATGCTGACTTGCCCTCGGGAACCTGCCAGGCTGCAGCCTCACCGAAGTGTGTGGTAAATGGGTCAGTCACTCCTGCATTGTAGCTACCGGCAGCATCATTGACAGCATCCAGTTATATAGCCTTTATAGCCCCATTCAGGGCTCTCCAACTGGAGCATTGTAGCAAAATTTTGCTACAAAGGTTTTCAAAATTGCTACAGAGTTTCTGCAAAATAAGTGTCTCTTATGTGCAGAAGAAGAAAAAATGCTACAAGGAAAGAAAAATTTGCTACGGAGATTTTCAGCTGGACAGCATGGCCATCAGTAATGACATTTTCTTGACATGGCCACCTCTTTCAGGTTAACTCATTCAATGCCACAGTAGTAAAGGCCTTTGTCAGTGGTTTTTGCATTGCTTGGCAAGACATGCTGCAGCTGCCCTTGTAGCAGCAGCAGTATGCTTTGCCAGGCAATGCAAAAAACCAGTGACTTCACACTAGGCATGTTGGTACTTGAATGAAAGATCTTTTAATAAGGAATTTTATACATCATTCTCATAATAATTGCAGCTGAGTATATGTCCAAGCAAGTCAATGGGAGTGAAAGACATGTTGGTACTTGAATGAAAAATCTTTTTATAAGGAATTTTTGTATATCATTCTCATACTAAGAATGTGAACGGTGCAACATCTTAAATTTTTGCCAAAGCAGCTTCATGAAATTTCCGGCTATTATTCTGGAGGTCAAAATATTGTCCAAACTCCTTTGATAGTTGTGGTGCCACTTTGATAAAAAAATCTTTTGTAAGGTTCTTAATTTTATTCCCAGGACACTTGTGAAATATTACCATGACCATCTATGTATATAGCTTTTTTTAAAGCTACTTGATTTTTTTTCTGCTTTCATGAAAGGCAAACAGGATAACTTAACAAAAATATGAATAAATTCAAAAGTACAAATGTTTTTACTCTATCAGAATTGTCTACCAATGCAAATATTTTAGAGGCCTCATGTCATAAACTCCAAAACAAATTTTGCTTGATAAAAGAAAAAAAAAGAGAACCTGTTTCAAATTTTTGTTCATGTTTTTTACTTGCTAGTATCTGTAGTTTTCGTATGTATGAGGCCGATACAACCACATTTTCGTCCCTTAAATGAATCTTTATTTGGATATTGACATTTTTATGGATGTTTGGTGATGTCTATAAAACTCATTTCCTATGGAAAGGTAAGGACATAAATTTTTACAAAACAGTTTTATTAACCGCTTTACCCGATTCGTAGATTTATAACAGATTGCTGTCAGAGCAATTGTCTCTGTTTTGTGCGTGCATGCGAAAAAAAGCAACAAAACCTCTAAAAATGACCAAAAGCAACCCCCCCCCCCCCAAAAAAAGGCAGGAAAAGAGAGAGGAAGAAAGGTCGCTAGTAACTTTTAATTGGTGCAATGGAAACCCACTTATTTATTGATCATTTATACCTTTGTTTTGGTGAACAATGGCGATCCAGGAGCACACTCTGCAAAACCAGACTCCATTACCTGTACGTGTATAGTGGTATACCGGTTGGGGATGCCACTTTGCGTGTGCAAAATGATCTTTTTAGGGCGTGGTACACTTTTACAAAACTTTACACAGAAAACACGACTTTGCTCCAAACATGACCTCATATACACTAGACTTCTTATTTGTGATCGTATAAAGTATATCGGCTATATATTTTTAGAGTTTACATTTGGATTAAGCTATTGAAAATAATGAAATCTCTGTCAAGCAATTGGGTTTTTATTGCTTATTAAAAAAACTTGAATTTTGCAGAATTAAAAAAATGATAATAGCACACCTAAAACGAGAAACATTTTCTGATGGAAAATGAAATAGCATACGTTTAAAGCAAACGCATATTTTAAATTTTGTATAAAGGTTTTAGTGAAAAATTTACAGGATTTTAAAATTGAAAATTAAATTTTAAAAACTTTATGGACCATAAATTTAGAACTTATCCCTTTTTCAAAAAATTAAAATACAGTTTTGGAAAGCATTATATATTCTTTCATTTGACACCATTAATCTGATTTTTTTTTAAATGCTATTTTAGATTTTATTCAAAATATAAGAAGTTTTGTTAAAATCTAATTACATCAACAGCAGCGCTAAAATTTCATATCCAGTGCCAGAATCAAACTTGATTTTATGTTTTCTTCCAGAAAATTTATATATTGTTTATGGTATTAGGTGGTAACCGCAGACAGAGATTAAACATTGACACATGAGGGTGCACCGCGCTCATAATTTTTTCAATGGCAAGTTG
This sequence comes from Hermodice carunculata, assembly GCA_964020975.1. Lineage (NCBI taxonomy): Eukaryota > Metazoa > Annelida > Polychaeta > Eunicida > Amphinomidae > Hermodice > Hermodice carunculata. The sequence continues at coordinate 19,052,351 of OZ026617.1, read as the reverse complement.
CAGACAACATCAGCAGCTTTCTGTCGGTGGGGCCTGGATGAGAAAAGCTATCTAGCCGAACTATTTCCAATTTATTCCGGAACAACAGGCGTGACAATGTTGGTGACTTATACTTATCAGTGGAATGTTCATTTTCTAAAATTGAGTAGTTATTCTTTTTCCTTATCCATGAATTTAAATGTCCGCGTGGAAGTTAAATATCTTTCAAAAAGGAGTGAAATTTGTTTCTTAACATTGGTATTGGAAGAGAAATGTTGATGCTTTGGCAAGTTGGAATCTCTTTGCTGTCATTGTTGGGTTTGGAATTAATGAATATGGATCATGTTTTTCTGTACTATTTGAAAATTACTTCATTGGCTGTGTTGTGCTGTGGGCTTTGTTCTCCGACTCATAGTTATAGTGGAGGTAGAGTGTGTTTATAATGTTCCAGATTCATAAATATCACAAAAACGATGTAGGCCTACTTTACTCTTTTGCTGTAAACTTAACTGACTGACAAGTCGGGAGAACTAAAAGGTGATAGGCCTAACAGGTCTCTTTTTTTATTTTTGGCAGAAGCAATGAAATTTGTGTTTTGGGTGGTTAGGCCTATACATTTTGGAAAAGAACTAGTGTCTGCAGTGAATTATGACTATTTCTAAGGTTGAGAGGACCGGTTTAAAACCACCAGTTGCCTTTTATGGATGACTGCCTGTCTCAAGTTAGGAGTGAAATTTGTTTCTTAACATTGGTATTGGAAGAGAAATGTTGATGCTTTGGCAAGTTGGAATCTCTTTGCTGTCATTGTTGGGTTTGGAATTAATGAATATGGATCATGTTTTTTTGTACTATTTAAAACACCAGTCGTGATCACTTATGTAGTAGTAGTAGTAGTAGAATTTTATTGACATCATAAGGAGTCTCGTTAGACTCATTCGTCATACATAATATACATCCACATACAGAGACAGATATATACAATATGTAAAACACAAAAGATCATGATCACGGTGCATAAAAGAGCATCTACCTATGGTGCATAAATATGTAGATAAACATACAACATTTAGAGGAAAAACACCCGGAAGCTTAACTTACGAGGGTCCTGACTTGTTAAAACACTTATAGAGGTACTGTCCTAGGGCAAGTAAAACATTATGACACTTTGTGGTTATTAACAGAACAAATTTGTCATCGTCTGCCAATGAATCAAATCCATGGAGATATTTTCGTGCTACATTGAATAAAATACGTCTTTCATTCACATGTTTTTCACAATTTAAGAGAAAATGTCTGTCATCTTCAACGTTGTCAGTATTACAGTTCAGGCATTTCCTTAAGTCAACTGGGGTAACAGGTCTCATATGTCGACCTGTTTCGATTCTGAGGTTATGTGAACTTAGTCGAAATTTTGCAATTGCTGCATGTACGTTATACTTGGAAGTGAGAAAATGTATGGCTCCATACAGAATTCTGACTTAAATGATTTATACGTTCGTAATTTGGAGTCAGTGCTAAGTGCAGCTAACTTTGTGTTCACCACTTGAACATACTGACTGAATAGCTTATCTTTGAGATTCCGATGGAACACCGAATCATTCAAAACACATTGATTTTCCCAGTGAGTAAACATACCGGCACTCGTCAATATTTCAGCTACTACGGTGCACTAGTTGTTTTGCCCAAATTTATGCAGATCTAGTAATGTGTTATACGCACACTTAACCACATTATTTTCATGTAATCTTAAAATGTGAAGCCAATATTTGACCATTCTAAATTTTTGACGTAAGTGCAGAGGGAAACGTCCGGTATCTGCGTATATACCAAGAGTTGGTGTTTGCGTACGAACGCCAAGCATGTATTTAAGTTGTTTCAACTGAACCTTTTCTATGACATCAAATTCTTATTACCTGTCCAAATTTCACATCCATACTCTAGAATAGGTAAGATTTGGCAGTCGAACATTTTAAGAGCAATCACGGGCGGTGGCTTACCCATGGCACTATAGCACAGCTGTGAACTTTTAAACATAGCACGGTTGGCTTGTTTTGCCAGGTGAGTGGGTGTACTACTAAGTGGGTGTCGCTTTGTAGAGTCGAAAACTACACCTAGGTATTTAAAACTTTGAACTGTTTCTAAGTGTTTGCCATCAAATGTAAAGTGGTTAGGATAATTACGTTTGTTAAAAAGCATTATCTTGGTCTTTGGCAAGTTTACAATTAAGTGCCATTTTTTACAATAAGATGATAGACAGTCTAGTTGTCTCTGTAGTCCGCCAGGTAACTCTGAAAACAGTGCAAGGTCGTCCGCATATAATAAATAATAAAAAAGCACGTCCCCTAGAAATACACCATATTCATCATGTAAATGTTCACTCATGTCAGTTACATATTCAGTGAACAACTTGGGACTGATTACCCCGCCTTGGAGTACACCATATTCACTTGCAAACGACTCACTTAAATGGCCCTGCCATCTAACCTTTGTCTTGGCTTTCTTAAACATGTTTTTTATAACATCTAGATACTCCCCACACACTCCACGTTGTTTTAGTTTGTAGTAAAGGGCATCACGATTGACAAAATGGAATGCTTTTGTAAAGTCAACGAAACAAACATATAAAGGTTTACTTAGAAATGTTTGTTTTTGAATGAGGCTGTACAGTATATATGCATTATCTACATGTCTACGCACAAGACCAAATGGACACTTTTTTAGCGAAATATCAAAATATCTCTTGGCATTGGTCTCTGAAATTCCAAAACAAAAATCTTAACGGAATAGGAAAAAAGAACAAATACGTGCATGTAACCCATTCCAGGGAAATTGTTGACGGATTATGCTGTCCTTAATGATGAGCAACGCGATTTATGCAGTGTAATTGAACCTTGGGCAACGACAGTGCGACTTGTTTTATGGTATAACGGTCTTGGGTTTGTGTGCTTGAACCAGTTACTGCCAGACCGTATTGGTACTGATTTTCTGAACTCTAAACTAGTGCTTTAAAACATAAACATTTATAGTTATTTTATTTGAAAATTAAGACTATGTCAAAAATGGAACACATAATCACTTAAGATCTTACCTAAATTTCAAACAGACTTATTGTTGGGAAATTTGTCTAAAGGGTATCAATGATTTCTGTTGTCGCCATGCTTTTTTGAAACTCCGACTAGGATAACCACTGTTTTAGAATTAAGGGAGCCAATTAAGTAAGGGACATTGAGGTGAATGATTCTGCATATTTTTTTTCAATTTAAGCAGATGGAGGACGAAATACATAATGTCACTCCACTGTACCTTGTACCATACTCTAGAGATTTTCCGTAAAATAGGAGAAAAAATACGTAACCCCAGACGTCAATTATAATGCATGGAATGGCTTGATGTGCTCCAGCCAAATTAAACTTCTCTATACTATTGAAATGTATTTGTCATTGTTGTGGTGATACAGAAATATATATATATATATATATATCCCGCATAATCGTTAAATTTAGAGCACCCCACTTTTGCAAATTCGGCCCCATTCAAAAATGGAACATTGCAAGCATATGAAATATTTCAATTCCTTGCTGTATTTGTTGTTCCTGTTTTTGAATCCACATTTATGACATGTATTTCCCAGACCCTATCGATCTGGGTGAATAGTTATTTGTTTGCATAAAAAATCCCTACTTGTGATGCACAAGAACAGCAACCGAAAACTAGGAAAGATGATTTGCTGCATAGCACATCAGTGTGTGTTTTCAAAGCATATTGGTATGGCAATGTACGCCTATTCCATAACACAGGAGTCGAAGTTGGAATGGGATCTCTATCTATTATAGCTTTGAAGGTTTTTCAAGATTAAAAATTTCTAATGGTGCTATTTAGCATAATTTAAATTGCTACAACTTTTATTTTTTAATTCGTTAGGTGCGCAATGATCAACAACCCCTCAGTAGAAGTTGGAGTGACATCTCTATCTATTATAGTGTTGAAGATATTCAAGATTGAAAATCTCAAATGCCCGTAATTTGCATAATTTTAAACATCTTCATTTTTGTGTATGAGCAGTCAAACTCCTTGTATTGAGGTACAATCATGCCAAGTTTGGAGTTTCTATGTATAAAAGTGTCTGAGAAAAGTGTCGGACAAATTTGCTGGTATAGAAGAAAGAAGAAAGAAAGAAAGAAAGAAAGAAAGAAAGAAAGAAAGAAAGAAAGAAAGAAAGAAAGAAAGAAAGAAAGAAAGAAAGAAAGAAAGAAAGAAAGAAAGAAAGAAAGAAAGAAAGAAAGAAAGAAAGAAAGAAAGAAAGAAAGAAAGAAAGAAAGAAAGAAAGAAACTGGAAAAGAAGATATGCTTGAAAGCAAATCTGTCTGTGTGCCTTCAAAGGTTGTAAATATTAAATGCTTCAACTTTTATCCTTGGGTACTTCACATTCCATTAAGCTTATGGCTGCATGCAAATTCCAAAGTCCAAATGACCTTGACCTTTGACCTTTACAGGTATCATGTAAATTGCACAGTTACAATGCCCACACTTTAAGCCGGACATGAACCAAATCGGAGTAAAATTGACCAGGTTATGGCAAGATAAAACTTTCAAAGGGCCAAATGACCATGACCTTTGTCTTTTTGAGGTTACATGTTCTTATAAAAATGTCCAGTGTAGCAATACCTACAATTTGAGTCCAACATGATTAGAATTGGATGGAGATTGGCCAAGTTATGACTGGATGAAACTTTCAAAGGTCCAAATGACCTTGACCTTTGGACTTTAGAGGTCACATGTAAGTTTCAGAAATGTGCAGTGTACAATAAATAGCTACAGTTTGAGCCCAACATGATCAAAATTGGATAAAAATTAACCGAGTTATCGCCAGAAGAAAGCCACCACCGAAAGTGGCCTTTGACCTTGAGATGACCTCTACCTGAAGTGAACCTTGACCTCAAAAATGACATTTTGGCTTAAAATTAACCTTTGACCTTGACATGACCTTTGAACTTGACATGACCTTGACCTTTGAGATAACCTTTACCTTGCTATGATCGAACTCTTATATAATCGGAACCACATCTACTATAGTATTAAAGATATTGAAGATTTAAAACTTTAATTAGCCCTCATTTGCATAATATTGAAAAGCATGACCTCTCATTATAGAAAAGCCAGACTGTATCCATAGAAGTATAATTGTGCCAAGTTTGGTATTTCTACATAAAATACTTTTCAAATGAAAAGTTGGACAATTTGCCGATAAAGAAAGAAAGAAAGAAAGAAAGAAAGAAAGAAAGAAAGAAAGAAAGAAAGAAGAAAGAAAGTAGAAAGGAAGATTTGCTTCAAAGCAAATCTGTCTGTGTGCCTTCCAAAGCTGTAAATATTAAATGGTGCAACTTTTGTGCTTTTGTACTTCACATTCCATTAATCTTACGGCTGGATGGAAATTTTCCCAAGTCCAAATGACCGTGACCTTTGACCTTTAAAGGTTACATGTAAATTGCAAAAATGTATATTGTTACAATACCCACAATTTAAGCCCAACATCATTAGAATTGGATGGAAATTGGCCAAATTATGGCTGAGTGAAACTTTCAAAGGTTCAGATGACATTGACCTTTGACCTTTAGTGTCACATGTAATTTCCAAAATGTGCAGTGTTGCAATAGCTACAATTTGAGTCCAACATGATCAAAATTGGATAAAAATTGACCAAATTATGGCCAGAAGATGCAACCATCGAAATTGGCCTTTGACCTTGAAATGACCTTTGACCTTGAGATGACCTCCACCTGAAGTGAACCTTGACCTTTAAAACGATATTTTTACCTAAAATTGGTCTTTGACCTTGACATAACCTGTGACCTTGACATGACCTTGACATTTGAGATGACCTTTAGCTTGCTATGATCGAACTCCTATACACTTGGAACTATATCTTCTTTAGTATACAAGATATTGAAGATCTAAAACTGGAATTAGCCGCCATTTGCATAATTTTGAAAAGTATGACCTCTCCTTATAAAAAGCCAAGACTCAAAAATGTGCAGTGCTGCAATAGCTACAATTTGAGCCCAACATGATCAAAATTGGATAAAGATTGACCAAGTTATGGCTAGAAGAAATCCACCATCGAAAGTGACCTTTGACCTTGAAATAACCTCCACCTGAAGTGGTCCTTGACCTTTAAAATGCCATTTTGGCTTTATAATGACATTTTGACCTGAAACGGACCTTTGCCTTTGACCTTGGCATAACATTTGACCTTGACATGACCTTGACATTTGAGATGACCTATGCCTTGATATGATCGAACTCCTATACACTCGGAACTACATCTACTATAATACATAAGATATTGAAGATTTAAAACTTTAATGAGCCCTCATTTGCATAATTTTGAAAAGCATGACCTCTCATTTTAAAAATACCTGACTTCATCTATAGATGTATAATTGTGCCAAGTTTGGAGTTCGTACATGTAATACTTTTCAAATGAAATGTCGGACAAATTTGCCGATAAAGAAAGAAAGAAAGAAAGAAGAAAGAAAGAAACAAAGAAACAAAGAAAGACAGAAAGAAAGAAATAAAGAATTCCTAGAAAAACAGTATGTCTGTGTTGGCACACAGACATAATAAAGAATTCCTAGAAAAAGAGAAAAGTGTGTGTTGACATACACACTTTAAACAAATCTACGCCCATAAGTGGTATCCCACGGTTACGGACTATATACACTCTACATATTTACATACATACGTGGAGAAAAACCTAATCATTGCAAACCTGGCTTGCCTGATAGGCGATCTCCTGAATATGCCACTGTAATATAGGAAAACATATCTCCTCACACATTTCACGTATTTTTTAATATGCATGTATGCACACGTTCATACATACATACATACATACATACATACATACATACATATACAATAAACGTGCATGATATAACTGCTTGACATACAGACTATACATGCGCGTGCATGACATTATATGACACATATACATGATATGGCTCATACAGAACATGTATACATATATACGGTCACCGCATGCAATTCTTATTTGCCTATATTTCTCGTAATCTACCAGCACTTTAATAAGTCAAGCACGAAAACTTGTTCTTATAACTTCAAACACTGCACACTGACCGATCATGGCACCACCATAATACCATTTTTAATATTTTGTAAATATTACTACATAAAACAATGTAAGGTCTTTTTTCTTTCTTTCTTTCTTTCTTTCTTTCTTTCTTTCTTTCTTTCTTTCTTTCTTTTTTCTTTCTTTCTTGTGGGTGGGTGGGTGGTTGGTAATCAAGCTTACTGAACTGCGATCCATCATACAAAATCATTTATCGTTCCTAATCTTTAACCCTCCAAAAGGATGATTATATACTTGTGGACCAATGGACCCAGCGGACCAGTGGGCTGCGGGCAAATGAGCCCGCAGACCATAGAACACATTAATGTGTTCAAGAAACAGGGAAAAATAAAGATTTGAGGGAATGTTTATTTTAAACAAATCACAGCTGGCAATAAGATGATGCTTCGTTTGAAAAATTAAAATAAGAACCCAAGAATTTCTGGAATTCTGGAAAAAGCTCATCTCTGTAATGGTTAAGTCGGGGCATTGATTTTGTAATCTTTGGTGAATTGACCAATTTCCTACTCTTTCAAATGTTTATACAGGGAAAATACTGCTTTTATATAATATGTCATATGTTTGGAAGCAATGGAAAGAGCTTTAAAAAAATGTTTAGCGAGAGAAAAAAAATTGTTCTTCAAGGCGGCCATTTTAGTATGTAATCATTGTAATCCCGGAAGTGCACACCCTGATTATGCACTGACACAGTCGAAGTTCATATGCCCTATCAACAAACAGCTGAAACATTTATATTTACAAATGTTTAATAAAACAAAAGTGAACCCAAATTGTACATCCAGCTTCATTGGTTTTTAAAGTTTTATCTGCTTCATAAATTACGTCAATGTTTGTTTTAAATCCTGGTAATCTCAACATTTTAGATGAATCTAAAATTTAAGAGTGATTTTATTCGAATTTTTTGGGGATTTTCCATATTCGGAACATTTCCGATAAGCTATTTTGAAGGTCCATAATTTTGCATATGTTTCAATTTTGATATTGTCTTGATGTCAGAAGTTTGATCAAGACATTTGCGCTAAAAGCATAGGTCATTAATTGGCCTATTTGATCATCCGGACCCTTGGAACTTGAATAAATGCAGCTCACGCGCCGAACGAAGTGCTTCATATTTTTTAAGGTAAGACGATCACCATTCAAAAATACAAACCATTGCTTATACTTAACTCTATATTCAGATATCCATCTCCTTTCACGAGCTAGCGATACAACACTTCTTGGGGTCAATGCGAATATTGATAAAAAATATGTTTTGATCAAAGTACATGGTAGGGTATAATCAAGATACCACGATTAGATTATACACACAGCATTGAAAATGAATGAAAATGAATGAAAAAGAAAACGTGATAAGAGATATGAAACGGAACTGAAGAAGTAGCAGAAGAAGAAAAAGAAGAAGAAGAAGAAGAAGAAGAAGAAGAAGAAGAAGAAGAAGAGGAGGAGGAGGAGGAGGAGGAGGAGGAGGAGGAGGAGGAGGAGGAGGAGGAGGAGGAGGAGAAGGAGAAGGAGAAGAGAAGAAGAAGAAGAAGAAGAAGAAGAAGAAGAAGAAGAAGAAGAAGAAGAAGAAGAAGAAGAAGAAGAAGAAGAAGAAGAAGAAGAAGAAGAAGAAGAAGAAGAAGAAGAAGAAGAAGAAGAAGAAGAAGAAGAAGAAGAAGAAGAAGAAGAAGAAGAAGTCGTCTTTTCCGCGACTGGAACATTTACCGTTCTCAAATGGACTCACATGGAGTACGTCATTTCAAAATGCTTTGTCGAGTTCTCCCTCTAAAAAAACAGGGTCGGTCAGGGGTGATGACCTGAAAGGAATGAGGCACAACGTATGCTCATTTCAGGTCAAAATCACAGTAAATCGCTGTATAAGGGCCTGCATATTTTTCCCGAGGTCAGGTAAAGCTAGTAACATACGTTACAGAAAGGGTCTGTTCGAGACAAATACAACCTTGGAACTAGAAAAGAAGATTTGCTTTAAAGCAAATCTGTCTGTGTGCCTTCAAAAGGTGTAAATATCAAATGTTACATTTGTCCTTTGGTACTTCACATTCCATTACGCTTATGGCTGGATGAAAATTTCGAAGTCCAAATGACCTTGACCTTTGATCTTTAGAGGTTACATGTAAATGACAAAAATGTACAATGTTACAATGCTTACAATTTAAGCCCAAAATGAACCAAATCAGATGAAAATTGACCAAGTTATGCCTACATGAAACTTACAAAGAGCCAAATGACTTTGACTTTTGACCTTTCGGGGTTACATGTTAATTCCAAAAATTGTGCAGTTTTACAATACCTACAATTTGAACCCAACATGATCAAAATTAAGATAATATTTGATCGATTTATGGCTAGATGAAAATTTCAAAGGTCCAAATGACTTTGATCTTTGACCTTAAGAGGTCACAGGTAAATTTTTAAAATATGCAGTGTTACAATAGCTACAATTTGAGTCCAACATGATCAAAACTGGATACAAATTGACCAATTTCTGACTAAATGAAAATTCCCATAGGTCCAAATGACATTGACCTTTGACCTTTACCTCTACGACTCACATTTAAATAACAAAAATGTGCAGTTATGGCCAGATGAATATTTTAAATGTACAAAATTACCTTGACCTTTGACCTTTAGAGGTCACTTGTAACTAAAAATGTGCAGTGTTACAATTGCCACAATTTGAACCCAACATGATGAAAGATGGACAAAAATTGAATGAGTTATGGCTAGCTGAAAATTTCAAAGTTCCAAATGACATTGATCTCTCAACTTTAGAGGTCACATGTAAATTGCAAAAATGTGCAGTGTTACGATATCTACAATTTGAGCCAAACATGATCAAAATTGCATTAAAAATTGACCAATTTCTGACTAAATGAAATTTTCCATAGGTCGAAATGAAATTGACCCTTGACCTTTATGAGTCACATGTAAGTTACACAAATGCGCAGCTTTACAACAGCTACAATTTGAGTCCAACATGATCAAAATTGGATAAAAATTCACCAATTTTGGCTAGATGAAAATTTCAAAGGTCCTAATGACCCTGATCTTTGACCTTTAGAGGTCACATGTAAAATACACAAATGCGCAATGTTACAATGTCTACAATTTAAGCTCAACATGATCAAAATTAGAAAAACAAGATATGTTTGTAAAACATAGATGCCCCCCTCCCTCATAACCCTTGCCCTCGTTACCCTATTGATAGTGGTAGAAGGGGCACTCGCGACCTTACAAAATTAGTGAAGGTTGATCATACATCAATGTCACATATCTTTATACTTTAACCTAGCCCTTAAAAAACGACTAAAAACCTGGGCAATATAAAAGTTATAGCCGAAAAATTAGTCATCATTTAGAAACCATATTCAGCAAAGGGGCTTTATGACCTTGGAAATTATGGCAAGGTCACTCATTTTCACTTGACCTTCTTCAGTTATTGTGCAAAAAAAAGGAAGTCTGTGTGTGACCCTCAAAACTGGGTATTAAAATATAAAAGTGCTACCTCTAAAATGCAAGTTATCATGCAGAAACAGTATTCAACCAAATGGCTCTGTGACCTTTGAAATTAGGTTAAGGTCACCCATCTTCAAACTTGACCTAGACCTGAATACGGACAATTATCCAGTGGAATATAAGTCCTAGTTTAAAAACCTCTTCAGTTATCATGTGGAAACCAAAGTTAACTCAGGTACCAACCCATATTCAGTATAGTGGCTCTGTGACCTTTAAAATGAGGTCAAGGTCATCCATCTTCGCCTAGCCCCAAATATGGACTATAATCCTGTACAATATAAAAGTCCTAGCTTCAAAACCTCTTCAGTTATTGTGCGGAAACCAAAGTTAACTCAGGTACCACTGTGACCTTGGAAATTAGGTCAAGGTCGCCCATCTTCAAACTTCGCCTAGCTTTTGATTAGAATGATACACCTATACAGTATCAAAGTCCTAGCTCAAAAACGTCTCGAGTTATTGTGCAGAAACCACAGTCTACCGACCGACCGACAGACCGACCGACAGACCGACCGACCGACAGACCGACCGACCGACAGACAGACCGACCGACATGTGCAACGCTATATGCCCCACCTTCTTCAAAGGGGGACATAAAAATGACTGAGCTATGACTAGAAGAAAATCTCAGGTCCAAATGACCATGACTTATGACCTTTAGAGGTCACATGTCAATTACAAAAATGTGCAGCGTTACAAACATATTAATTGAAGTAGGATTGGTTACCTGCACCTATAATAGTTTTATTGACACTTAAGATTAAAATTTTCAAATGGTCCTCATCTACATAATTTTTAAAACCATTGAACCAATTTACAAAAACTCAAGACTTCATGTATGGAAGTATAATCACGCCAAGTTTGGAGTTTTTACGTATAAAACTTTTCAAATGAAATGTCAGTTTTCCTGCAGAGAAAGAAAGAAACAAAGAAAGAACTAGAAAAAAAGATTTGCTTCAAAGCAAATCTGTCTGTGTGCCTTCAAAAGTTGTAAATATTACGGGCTACAACTTTTGTCCTTTTGATACTTCACATCCCATTAAGCTTATAGTTTGAAGAAAACTTCAAAGTCCAAATGACCTTGACCTTCGACCTTTACAGGTCACATGTAAATTGCAAAAATGTACAGTGTTACAATACCCACACTTTAAGCCTGATATGAACCAAATCACATGAAAATTGACCAAGTTATGGCAAGATGAAACTTTCAAAGGGCCAAATGACCTTGACCTTTACCCTTTAGAGGTTACCTGTAAATGACAAAAATGTGCAATGTTGCAATAATTACAATTTGAGTCTAACATGATTAGAATTGGATGGAAATTGGCTGAGTTATTACTGGATGAAACTATCAAAGGTCCAAATGACATTGACCTTTGACCTTTAGAGGTCATATGTAACTTACAACAACGTGCAGTGTTACAATTACTACAATTTGAGCCAAACATGATCAAAATTAGATACAAATTGGCCGAGTTATGGCTTGATAAAGATTTCAAAGGTCCAAATGACCCAGATCTTTGACCTTTAGAGCTCACATGTAAATTACAAAAATGTAAAGTGTTACAATAGCTACAATTTGAGCTCAACATGATAAAATTTGGATAAAAAGTTATTTCAGTTATGGCAAGATGAAAATTTCAAAGGTCCAAATGACCTTGACCTTTAACCTTTAGAGGTCACATGTAAATTACAAAAATGAGTGGAAACACTAAACGCAGCTCGTATGGGAAATCGAAAATGAGGTCCACATGAGGGAAAACACTCAGTAAGACCTGATCTGTATCTATTTTAAAGCCTCGGATGAGGGGAAACACTCAGTTGGCACCACTATAGTCCCAAAATCAGTTCCAAACGAGGAAAAACGAGGCTCCTCTCTTAAATTCTTGTATGAACACTTCTCCATGGGTCTATCATTAACTTGAGCCTCATTAAATGCAGAAGTCAATGCTTTGAAAATTCATTTCTGCCTGACACCACTAAATTGTGAAGTAATCTTCCCTCTAACACCACAGACACACTCTCCCTCCAGATCTTCAATTCCGAACTGAAAGCCACCCTGCTTGTTGAAATTGTTCCAAAATACTATTCTTATCATCAGCGATTTGCCTGCATCTGCCACAGGTGACTGGTGCCAAAGGTTGGAGGTTCGAGTCCCACTCCTTCCGAACATAAAATATATATTTTCGGCATTTCCTTATGCTGGTGGATTTAAGTCCCCGATTCTGGAAATAAATGCCGACCCAGTACTTATACTGCATAATCGTGTTGATATGGCACTCGCACATAACTACCTCCATTAAACCATTCTTTTTAAGAGTAGGGATTTGGCCGAGTGGATATGTGCGTTTCCCCTTTGAGCTAGGCGACTGGTGCCAAAGGTTGCAGGTTCGAAGCCTGCTCGTTCCGAACATAAAATATGGTCAGTTACGATTATATTTCTCACAGCTAACTTCGGATCTTCACAAAGTTAACAGCATCAACCAATCTACCTGTGCCTGATCCCATCCAACCGAGGATTTTTAAAAAAATGACACTACTGTTGGGAGTACGAAACTTTCAGATGAATTTAATCCATTATCTTTCAGTGCAAAATGTCTTTGCTGAGTCATATCGATTTATATCTTAACCAAAATTTTACCATATTCTGCATTTCATATTCTGTAAAAGTTTTATTCTGTGACTTTATGTAGCATTGCAGTGCACTTCACTTTCATTGTTTACTCCTTGTAATCATGCTCTCCATGGTGTTGCATCTTATAACTAGAGGCCTCAGCTCATGTCACACGCTATTCTACTCGTAAGTGCTGCACTTCCTGTAAGCCCTTACAGCTATGAACCTCATTCTGCCATTTCCTAAACATATTTTCCCTCAACTCTCTATATGCATCACATCATACCAACCAATGGTCTACCGTCTCATCTGCCTCCTGGGAACAAACTCTACACTTATCACTGCCACCGTCTCATCTGCCTCCTGGGAACAAATTCTACACTTACCACTGCTACATGCAGTCAATTCCTGTCTTCTCTTTTCTCAATTGATAGCTCCTGTCCTACTCTTTGGCTTCTCTAAAACCTTGTATGCATTTAATGTACTTTTTTCCCTCACTCCTTTTCTTCAGTCTATGTCTCTCCTTCTGTCACTACCTTCCCTAAATATGTTTTCCATTCCTCAACCTGATCAAAGCATTTCGATTCATAACGTTTTGCTAATTTGTCTATGTCTTGTACCCATCTTGTCTATTCTGTAATAGCTTTATTATATATTTTCCTGCACCACCTGTCCTCGTGTATTGATTGTAAATATCCCCAGTAGTTTAACTTGCTTTTGACAATTCTCTCAGTTATTTTATTCCATCCTAACTCCTCTAAGACTGCTTCTGTTGCTGTTCACGGCGGTGCTCCCAGAATCCATTTTCCCATTTCATTCTGTGCTTTCTACATACCCTGGATATCCCCCTCATTTACTGCAATAACATCTAAACCATTTAGCATTCCTGGTATTGTACTTTATCCCGCAGCACTCGAGCTGTGAATGCCTTATCAAAACTATTTATTGCTGTGGCTTTTATCGTTCTCTCTGTATGGTTCACCTTCTGCTTTATCTTTTTAATATGGTACCTGTACGTACCTTTACCAGTTGCTTTTATTGTTACCCCAAGATACTCATATCCATCTACCTCTCCAATTTCTATCAGATGCTCTTTACCCTCTGGAATTTGGAATTTCCCAAGTCTCCATTTTGTATTGTCCTCTGGCCTCTCTCCTCGTTTCATAATTTGGCATTTGTCTTGGATAAACTCTAACCCACATTTGTTCCCATATTTCCCTACAATGTTTTACATATCCTGTAACTCTTTGAGATTCTAGCATGAGCACAATGTCATCTGCGAAAAATATCCTACGAATTGTCTGGAAACCTTTTGTTACTCCCTTGTCAAAATCCCTTAGCTTAGGTTAGCAAGTCCTTAATATATAGAGCAAACAAAATTGGGGAAAGCACAAAGCCTGGATTTTCGCCTGTGTTAAGCTGTGTATTTTTTACTGCAACTTTTCCCAGTGAAAGAGTGTATTCTACATCCTTATATATAGAGCTTTCATAATTTCCTGATAATTGCCTCCAAATCCTAACTCATTGCGTTTTGCCCCATAGAGCATCTCTCCATACCTCATCATATGCCTTTGTCACATGTAAAACAACCATGAAAACCTTTCTCCACTTTTGTTTTGCCAATTCCTAAACCTGATACAGTGTAAACACATGGTTGCTTACCAGTCTCCCTGGTCTAAAACCATTCTGTATTTCTACTAGAAGTCCTAAGTATATTATCAGACTAAATACTTGGCTCAAATTAGATGCAATAGCAATACCTCTAAACTTGTTCAGTTGGTCACCTTGACCCTTTTTCGAAATATATTATATCCCAAGCCTATTTCATCCTTTAGGTACTTGTTTCTTTTCAATAATTCTTTTGAAAAGCGTCTGAAAACTGTCTTCAATTTCCTCTGACCCCTTTATAAACTCGCCCAACATATCACCTGTTACTAGAGCTTTGCCTAATCTCATCTGCTCTATTGCTATCTTACCTTCAATGCTACTGATTCTGTGACACAAATCAGGATCCCATAGATCCTGTCTACCTTTGGATTGACTTGCTGGTACTGTTCTTCGGCCCCATTTGAGTCATTAATCTCATCCCAGTGTTTCCTTATTGCTTTTTGTATGTCCTTGCTCATATGTGTTCTCTTTCCTCCAAATTTGATTTCTTGAGTTTTATTCTTTTTCCTCCAGTCAACGGGTTTCCAAAGGATAGTTGACCCTTCTCCTCGTCTTTTCGCTATTTTCTTTGTCATCTGTTAATTTTTACTAGCTCTCACTTTGTTTTCTTATCTGCTACCTGTTTTCTGCATTCCATATACTGTCTCTTAGCTTCCCCTATTTTACTTTCCATGCACTTGTTTTCCTGGCTTATCTACATGCTCTATTTCTAACCCTCTTTTTTTTAATTGTTCCTTCAAGTTCAGAGTCTTTTTCATATCCTCTATTCTCAACCAGAACCTTTCTTCTGCCAACTTTTCCTGTGCCACCTGACTAATTGTCTTAGAAAGGTCTTTATTTATGTGCTGTACTTCTTCTCCTATCTCCCATTTATCTTTCCACTCTCATAATTCAATTCTCAGACTTTCCTGAATGTGACCTGAATATCCAAGTCCAAAAACACATCTCTGAAACCATCTGAATTGTTACCCTCCAAAGGGATATCGTTTGGGCAAATTTCTTTTGCAATTTCACAGAAATTTTGTATATTTACGCCAGCAATATCATCAATATATCTTGCGTTGTTCGATAATTTTGTAGCCATTTGAAAGTCGTTTTTCATCAATTTGTCCATATACTTAAATTCAAGTTAGGTTAAATATAAATCTGCCAGTAAAGGGGAGCAGTTGCTACCCATTGGAATGCCTTTTATGTGTTTAAAAACGAATCGTCCGCATTGAACAAAAGTATTATTCAAAAGAAATTTTAGAGCATCTATCAACGTTTCAACAGTGTAACATTTAACGTTACTTTTTGAATATTTATTGTGTGACCAATATGCTTTTTTTTGTATATGAATGAATATTTATGTATGGTTTACCATTAGGTTTAAACTTTTGCTTATTAATTCTGAAAGTGAATATTTGACTTCATGTATGGGTAGATTTGTGTACAGTGTAGAAAAAGCAAAACATTTCATATTTCTTATTTTTACATCTTTGATTTTAGATACAAACTCGGAAGAATTGCTAATACTCCAAAAACAATATATTTCACAGTTTCTAGAAATTGCATTACAATATTTACGAAAATGATTCCTAATTGCAGTCAAACACAATGTTTCTCTTTTGATAATTGTTTTGTTGTACATTTTGAAGCACCGGCCATGAATCTAGATTTAAAAGGGTCTTTAAGTAATTTGGGTATCCAGAACAAAAGTGGAATAGAGGAACACTCTTCAGGAATTTTGGTATTAAAATTCCTTTTCATCTCATCTTTACGTGAATATATCAAATTATCAATGGATTGCTTGTGTACTTAATATACGTCATTTCCTCTTATGTCTGAAATATTGTTTATACCAAGTTCCTTTTTCAAAACGTCCATATGATATTTTTTGCACATCCCAAAATTGCAACCTGCCTTATTTATGTAAGTGTCTACAAATCTCTCTTGTAGTTCTTTGACTGCTTTTGAAACTTTAGGCTACTTTAGATTAAACGTATTGAAATTCCTAATGTGGGATTTGAAACGATAAATTATATTTCTAAAGACTCTTTTCAAGTTTGACAACCACCCTTCAAATTTCGAAAATTCCATTGTTTCTTTCTTTGCCCATTTCATACTGTAGGAATCAAATCATCGGATGTATCCTGATAAATGCTGCCAGTGTTCAACTTGGGACATATCCAAAATTTTGTGCCTTTTTTCATCATTTCTTTTAAACTTGAATTTTGTATTGTATCCAAATTACCTGTAAATACATGTTTGTGGTATGCATCAACAAAATTAGAATATTTACTGTTAGACATACAGTCACAATTTTGATTCGCTGCCATATCCTCAACAGTAATTGAAGCCAGAAATTTCTTGTAATTCATGATACTTTGTCCATTTTTGTCCCCATATTTATAGGAAGGGATTGGGGGGGTCTTTTATTTTGCACACCTTGGGAATCATGTTACGAACAAATTTCAATTTGAAAAGTGACTGAATGTTTAGTGAATCAACAATTTTGTGTTTGAAAGGAATGCTGCAAACATTTGATCTATTTTTTCTCATTAGAATCTGGTTTCCAAATATTTGTTGTGTAAGCATACACAATTTCACAAAAAATTTGCGGAAATGTGTGTTCTGAATCAGTAAGACCCAAATTTTCATGGATTCTTGTTATGTCTCGAAAAGATTGTGCTTTAAGAGCTGAATGTAATTGATCAATGCCATTGGAGAAAGCCTGCAGTAAATGTTTGACAAGGTCTTTTGCATCCACGTTCCTACATCTCTTGTTTTTTCCGTGATTTTCTTTGTCCGTGACGTCTTCTTCTTTGAATACCAGCCTGATTATTATGAAAAGGTGTGTGAATGCTGTCAAGAGTTGCAAAGTCCAAATTCCTAACATCACCGAAGCCTAAAATTCTGTCATTGAGTCCATAGAGAAAAACTGAATTAAGGGTTTTGATCCAAAAATCTTACACTTGTAATAATTTCCTTGTGTTAACATAACTGTCTTGGTCTAACAAATTTGGCTCTATGTTATCAATAATTTGTACCCGGCAATCCAAATGTGGATGTTCCGCAGAATTGAAATGGTTACACAAAAATGTGTTTAACTGGTGATTTTTAATTGTAGTTTTATGACCACTAAATCTCTTTTTAACTGATTGAGTAGCTTGGCCCACATATTGTGATTTGATGATGATAATAATAATGATAATAATAATAATAATAATAATAATAATAATAATAATAATAACAATAACAATAACAATAACAATAACAATAACAATAACAATAATAATAATAATAATAATAATAATAATAATAATAATAATAATAATAATAATAATAATAATAATCAAACTCCGCGAACGGAGAAAGTAAAATACATATAACTCGTACATCGAAATAACATCACATTACACAATGGCTAAGTATGTACATATAATGAGAAATAATAAGACACACATATAAACCAATATAATTATAATTTCACCAAATTAAAATACTTCATATATGAATGTGTATATGCATATAATAATAATAATAGTTAATTTAACCGAACGGAGAAAGTAAAATACAGAAAAATTGGACATCGCAATGATATGACAATGTCTCAGTGTGCACACAAGAATAAGAGACAAACCAACATAGGTATGATAACTAAATTAGAACGTACACTTAAAAATATTGTTACATTCAGCTCCCCCTCATGCAAGAGATGCGGACCGGGCCGGCCGGACGTCGCCACCCAACGGGTCATGCGCCGGCATCAAGCCAACCTTTGACCCGCAGAGCAGCCACGCCGCCTGGCCCGGCCACACTCCTGGTGCACACCCTCTAAATTTCATGTAATAATATAATGCATGCCGAGACCGCCAATCAAAGCCCAGCAAGCTGTAAAAGCCCTGGTCCGCAGTCCTGCCATATATGTGCATCAACTGATCGACACCTCTACCAACTGAAAAGCTTTGGGCAGTATGGTGGCCAGGTGATGACTGTCACTGCTTTATTATAGTCATCCCTACTCAGAACATATTTCAAGGAGTCAACGATGCCTGTTTACTCAAGTTGAAAGAGTATTGGGAGAAGGGAAAAAGGTCTAGAGTTTACATTTGATACAGGATATCAAATAAATGATTTTGGAAGATTCACAAGATAATACCAAATTTTCCGATCGGGGTTTTCTCAATTTTTTTTTTTTGTTAGAAACGTTACTGTGATATTCTTTGTTTTTCATGAAATTTGACATGCAGAATAGACAGTTACAATTTCCGTCAAAACATATTCCAAAATCAGCACTCGAGGCTAACAATGAACCGTTTTCTCTGTTTTTCTCACTGTTCATGATTGTTTTAGGTTTCAAAAGTAATTTTGAAAGACCATCTTGCCATTTATTCATAATCATGTCCCTAAACATTATCCTGGTTCGTCGTTGTTGAGTTCACCAAGTAACAAAATTAACAATAACAATAACTAAAACAAGTTCAAATGGGTGCTAGACTAAAGACGCTACCTGGAATTCCAGAATGCGTTGAAAATCATAAATCGAGGACCAGCCTGTACAGACCTATCCACCGAGCATCGATGGTTCAAAGCGAACAGAATTATATTTGTGTCTTTTTGCCCAGAACCACTTCCTAGTAGTCATTACCCTATTCCGCAGTCCGAACTCTTTACTCTGCATAAGCTAACCTGTCTCTGTCTAGATTATACACATATGGAAGTACTATTGTCCATTTTGCAACGTTCCTCTATAAAATTTTGATATAGACTATATCCGCCCGATAAATTAAAGGGTCGTCAGCGGGTACTACTCAACATGTTTGTGAGCCTATTATCCGTACATGTTTCTCTGAGTAGCGGCTCCTTGTCTTAGCTTAATATTCAGCAAAGACAACCCCCATAATAATGAATAAATATGAACGTGGCAAATGATGAATTAGCTAAGTACGTAAACATGAACGTGGAAATATGTAAACCTAACAAGTGTAACTGATATTTTGTATAATCATAATATATCTCTGTAAAGAAAACATTATATCAAAATTAAAACTGTCAGTTTCAACTAACGTCTGAGTAAAGTTGCTGAGCCATCACTTTTACTGTTGCTGTACATAAACCTGCCCACGTCTACTTGTAAAATTCCAACTTTTGGTGTAGAATCTTTGAAATTAACATAAAAAAAGACTTCTGGTATACTTCTGATGGAAGGATATTCAAAAAGGATTGCTAAATTCGCGGTTTATTTTTTTTCATTTTACTGAGAAAACTATCATCTAATCAGACTTTTAGAATACAATTAAATGTGAATATTAAATTTTATATGATAATTTTACATCATCAGCACATTTTTCTGCAAATTTGGTATTATGTGCCAAATTTGGTCATAATTGCATGGGTTTCCACACAAGTACAACTTCATTCTATACTTTATACGTTATTTTGAAGTAAGTCTGTTGTCTTAACATATATGGACATAATGGTATTGAACCTAACTTGTCACATATCAGTGATACCACAATTTGGTTGCACAGCATGTCCTAAGATATGCCCAAGACATGTCCCTACCTGGGGAAAAGGTCGAAGTAAATGAGTGGGGGGGGGGGGTGCGTTTAGCTAGACCTCTTTGGAGAATCGGCTCCCCGACTAAAATTGATAAAATTAGAACATGTCCATCTACATCCACAGTACACATCCCACCACCTTTTGCTGCTGATGTAAGCAAGGGCATCTTAACATATCATCCTTTAAAATTTCACTCAAACATCTGCCATGTGCAATGAGTATCATGAACAAATCGTTACAAAATGCTCAAATCGCAGTGCCACCTGTTGAAGAAACTAAGGTTTTGGGGTCCTCAGATGTTGTCCTATGGAATTTCAAAGTAGAGATAATAAAACAATTTTGGAAGATTTTTTTTCAAAAGATTTTGCCAAAAAATGAACAAAACACAATAATTCAAAAAACCCCATTTAATCATGACCATCGGAACAAACTGGTAGATAATTTTGGAGAAATGAAAGATGAGAATTACCATCGCAATTCCCATTGACTTGGATTGTGATGAATGAAGTAATGAATCAGAAATGCTTGCATTAGCTGCAAAGTACCAGATTTGTTTTTAATCATTGAAAATCTGGGATCAAGAGTATCACCTCATAGTGAATACCTTGTTTAAATCCTCCCTTAAGATGCCATTGGACCAAGCTTCAGAGCAATCTAGGCAACGCTTTTGGAGAGGTCAAGAAGGGCGAAAAGTCACACATTATGCAAAACATGGGAGGGCCTCTATAAATTAGGGTCCGAAAGTCTCTGGAAGTATTCCCTTGCAATTTCAAGGCAATTGGCCAAGTGGTTTTGGGGAAGATTTTTAAAGATCTCGTTGAAAATGACCAATATATATATATTTATATATATATATATATATATATATATATATATATATATATATATATATATATATATATATATATATATATATATATATATATATATATATATATATATATATATATATATATATATATATATATATATTTATATATATATATATATATATATATATATATATTAAAAAAATAAATAATAAAAATACGAAGAGCACTGAAGCATTACCATTTGAACAATTTCGTAGAGATCCATTCAAGCCTAGCTGAAGAAAGAAACATCGCACCGTCTTTGACATGGACGAAATAAAATACACTGAGAAAAAATGTTCAGCATGTGTAATAGAACAACTTGGATCACAGCTCCTTCATCTTCTATTGGAAGCAGATCCTGCCTAATTCGCCCTGGCTCTAACCTATGTGCACATGAACTATAGAGTCAATGAAAATGCAAGTAACAGGTGAGAAATTACCTATACCTGACGTCCGTACTCATAGTACCTGTTTCTACCGCCAGGATCGCGCAACGCGATTTCACGGTACTTTGGGGGAATTACGATACTTGCTGGAGCGGCCATAACACAGCATTGCAATGCAAATAGGTTGAGAGGGGACACAAAATAACATAGCTATTTTTGCAGTTTGTGACAAGGTATCATCTTGAAAATGCCTGTGTACAATTGCAAGGTGCCAGGCAGTTATGCCGAAACAAAGAAAATTACAAACGTGGAAAAGTATCCATGGATGGAAGGGGTTACGTTTCAAAGTTTTCCCAAATGAGAGACAAGCAACGAAGGAAAGAATGGATCAATATGGTCAGGCAGCCAAAAGACAGGAATCCTAGTAAATTTGACCGAATAAGAATCCAGATGATCAACATTATTGCACAACAGCATTCTGCACATTTTCTTTACCATGACGCTGTTGCCAAATACAAAGCGCATGGTAATAGGCAGGGTCCTGCCTATAAAAGATACCATGGGTCTCCCTTTGACTTCCTTTGCAGAGACAGAGACAAGATTATAGCTACACACATGCACCTAATAACAGGTGTATGTATAGAAGAATGGCGCTAAATCAGGAAACTCCCAAAAAACATACGAACTGTTGCCCTGTTCTCCCTGTCATCCTCACTCAGTCTCTCCTTGTCCTCATGTATGGCCTTTGTGATCAATCTGACATCCTGATGGCATGGCACCCCATGACCTCCAGGAGGCTATACTCGATCCTAAAACATGTGTCCAAGTGTGAGGAAACTACAACTTTGATACCCATGATAGGTGTTGCGGGTCCATTCTGCGACTGGTGAGACTCTCTGCCCATTTGTTCTATCAGACTGAATTTCAAAACATGATCTGGAATTTACAGTGATGAATAGAGACGTTAGAGTATAGAGAGCCCTCTTGCGTAAAAGAAAAAAATTTAATTACTGTATTATGTTCTGACTTAAAAATATGCGGTTGTAAGTAGTTTCTCGCATAAAATGGTATCCTAAAACTGAATAATATCATTAGCTCCTACATTTGCATTGTTAAGACCTGACATTATCCGTTCCAACTAATCCTTACTTTTAGTATTAAACTGTATGTGTAGTGTCATTGCATGTAAATCCTGGTTTTAGTGACAACCAGGCAACCTCGAGGGGAAGAAGCAAGAACACGTGTATGGCACCCACCACGCCACAATTGAATTAAAGATACAAAGTTTAGTCAATGTGGTTCATTATATCAAGGAGAATCCTTGACATGCATTATATTTCTTTTTATATATAGAGATATAGAAGAATGTAGCATGGTTATGGTTTTCCCTTGAACTATGCCACTGTTGACGACCTATGAAACTTAAATATAAATATCTGCGTCACCATAATGCACTTCTCTCTTAAGAACGTAGTGTCACATTATGTGACTGATTCTCGTATCTTTGTGAAATAGTTACATTTGCATGTCACAGTGATTTATTGTTTGGACGCACCATGTGAGTTTGCCATAACAGTCCATGTAGAATTGCCAGATTTCCCCCTCGTCCCACATTTGCGCTTATCTGACCACCCATCATGGGTATAATAACTGTAAATGACTATTCCTGTTTGATTGTTGACATAGTCTACATATGAACAGCAGGGGGTGTACATCACCATAAAACTAGGACCGTATGTTCTGTGTGTCTTGGAGTTTTCAGTGAACTTGGCAGCCTATCTGTCCCTAGCACAGCACAAGATGTTGTAACATGTGTCTCACTGACCATATTTGTTCAATCTTTGGGGATTGTGCAAACATCCTGTCGCAGGTTTTAGCCATTACTGCCTGTCTTTGGCTAAAAATCGTAAATAGTCATTTACATATTATCAGACAAAATGGGAAAACGTGAATGTAGTTTCCATTGTGTTGGAAGTAAATGTTATGGAAATGTTCCATTTCCCTTGTGCATCAAAAACATTAGTGAAAAGTACATGTATTGACAAACTTGCATCGCAATTTAGAAAGAAATTAACTTGACTAATTTCGCATTAAATTTCCCACAAATACCCAAGGACTCTATATCTATCAACATCTAGCTTCACCCCTCCTCCCCCCCCCCCCCAAAAAAAATAAAACCCCTGGGCTGTCGCTGATTTCTGATACAACTGAGGGAGATCAATATACAAGTGTTGTGTGCATTCCAAAACATGCGATACGTAATGGCTTTACGGGTGGTGCTGACATTGAAAGTGTATATTGTGCAGTTTTTTTTTAATGTTCGCATGTATTGTTCAACAGGCAATTGGTAAGTGCTTGTGACACAATTATATGCACTTTTTTGCAAGAGCATAATAAAATACACTATTGTGATTCACCCTATACACAATCACACTGCTCACGCCGCAGTCAAGGGACACTCAAGTGAGCATCCTTTTCTGTACAATATCTTCCTGCAATTCTTACACAAAATGTTTGTGTTCATCTTTGCTTGAACTTTAAAGAGAGGTTTAAGGTGATTAAATTCGCCATCTGCATCTATTGCGATGTAGTTCAACAGCTCATATCAAATGCAGGAAAATGGGTACAACTAAAAGTATAGACAATTATCTCTTAACTTCGATGTCATAATATTGTCATGATGAAGTAACTGTACAAATGTTCCTTTTCCTTTAAATGTGTTCCTACAGCTAAATTCTATGCAACAACATGAGTTTAAACATATTTCATTTAGTTGTATTCTATGGAACAGCATGGGTTACACATAGTTTGTGCTACCAGAGATTTCCATGCAGGATTTATTCAGAAAAATAGAGTTTTTCCCGGCTTACACTTTGCCAATATTCGCACATTACAAAATTCCCATCGTACAACAAGCATCACATGAAATAGCTTTTGCTTTTTGGTCGACGTCAGTTTACTTCGAGGAAAGAGTGCGCAAATAATTTAATCTGGACTGGGTAATTCTCCAAACTACAACATCCGTAAAGTAAAGTAAAATCGGAGATTATAGTACACACACAATTATAACTTCGCAATTCAGGAAAATTAACATTAAAAGTTTGTCTTGAATGTTACTTGCACCCTTTTTTCTGTATCATTTATTAAGAATATACGTAAATGCATTTAATTAAGGTAAAGGCTTACTGAAATACATTTTGTGAACTCTAAACATTAAGGATACCTTCAAGTTAGAATAGCCAATGCGCCATCCAGCATATACGGTCATACTGTTGGCATTTAGAGCTCACAATTTTAATTTGCACAGGCATGTTCTTCAAAGTTCAATCATAAAACATGTTAAGCATGGCAATAATCAAGAGTTTTAACACACACACACATACACAGGTTAATACCATGCAATACTTAGAACAGTCATAATAAACAATCTTGCAGCATAACATGTACATCATATCAGCCCATTTCGAAACAAATGCGTACTAAAATACATCTTGGTGTCCTGAATATCATACATGTATCAAAGACAAATAATATGTTTCTTATTCATGATCCTAAGTATACAAAATACATCTCCGAAATGGCAGCACTATTTGGAAAGCACATATACGAAATAACCAAAAAAAAAAAAAAAAAAAAAAAAGCAAACTAGAAAAAGAAGATTTGCATTAAACTCAATCTGTCTCTGCGCTTAAAAAACTTGCATAACCTTAAGTGCTAGAACCTTCGTCTGTTGTTTATTGGCTGGGCCTTCAGCACAAACCTCTGATTTAAATTGGGAATGGTACCTCTACCTGTAATAGTTTTGAAGATATTCAACATTTAAACTTTTGAAGTGCTCCTGATCAGCCTCAATTAAAATGCTACAGCTGTTGTTTGTGGTTCATTTGATTTGCCTACAGCACAAAAATATAAAAAGAAGTTAGAATGGCATCTCTACCTTGAATAATTTTAAAGATATCCAACATGAAAAGCTTGTTAGTACCCTAATTGGCAATAATTACAGTCTTACAAGTTTTTGTGGTTAATTGGATGCGCCTACAGCACAAACCTATAATTGAAGTTGGAGTGGCACCTCTACCTGTACTACTTTTGAAGATATTCAAGATTTAAGTTTTTAAATGGCCCTAATTTGCATAGTTTTTAAAATTCCCACTCTTCTTAATAAAAAAGGCAAGATTTTACGTATAGAGGTATAATCATGCAAAGTTTAAAGTATCTAGGTATAATAGTGTTCAAATGACATGTTGGATCAGTTGCAGGGAAAGAGAGAAGAGAGAAAGAAAAAAAATCCTGAAAATTCAGAATGTCTGTTTTGATACGCCGACCGAGCTGGATAGAAAATTAAATGGACCAAGTATAGGGATAGACCAGGATAATACTGTCTTTTATGTATTAATGCAAAATTTGAGGTACTCCATCATCCGACGCACATGAAAAAATCCTGGAACATAAACACAAACATTATGACTATTTTCAGAAATAGCACAAACTGGGAAATGTAAAAACACCTGATAGTAGATTATTTGACGAGGGGTATTCCACAAATCAACCCCGGCAGCGTGAAAGGAATTTTGTCCAGGCCACATCTGGAATTTTTCAGACCCTTGGTGATAATGGCACATCATATATCCCACAACAAGCCTCATCATGGCATCAATTAACTTTCTGGGTTGGTGTGTCCCTAGAGGATATAGGTTGTAGGTGTAACGACCTGATCTTGGGCACCTAGTTAGCCTGCAAGATTCTAGCAACATTCTTGGCAGTTCGCTATGCACTGATAACCACTTTTCTATATCTAGTCCCTTGTGTGATCGTCAGAGAACAAGAAAAAGGCAATGCCCTGTTCATTTTAAAGTATGCTCCCTTGTGTGTCACATCAGCTATGGTTGATATACACTCCCGGTTTTCGTCCACAATGGTGGTAAATAAACGTTGGCCCCAGAAAAGTGCAATTGTCCCTTCTCACTGATGATGCCTAACTGAGCTGAGCATGAAATACCAATTTATGTTATCATTTTGCACCTGGTGTGCGTTTTGGAGCTAATGAACGTTTTCTCAATAGTGTAACAAAAAGCATTTGTGAAACTTTCATTTGCAGCGACGCAAATAATGAAATAACTTGAACTTGAAAAATATTATTAGATGTTATTTGTGACATCTAATTTTATGAATGAAATACAGCTGTGTTTTTATAAATGCTATTGCTATTTGTTTTAAAAGAAAGTTGTCATGTAACGCCTGCAAATTTTCACAAAAACCCTCTTTCTACCCTTTTGTAATAATACAATTGAAAATATCGATTACATTTGGACGTAAAAAAGGAATTTCATAAACATGGTAAAACAGTGATACTCTGCATGTATCACTATGGAACAAAAATATCTTGTCTTTAGGATTTATTTGCTAATTGTATCAAATCTGAATAAACAGAAACAATGATTTTTTTAGCGTGATTATAGTTGAACTTTAGACAATCTGATACAATTGATTTATGCCAGGAAAAATTAATGCCGTGTTACGGAAGTGATAGGTCAAGTAACAGTCTGCAAGATAACTGCTCATTAACTAACCAAAAACAAACTGCATGGACTGAAGCCTAAAGCAATTAAATAACTCAATATAATACATATTATTTGATCATAATGTTGATTCTCTAAGTTGGTTGAATATCTCTATATCGGGGAGGGTGTTAGCAATCCTGTCGTCTGCTTTAGAGTTTGTATTCTGTTCTGTTGGGTTTATGAATAAACGTCCATCCTTTTGTCGTTCCTTTCTCCAAAGTTCTACCACTTTTAAAGTTTTGCTTTTCCTGTGCAAATAGCGAGCTCGTAACCACGTTAGTACGAATAATGTTACGGACGAAAGTTTAATAATAATGGCAACCATGTGCAGATTTATTCGAAAAGCCTCAACATCATATAGTTGACAAGCTCCCTGACGCTTTGCAGTGATGCCACATTGTTGACTTGAACTGGAGACCATTGGTGCTATACAAGTTGAATCAATTAGGTTGCCAAACAGGATTGGTGCCGGAAATACTGAGGATAATGGAAACAAAAATGTGAGACAAATCGTGATGCACTCAGTACGTAATAAGAATTTCCTTGTGGTTGACATTAAGCACGCAGCAAAATTCAACTAAAGGCGAACATTAACACAGGACCTCATTGTAAAAATTGATTTTGCTGTTCGAGTTTTCCCCATATTTACAGGCTCACTTTATATTACAACATTGAGACAGAAACCCCATTCCTTAATAATATCTGTTGATAAAATTAATGAAGTAACTAACTGCACTTGTGCAAGCAGTTGTGTTGCCGATAATCAAGAAGACACTGTACTCATGAGCATAAAGTCATGGCAACTATTTTATACTTTGTCCTGTAACGAGTTTAAGACGACTCTAGAGGTTCCTTTAATTTTGTTGATACGTACCTATAATTCCCATAAGGAACAGAAAAGCAGCAATCGAGAGAGACCTGTCTCTTGGTTCTACACACCTGTTGAAAGTAAAGCATCCTGTTTCAACTAAACTATTACATGAACTTATCAGCCTGCCTGTGTTGTTTGGTTCGACAGATATTTTTTCCATGATGAATTTTATAAACAGAGGGCGAATCACATATTCATACACAGTGACATAATGCAGGGAAGCCGTGCTCGGAGCACGTGTTTCCTGGCTATGACAGGTAAACACTAGCATAACTTTTTATTCTATCTATAGACTCGCCTTTTTATCTTGAATAAAATTTAATTATTTTTCAGATAAGATAAATGTCTGGAACATGATACCCGTTCAAGGCCCGATTTTTCTGAAATATCCGAAAGAATAAAATAACTTTAACATATCCAAGGTCACAGGTCTCACAAATCTAGTAACCCAAGCAGTCTCAGCATTGAAACATAACAGAAATCGGTGGCTACTCGTACTAGGTATTAACACAGTAACATGTTAAATTATGCATGCAGTAGCCATTTATTCCATTAGATAGTGATATGGTATAAAAAAACTGATGTACATTTTATTGTATAGGTAGATATTGTAACTTTAACGCTTTAGAGCATTCTTTTGTGATTATGTCATGCATGTGTGTTTGCTTACTTGATATGTGGCTTTGGTAGCAAAAGATACTCACCTCATTATCATATTAATTAGTGGGACATTTCCCAAGTTAGCGAAAAAATAAGAAAACATGAGAACGACGACAAAGGATATCGTCTTGTCGCAGGGATTGGCACAGTAACCTTCTGTGGCCACGCCCGCTTCCACACAACTGCAACCCACGTATGTCTGAAAAAAAAAAAGCGTCTTTGGTTGTTCTCCAGGTAACAACTCAAATGGCGGAGAAACCAGAAGATGTGATAAAGGATAAAAGATATCTGTTTCAAAGGACACATGTCTCAACAAATTCTAATTATCCAAGTTACCTAATTTGGGAGCACGTGTCCCCGTGTTATATTGGGACATACTAACAACGTCATTAAACCTAGAGAGACTGTTCATGCACAATGATGGCCCTGATAATAAATCAGACCTGCAACTTCGGCCAAATATCCAAGTACTGCAGAACAACCCTTACCAAGAGAACGGGAGTTCAGGACTCACCGCACGTATTACCGTTTCTGCAACACATTTGTCATAAACATACTAGAGTAATTTTGGTGTTTTTATGATATTATGTTGTTCCAATTTCAAATGCTTATTCATCACTAAATTACTTATTCCCCTGTACCCTGTCACAGCTTTGTTCAGTATGTGTTGAATGAGGCAATGAAAAATTCGTATTTGTTTTGCTCTCAGTGACTACACAATTTCTATGCCGACAAATGGATTTCTTATTTAATACATAGTTTACAGCTGATCCGTGCGATAAATACACCCTCATTGTCCATTTTGTTGTTATCCATTCACCATGGGCATCTAAGGTTTGTTTCCCTTCTAATCCTACGGATTTTCTTCCCCTTTTCTCGGCATTTCATGTGCTCGCGGTCCCTTTGGGAATTGCTTCTGACATGCACTCAGAACCAATTGTCGTAATCCTCTAGGCTTATTGATCAAAACTGTCCGGGGAAATCTCACCTGAGCCAAGGTGCCCTGCCGGACCTGGGTTAAATAGACCGATGAAAGCGAGCTTATTATCACATGACCACTGACGAATGGCATCGTACTTCCAGAGCCCATCCACAAGGCAAAAAGTGGTCGACTTTTTCTGCATTACGTCTCTATACCTTCTTGGGTTCACAGACAGAACTGTTGTGAAGCAAATAACATTCTTTTTGATACCTTCACGCTGAAAATAACTGATGTCGGTCTAGTCAAACCAAGTACCCAACTTAAAGTATCCTCCACGTAAACATTCTAATAAAGAAAGTACCTTTTACTTATTTTGGACAACCTACATCAATGAAGTATTCTTATCTGAAAAAGTCTTAAACTGTGTCCTGGCGTCTCCGGCGGTCTAGATCAGTATCCCATAAGGTCAACTGCGCCTGCTAGACACAGTGTCCTCAATTTTTACCGGGTTGACTGAATGGTAATGTCTAAAATTTGCCGAACCCTCTGAATTGTTGTTATACTAGAGTCTTTATGTCCAGAAGCACTTCCTAGATGTCGTTACTCTATTCCGCAGTCCAAACTCTATATACTCCATAAGCTACCCTGTCCCTGTCTAACCTACATGTATGTAAATATGGAAGTACTATTGCTCACGTTCCTCTGCAGAATTTGACCAAGGCTGCATTAGCCCAAACATATTAAAGGGTACATATTTCTTTGAATGGCTGCTCCCTGTCTAAGCTAAATATTCAGCAAAGACAACCCACATAATAATGAAAAAATGAACGTGTCAAATGCTGCAGTAGCTAAATAAATGCAGATTTGCTTATAAATGCAGAGCTTCAATGTGAACAAAGAATGCCTGTCAAACCAAACATAAGTACTAAATTTGTATAGTACAAGTTCAGATAAGAATAATTTGACTTACCCCTGAACTAGGATCTACCCTTTCTAGCTGGATAGCTCATCTGTGAAACTTTTGCCATTTTACCTAAAATATGGGGCAAGCCGTTTTGACTTTTATCGCTATATTAAGCGTTATCGCTGAATCGTTTAGATACGTGGCTAAAATAATGGTGCTGTCACCAAATATTTTGGCAACACATCTAATTCATTTACAGATTCCCAAGATGTTTCAGCGATTTTGCTAGGTTACTAAGAGCTAATACTAAACCATTTAGAGATTTGCGGAATGCGCACTATGTTGCAATACCTCACATTTTTGTTTTATACCATATTCCTACATGATATTTTGATGTCGCTCAATATAGCATTTAAAGATACCTTTAAGTTATTTGGCGATGCTATGATAGTTTCAAGCTCTTGATGTACAGATTAAATATCAAGATACATTTATATTTTGTCGCATTTGCCAAATCTACATCAATGTAACAAATTTAAGTGTTATGTCCAATTAAACTATACAATTTTTAAACATATTGTTAACCTTTCATTTTCTGTAACTGTTAAACTGGAAAATATACTATTACTATTACATATTTAGAACCACTGGATTTTCCATTTTTCCAAAGAAATAAAAACGAATGTGAGAGAGGAAATATTGAAATTGAATTTTTAAAATGTGTACAGCCGATGTAACTTGTTAATAGTTATAGCGATAAAAGGAAAATATGACGTAGAAAAACAGAGTATATAAAATCAGTGATATATCTAATAAAGCACAAATTTTTATCAACTACACATTGAACACCTAATCAAGATACTAAAGTATTTCTGTTAATAATATGTTCTTGTTTGTTTGTTTGTTTGTCTTTTTGTACCCACAAATAGGTAAATAAACTCACTAAACGTGAGTATTTTGCTGAACCAATGTTTAGTGCCCCCTAGCTGCCACATTAAGAATTATATGGCGGATCCCCACATTCGTTTATAGGAGAAAAAATTGTATGCAACAAAATACTGAAACACTAAACTGAATTCAACTTTTTCCTTTTTAAGCTATTTGTTCTTGAATAATTGATTCATTATTTTGTTTGTCCAGCTGTATAGTGATCTGTTTTACACTGTTATTCAATGTGTGTTTAGGTACCGAAAATCTTTTCCTTCCTCTAGTTTTAGAGATCATGTTAACCCCCCAAGACAACTGTTCTGCACACCAGTGTAGTAATGTCGCCAAATCATTTCCAAACTCTGTCCTTCCTATCCAATATAACACCCAAAAGGGTAAGGCTTAACACAGGGGTTTGTTTTGTGACTACATGTACAAACACCAAGCAGAGCGAGGTGGCCCCCTGTCTGCGTTAAGGGATAGAAGGGCGGCAATTAGGATAATATACACAACAGAGGTTATCGCAGTTCAATGTCTCTACAGAGTTTTGGCCTATTATCGCACTCACCGCAATGAAACTTGGTAAATTTCTGCAAAAAAATGTTTCTACTGATCGATGCTATGAAACTATCCCTGTGTTGTACATGTATTGGATCCTCATACAATAAAACGCTTGAATTGTATCAAGAATCGAAAGTCGCATTTTGCCCTCCAGAACAATACTGCCATTCCGTGGCATAGATCCGTTGTTGAAGTTCGTAATTCCACTTTGTCTACACATACAACTTCACCAATCCGTGTCACCAGCGGTCAAGGGCATCCAACTTCACCAAGATTCAGAGAACAGTTTTGTGCATTCGAACGTCAAAGCTGTGCATGGGACACGGATTGATGAAGGTGGATGTCCTTGACCGCTGGTGACATTTGTCGAAATATTAATAATGACACTAGGAATACAGCCTCAATGTTTCAAACGAAATCATAGTGAAAGACTTACCATGTATTTCATACAATTGACAAAAACCGTACAGAAAGAAGCACTTCGCCGTATTATTTCTCTCTGTGACAAAATATACCGACACCAAAACAAGTTTCCAATTTTTCAATCACAAGGAGCGCGTCCCAAGCTACAAATACATGCGAACATGAACCGTGGTTATGCATATTAATCGACATGGGCGTGTTTAGCTTTACACCATTTGTAATACTAGTAATTGATCGAATTCCGTAATACTCAAAACATGATTTACTGTTGAGAAAAATACTAAAGCGTTTAAGAGACAAAGAAAGCTCGTGATCATCCTTTAATACACCGATCTTTGCCGGTTGGTTTCGCAACTTGTTATGCACAAAATAATAAATAATCTTACTGCTTCGGACAAAAATAAATAACCTTTATGTTTTTATTTTAAGCAAAAGTAAGTAACTTATATGCTTTATTCAAATACTTTCTTAGTTTGTCAAGCATGCCGAATCAACACACTTATTGATTGAGATATGCCAGTAGTCCTGCAGATATCAGATGTTACCTTTTGAATAATGATTTACTATTGACATGAAAAACCTATATAAATGCTTTCCCGGTCAGAATAAGACTGATTCAAGGACAAGGACTAAAGTTGCGTCAATGCGCCCAATCCGAGCTAAATCCAGCTGTTGGCTTCGGGCATGCCATCGTGAATGCTCTTGCTTACAATGCTCAACTAAAATGTTTTCAATTAACATGAAATTAAGTGATAACTTGAAAGCAGACGACAACGTCTATCCGGGCGCTTTTGGACGGTTTGAACGGGAAAGGGTTAATCATGAGTGAAGTAAAAAGATAAACTTACTTTGTTTGTCAAAACTTAAACGATCCTGTGCCATGGCCAGCTTGAATATATATATATCTTTTTGCCAAGAACCACTTCCTAATAGTCATTACCCTATTCCGAGGTCCGAACTCTTTACTCTTCATAAGCTAACCTGTCCCTGTCTAACCTACATACAAATGGAATTACTATTGTCCATATTGCACACGTTCCTCTGTAAAATTTTGACATACGCTGTATCAGCGCAAATAAATTAAAGCGTCTTCAGCGGGTAAGTACTCAACATATTTCGGAGCCTATTACCCGTATATGTCTCTCTGAGTAGCGGCTCCTTGTCTAAGCTGAATATCCAGCAAAGACAACTATCATAATAATGAATGAATATGAACGTGGTAAATGATGAATTAGCGAAATACGTGAAGTTTTGCTTATGAATGCAGAGCTTCATTATAAAAGAAGAATACCTGTCAAACAAACCATAATAACTAAATTTGTAAAGTGCAGGTTCAGATAAGAACAATTTGACTTACCCCTGAACCAATATGTACCTTTCTAGCTGAACAGCTTATCATATTTAAACCACCCACCCGTGTTAAACTGAAGTGGAAACAAGCTGGGGTATTATATTCAGTCCCAGTGATTGTAAAATAAACAGTCACAGCTAGACCCAGTACCAAGCAAGGGAAATCCTAACAAGGACTGCAACAATGGACATCCTGCACCAGAAATGTAAAACAAACTCCATGATGACACACACCCCTCAAACAATTAAGCTCTATTTCACTGCCAACCCTGAGGCAATGTATCAACGTAACGTGTCAGGATTGTGACATTTGAGAAAATACTGTCAATTTTGAGTATTTTTTTAAAAATTTAAGTAAATATGCATTTAGGCATATCAGAAAAGAATGAAAGTCATAAGCCTTTATGCCAAAAACATGTTATCAAAACAATTTTTCTTAACAGGATTTTAAGTACAATTAGGCAAATATGTAACTGTCGTAGGCCGCTGCTTGCTACCGATAGCCCCCCCCCCCCCCGTGGGTGGGGGGGTTAACTTGACGGAAAACATGCAAGCCTAAAATATCTGAAAGTGAATATTAAGACAGAAAGATGCCAAAAGATAAAGTTAAGTAGCAAAACAGACAAGTCTAAAAACTGTAAATTACTGGGCCAAACTTTCTAATAATCTTTGAATATTAACAGCAAAATTATAGGGTAAGTCAGAAAAGAACGAAAGTCATTTGTATTGAAGTCAAGAGAATGCAATGAAAATATAATGTTTCTTAACCAGATATCATGTACAATTAGGCAAGCTTGTAACTGTCGTCAGCAGCTGCTTGCTTTCAATAGCCCCTGAGGATTTGCCCTAACAGAAACAAGCTAGCCTAAAATGTCTGAAAGGTAAACATTAAAACGAAATGATGCCAAAAGATAAAATTAAGCAGCAACACAGGTAAGTCTAAAATCTCTAAAGTTATTGAAGCCAAAATTTTCTAACCATCTTGGGATATTTACAGCAAAATATGTAGAAATATTTGATCAAAAGAACATCTTTGAATCCTCTTGACTCAAGTCTATTGTAAATAAATTTGGTTCTAGATGCAAAGTCCTGAAATTTAGATCAAATACGACCAAATCTAAAAATCTGTGACAAAAACGTATTATATCCAATAGTTTCCAAAATATTACTGTTCAGGAAAGGATAATTAACTACTTCAGTTAAACTCATTTTTTTGTGATAGACTTTAGTACAAAACCTGTCACTGGTGACCTGAATATCCAATTCCAAAAAAACACATCTCTGAAACCATCTGAATTGTTACCCTCCAAAGGGATATCTTTTGGGTAAAGTTCTTTAGCAATTTCACTGAAATGTTGTACATTTATGCAAGCGATGTCATCAATATATCTTGCGTTGTTCGATAATTTTGCAGCTATTTGAAAGTCCTCTTTCATCAATTTATCCATATATTTAAATTTAAGCCAGGTTAAATATAAATCTGTCAGTAAAGGGGAGCAGTTGCTACCCATGGGAATGCCTTTTATTTGTTTAAAAACGAATGGTCCGCATTGAATAAAAGTATTATCCAAAAGAAACTTGATGGCATCTATTAAAGTTTAAACAGTGTAAGATTTAACGTTACTTTTTGAATATTTATTGTGTGACCAATATGCTTTTTTGTACATGAATGAATATTTATGTATGGTTTACCATTATGTTTAAACATTTTGCTTATTAATTCTGAAAGTGAACTTTTGACTTCATCTATGGGTACATTTGTGTATAGTGTAGAAAAATCAAAACATTTGATATTTTTTTTCTTTTACATCCTTGATTTTAGATACAAACTCGGAAGAATTGTTAATACTCCGAAAATAATTTATTTAACAGATTCTAGAAATTGCATTACAATATTTACGAAAAAGATTCTTTATTGCAGTCAAACACAATGTTAATTCTTCTGATAATTGTTTTGTTGTACATTTTGAAGCATCGGCTATGAATCTAGATTTAACAGGCTTTTTTATGTAATTTGGATATCCAGAATAGAAGTGGAATAGAGGAATCCTCTTCAGAAATTTTGATATTAAAATTCCTTTTCATCTTATCTTTATGTGTGTCTATAAAAGGGTTTTTATGTAAAATGGGTACCCAGAACAAAAGTGGAATAGGGGGTCCTCTTCAGAAATTTTGATATCAAAATTCCTTCTCATCTCATTTTTATGTGGATCTATAGAAGGGTTGTTATCTAATTTGGCTATCCAGAACAACAGTGGAATAGAGGAGTCCTCTTCAGAAATTTTGATATTAAAATTCCTTTTCATCTTATCTTTATGTGTGTCTATAAAAAGGGTTTTATGTAATTTGGGTATCCATAACAGAAGTGGAATAGAGGAGTCCTCTTGACAAATTTTGAAATTAAAATTCCTTTTTATCTCATCTCTCTCTATATATATGCATATATATATATATATATATATATATATATATATATATATATATATATATATATATATATATATATATATACATATATATATATATATGTATGTATATCAGAAATCGCGCTCTTTAGTCAAATGACTGAGCCTATCACAGCACACAGGTTCCTGATTTCTTCATTGTGCCACTTAATCATATCCTGAACACGTGATTGGCTGGTGCTCGTCCCCACTACTATTCTCCAATTCTCTCTTTTCGGGAACCATGCCTTAAATGCATAATAAAGCCAATGTATAAAGAACTATATGTTTCTAATTGCACATTTATTTTAGTCTGGTGACATGACCTGGTTTGCATTAGGCCATATCTGTGTTGCTGGAAAAATTTATGGAAAAAAGTATGCACACTATCCTATTTTCAATTCGACCCTGTGTGATATATTCGTGTCACACTGTATCGTAACCCGTACCATCTCAATATACGTTTTAGCAACCACGCTTGCCCAGAAGAAAATCGGAAGCAGCGCCATGTAACATACATTCATACATACATACATAGATACATACATACATACATACATACATACATACATACATACATACATACATACATACATACATACATACATAAAAGCTTTATAACTTGGCGGTTAGAAAAAAAAAAGAAACAGTTACCAAAGGCTAATATGAGAGAGAGAGAGAGAGAGAGAGAGAGAGAGAGAGAGAGAGAGAGAGAGAGAGAGAGAGAGAGAGAGCAGAAAATGGTAAAATAAAAAAGACATGGCATGGATGAACAGATATGTGTAAAAATAAGATTAGTTCTAATGATACATGCAGAAAATGTCATAGATTTTCCAAGATTGATGCACCTTGCACACCCCATGGATACATATGAGAAGGATACAATATTTAGTTATTTGCAGAGAGAACATTAACACTCATTTGCTGTCTGTGATAAGTCTGACAGTGTGGTTAAACATTCGAAATGGGTTGTAAGGCTGTCCCAAATTTTAGCATCAAGGGTTTTAAACTGTTCAGACCATGAGTGGATGTAGTCAAGCAAGTACGCTGTAATGTGTACGAGTTTTTCAGGTTGTACCGAGTTTTTTTATGGTGACAAGGTCAAGGTAAGTAGGTGACAATGAATTTACAATTTTAAAAATCTCAACTGCCATCTGGCATGAAATGTATTTCTAGGATGGCATCTTTGCGCTGTCTGGAAGGTCCTCCTAAGAAGAGGAATGGTTATTATACACAAGCTTAAGTGCTCTATACTATAGTTTTTACAGTTTGAGTGTGTCTACTTTCCCATAATTGTGTCACACCACCGGGCAGCAATTAAAACTTGATAATATAAATACTAGACTTGCATAAGTCCCTGGTGCATGTCCCTCTTTTCCCATCCCACGGTTCCACCCAGAAGTGCGGAACATTTTCCCCTCCCCAATATTATACCAACTACACAGTGTAGTGTTATTAAGAAGGCCCTACTGTCATTTTTTTAAAACTGGTCGACACTGCCGGCGTGTCGGTTTCAACAGTAGCAGCTATTGAGTCCAAGTCATTTCTAATTCCATTATCAATGTGATAAGGCTAAGTGGTAATCTAAGTGTCTTTGATGAATGCGTGATTATTTTAGTCACTGACCAGCGAGACAAAGGTTACCATCTCCCTGCGGCTACTGACACCATCACTGGACGCCCTCCGCCTGACGCGATGCACCGCAATTAATCTTTCATTACACTGTTACTCAATCAGCTTTAGAAGAGTGGTGCGTTATGACTGGTCACTTGTCTGTGTGGTAAAAAACACAGTGCAGACCACCCGGCGCTAATCTGTTATCTGGTGATAGACAATCCAAGCCAATTAGCTAGGTTTAGGGGCCTACCTGTATTATAACACTATAAGGCTACAATGTGTGTGACGTTTTTCACTTACAATTTTATTTTGTAATGAATTTAATTTAAATAAAATATGGAAAACAGTCCAGTGAGACTTGAGCAAGTCTATATAAATACCTTATATATAAGAAGTGTCCTCGCTACATCAAGGGTAGCCGCTAGGTGTCGTAAGGCATAGAATTATCTGTCAGTCTTGAAACATGTAGCAGAGAAATGATTGTAGAAAGAAATTATTGTCAATAATAACAGTAAGGAGCGGGCCAGGTTTGGAATTTTCAATTTGCTCGTCTTTCATCTGGACTGAAATTTTCTCTGACGTGGACAGTATTGCCTTTGACAAGTTGGCAGGCATAAGGTTCTGGACACACCAGTCAAGCATGTGTGTACAGTTTAGTTCGACCTTAGATATTACCTCTTCAATGGGATTCCCCTCCAAAAGGATGGTGTTGCCATCTGCAAAATTGCACATTTAAGTCTTTGATAAAACCAAAGACATCATTCAAAAAGACAATGAATAATGGTGGTCCTAATATAGATCCTTGTGGTACTCCTTGCCCCACCTACTAGTAGCATCAGCCACTTTGATGCATTATTGCCTACCAGAAAGATAGTTAGCGATGAGGCAGGTTGTATCTTTTGAGGCCCCATACTCATTAAGCTTAACCAGCAGCATGGAGTGTGGAAGGCAATCAAGTGTGTGGGTTAAGTTTGTCAGGACAGCACTAACATTTTTTGTTCTAAGGGACCTTGTTTCTTCTATATGGCGGAGATCTCAGCAAATTAGCAGCTCTCAGGGAAGATAGAAGTATTCATGAACGAATTTATTACTGTGGCTATGGGTTGTGAGATCACACTGGCTGTATCTTGAAGAATTTTTATTCATATGAGACATTTGGAGTGATATCAGTATTGGTAAGTACCCTTACTTCGACCACCAATACCTGGACCTCTGTGTCTGGGTCGAACACACAAGTAATAGAGGTGAATTTACTCAATTGAGTCCTGAAAAACCTGGTGGTCCCATGGCACCATCTCTTAGTTCCTATGGGAGTGGTGATGACTCCCGGTGCACATGCTCCCTGTATCATCCTTCCTCTTTGGAGATTGGTCAGCTAACACCAGCTTTAAGAGGAAGGGGGCTGGTTGGTTGGGCTTCTCTGGTGGTCGAGAGGTAAGTGTACTTACTAATACTGATATTACTTCAAACAGCTCGAATGAGTTACATAACATTACATCTCAACCACCATTTGCCGATATACAAGTGTATAGGTGGAGGGTGGAATGTTACTGGCACGCTGACTGGAAACAATCCTTACTGACCATCATGGGACTGCACTAAACCCCCCAATGCTCACCCACCAACATGACAGCTGTATGCTTCATAGGTAGATGCCATAAGTTTCAGCTGCATCAGACCTGGAAGTCTTAACAGGACCAAGCCATGAAACTGGCAGGTGCTGGGGTGGTATAGGGTTCCTTAGAGCAATGGACTAGCATGTCAGACTGGCAACAGGCAGGGACTACAGGACAAACTTCCTGATGCTGTAACAGATTAGGTCAACTAGACATGGAGCCGTACAAGGCCCACTAAAAAGTGTGCCAACCTATAGTCCTGTATCGAATCTGAACCAAAAGAACCTGAAAAACTGGAACACGGTGGCTGCTCTGCTGGGATCTGGAAAGCCTCATGAGCTAGTATTAGAACCTAAGCTAAGGAGTCTGTTATGACTGCACAGGTGAACATGCCTTTCTCTAGCACTATGTGATGCAGGTAGTGCTCGGGGAAGGCAACAACCAAGATGTTCCACAGGGTGCTCCAGGAAGCATAAAAGGCTCGTAGATCATACAATCTGGCTGATACAAGCTACAAGGCGCCAGGCTTTCCAATGAGATCTAATAGGCCTTTAAGATTCTCTGCTGAATCCTCAAAGAAATCCTGTTTCTGCAAACTTGCTCCTTATGCGGGTTACTCAGTGGTTCCGTCCTCTGAGTTCATCAATGAAAGAAAGGTACCAGCAAAGAACTCTCACTGGGTACAGGGTTCTTTCCTAGACAGGAAGAGCAGCATCCATAACACAGAGGGTAAAACACTTCAAGACCATAGCCTGATCTCAAACCACTTGATTCTCCATAAGGAAGCCCAAGTGAGGCCTCAAAGTCACTTTGGAATGGTCAGGCAACCATTGTCATAAGCCAGAACGTTTATCTCATTTCTTCTAGCCCCCAAAGCAACTGTTAGTAGAAAACAAGTTTTCCAAGTCCAGCACTTGAGGAAAACCAGTGCGGGGTCCTCAATTCACTCAAAGGGCCACTTCTTCAACATAACTAAGACTCACAGTAAGTCTTGTTGGGGCAGGACCTGTCAAGTCTCAGGTCTGTCGGTGTAGAAGGATGCAGTAAGCACAGATAGATAAGGATCGCTCCCAATGCAAATATCCAGGAGGTTTGCAAGGGTTGAGGAGATGGCTGATTGCAAACCCTACACTGTTCTCAAGCACTTGCCTAAGACTTCCCACTGATACAACAGGAAGTCAGTAATGTCTGCAATGTGCGGAGACCAGGGGTGAATTCCATGACTTTCACATCAGTCAGAAAACACATTTCATTGAGCTAAGTAAACAGTAAGAATAGAAGATCAAAGCCCTCCTCTGGCAACTCTATCTGAGATCGATTCCAAGAAGCCTCTGTTGCAGATAGGCTGTCAGATAATCACTAAGCATAGAGGTTGAGCACTTGAGGGTTTCTGTGAAACAGGCTAGTCCCTGGCTGCACCAGAAATCTCCACCATGCTGGTAATCAGAGAAGAGGCTCAATGCTCATTACCAGCAGGTCTACCGAGCAATTGCAATCATGGGACTGAATCTTGTGCAGTACCTTTGGAAGAATCTGGCAAGGTGCAAAGGCTTACATCCATAGGTTGCTCCAGTCCATGGATAGAGAATCCACTGCTATGTCCTGGGGGTCTGGGATGAGCAAGACTTAGACTGGCAGTTTCACATTCTGGCAAGTTGCAAACAGATCCATGTGTGGAGTTCCACATGTTGCTCACATGGTCTGAGTGACCCTGGGGTGGAGGGACCACTACCTCCCTACCAGCTGACCCCTTCTCAAGAGTTGGTTAGCCAGGATATTTTGATGTTCCAGGACGTGCCTTGTGTGCGTGCAGAGCACCATCTGGTGATGCACCCAGCTAACTCCATCAGCTTTTTGGAATATGTGGAACCTTGCCTGTTGAGGAAGGCTACTGCCGTTCTCTTGTCACACATAATGAGGACATGTTTTTGCTCCACCAAGTCTCAAAAGTAGAGGAGCGCTAAGTGTATCACTTCCAGTTCCAACCAGTTTGTGTGGTGAGATGTGAATGACGCCCAGCAGGGGCCTGACTTCATCTGGCTCTCCATGTGAGTTCCCCTCCTAGCTTGAGAAGAGTTCGTGTAAATAATGAGCTGGGCTTAAAAGAGTCTGTCCCCTCAAGATGTTCTCCCTCATGGTCCACCAGAAAGGTAGGGGCGATCCTTGTTGAGAATTGGCACTGGGGCCTGACAGCCCTGGTCTCTTGTCCATCTGCCCCACAGAGCATGCTGAAAGGGTCAATGATAGGGACAACTAAGTCAGACCTGGGAGTCCATTGAGGACAGAAAGCCCAACACGGTAAGCCACTGTTGGCCTAAGTGGACCTTAGCAGTCAGAATGGCTCTAAGCTGGGACTGAAGTCTCTCCCACTTGTCTTCTGAAGGGGGACAGATGTAAGAAACTAGGTCAAACTGAATGCTAAGAAAGATGAAAGTCTGCTCTTGAGAGTGGACTTGGTTAGTTTCACTGTCAGGCCCAGGCATTGGCAGAGTTCTAGAACAGTCTGTGCATGATCCTGCAAATCCAGGTAGTGAAGTGCTTGGAATTGGCAATAGTCCAGATACACATGTATGTGAATGGCTGAGTGGCTAAGGTAAGCAGCAACTGTCTGCATGAACCTGGAAAACACCAGTGGTGCTGTGGCAAGGCTGAATGGAAGAGCCCTGAACTGGTAGATACTTCCACAAAGTCTCTGCCATTGACACATGGAAGAGTGTGTGCTTGAGATACAAGGACCTGCTCCACTCCATTGGGCCATTAGGCTGCTCCCAATGACTGGGGGGGGGGGGCTCCATCAGAAAAGACTGGACTGCTTGGAGGGTGTTCAGTGTCACCAGTTCTATGATCGGCTGCCATTATCCACCCCTTTTAGAGGCCAGGGAGAGTAATTTGTAAAAGCCAGGAGTACCTTGATCCTTGACCGGCTCTATGGCACCCTTGAACCAATGTATCTGAACCGCCTCTAGGACAGTGATGCCTTGGGTTGCGTGGTGGGTGGTTGGAACCACTGGGTTTCTCGGCTTAATGGAGTCCAGGTCGAAAAACTCCAGACTCACAAGGGGGCAGTAATGCCCAAGGCCTCATGGCACAACAAGGTGTCCACAGGTGATGAAGTGGCCACCTTTGACAGCCAGGGATCTGTCACCACGCCTGGCTTTGGGGTCGCAAAGACTTTTGTGGAAGCTCACTGGGGGCTAGACATGGGAGGCAATGGAGACCTGTGTGCACAGATCTCCGCTGCTGCTGCTGACAAAGGTGTCTGCTGGCCAAAGGATTATGCTGGATCTCCAGGAGGCTACTATCTGGGACCTCAGTTGCTGCCAACTGAGAAGTCTGCAGGCAGGGAGGGTCTGGAGGGAGTTCAGAGAACTCCCAAGCCTCAGTGCCAAGTGAGAGCTGGCTCAAGGTAGAAGCAGCAAGCTGCTCTGCTGACAGTCTGCTCTGAGTCAGAAACAGCAATGGTGGCCAATGCATTAGAGGACAAAGTTTCTGATTGCTATCACTGTTCCTTGCAGAGCTTGAGTTCTGCTTGCTGCTCAAGAGAGAGTGGGAGTATAACCAGCTCAATGGTAGGAACAAGAGGGATAGCCAACTGCTTGCTCTGGGCAAGGCTGTCGGCTGTGCAGAAGGGACTGCTGTTACTGCTGGTGGGGGAACAGAAGGGCTCACCTTGATCACCATAGGTGCTAACACCACCGGGTCCAAAGACCCACTGATGGCAGAAGGCACCCCTACAGGTCTGGGTATATGTCCTCTACTTCCCCTTTGTGTTTGTTTATGAACTGAGCTCTTGGATCTGGGAACTCAGGAAGTAGAATTAGGCATCAGTGGTTTGCTGGGCACTTTGGACTTATGATCCGAGCACTCAGACTAAGGTGCTTGGACTTGCCAAGGAGCTACTGGCTTTCTGTACTTCTCAGACCTATGACCCGAGCACTCAGACTGGCTGAGGTTTGAGAATACCTGGATGGGAACCCAAAGGTTTCCATTCCAGATGCACTGGTTTGCATGGCTGATGTGCTGAGCACTTGGACCCAGAGGACTGGGATCTCCACAACTGCAACCTATGCTTGGCTGATTTATGCGAAGTGGACTCTAAAGAAGAAAAAGCCTGCTCAGACAGGGCAAGTAATGCATAGAGCTTCTGAGATGGGGCAAGTAATGCATGGAGCATCTCAGCCTGCATCTGCATACTCTGTGACAAAGACTCCAAAGAAAGGGACAGTGCCAAGAGCAGCAGTCTCTTTGGGGCTAAAGGCAGGCACTCGTGATACCCATGAGGTTATCTCTTGCTTCCTGATTTTCCACTGCAACATCTTCTCACCTTACTCCCCTG
This sequence comes from Hermodice carunculata, assembly GCA_964020975.1. Lineage (NCBI taxonomy): Eukaryota > Metazoa > Annelida > Polychaeta > Eunicida > Amphinomidae > Hermodice > Hermodice carunculata. Next base: position 19,008,451 of record OZ026617.1, on the reverse strand, counting down.
TGGGGTTTCATGTGTCAAGATATCCTTCACTTGGGACTGCAGACAAACCAAAGTAAGTCTATGCTCTTTCTCATCAGCCACATGAGACTGCAGACAAACAGAAGTAAGTCTGTGCCTTTTTTTGGGGGGGGGGGGTCATAGGCGGGGACAGATTCCGAAAGCAGGCAATAGGCTTGTGTGCACTGCTTTCCCTCTGTGTGTGATCTGTTTGCCAAGAAGCCATTTAGAAAATTCAGGTTTCGACCAGCTTGACTCCCAACTATTTCAGTGGTATCCGAACACAGAAACAGTTTCTAGGTCTCCAAAGATGCCCAGAATGCTGAGACAAGATTTTCTGCTGATTAGGCTGTGTGTAATGCACTACAGCAGTGAGTGTGAACAAAATTTTATTGAGCTTCAACTCAAAAGAGAAGCCAGTGATGGCACCCAAAAGAGGAAGGATGACACAGGGAGCATGTTCACTGGGAGTCACCACCAGTTCCACTGGAACTGAGAAATGGTGCCATGGGACTGTCGGTTTTTTCAAGAATCAAGTGAGTGAACTCATTTGATTTCTGGGGTGTTTGACACAGACACAGAGGTCCAGGCAAATGGTGGTCAAGAGGTAATGACACGTAACTAATATATCATCATGACTAGTGGCCTTCTGTGTCTTGAGTTTGCAGATGATAGATTAAACAGTGTTGCTTGAAACAGCAGACACATTCAAGTCATCCATTCTGGCCATGTTTCCTGAAATTTTTTTTTTTTTCTTTTTTTTTTTACTGAAGGATGGTCTTTCTGGTAATTGAGGCACTGTTTCACAAATTCTGCAATGGAGTTGCAGTTGGAGTGAACTGGTAAGTTTGGGTCTGAAGCATACCCATCTGCATTATTTATGTCAAGGTCATTCCTATCTCTGATACATCTGATGGCTCTGTCAGGATATGGTTTCCGTTTTGTATCTTCACTGTACAAGTAGAGTAAGATCCTTTGTTGGTTAGGAAAGGTTTATTGCGTTCCAAAAAGATTCCTTTTGGCACCATTGGCACATTTCTTACTGACATAGGTACAGATAGCTAGATCAATGACTAGATTTTGTTGCTTGTGGTATTTTTCCCAGTTAAAAGTGTCTTGTTCCATAGATTTTGGGGGTCAAAGTATTCACAACATGGATTCCTTGAACATTTCTTCTTTGAGAAACTTGTGTAGGTATGGTGCCTTCACTGCTTGTATGTTTTTCTTCTTCACAGGAGCATGATCTTTGATGACATCATTAAGGAGTGATTGCAGAGCCCATTCCTGATCAGAAAGATCATCTAAAACTTCAATAACTGAGAGAGGAATATATTCAACATCATGAACAAAATAATCCTTGTTGTTCTTCCTAGGCCTATAGGTGATAAGCCTTGGTTTAAGTTTTGGGAGTTTACATTTCATTATCCCACAAATAATGTCTTGCCCACCACTTACTTTGTTTGGAACAGTAGATGAGGGCATGAACATGTCTGGACAGTTAGTAAAAATAACGTCTAAGCAGGAAGATTCATTTGCCTAGACATGTGTTGGTTCATGTATTATGTTTTCAAAGCCATAGGGTTGCAAAACATTGTTCAAACAGTTGTTCAAACAGTTTGCCCTATTTTTCCAAACATATCAAAATTCATTAGCTCCGTAAATAATGATATGCTAAACATTTCTGTTGCTTTCTCTGGTATCTGAGTCAGGCATATTGAAAAAATTTCGTAGAAGATGATCGGGGCTAGCAACAGTTTATAATTGCCCACCTAGTGTTCCAAAGAGTGACACCCACACATACAGTTCCTATATTATAAGAGGTTTCAAGGCCTGATATTCCCCTGATAGGAATATCTGATCAGACATAACACAATGAGCCTGCTTAAAATTCATTACAGTCTTCCATGAAACCAACATGTCTTAACCCATTGATGCAGAATTGACAATCAGGGACACTTGCATCTAGCTTAGTTTCAGCATAGAACAATTTGCTGTAGCCGACTAACTGCTATTTTGATTTTATCGAGCTTGTGGCGAAGGCTGTTTATATTCAAGTAGGATAAGATAGCGTTTGTTTCGTACTCATTCTTGAGGTTAACACATTTTTCAAAATTGCTAGACTCTTCCTTTTGCACATCACTTATATCATAATGAGAAACGTTGGATGAAACAGAGGTTCATGTGACATTAAAATAAGAGTCTGTGATAGGGGGACAAAGGTAGGAGTCACATGCCCACCCTTCATCACTGTTATCCCATTTATACAGATCAGCAGCTGACATATGTATGTATTTCGTATGAAACCAGGTGTAGCAGGCTTCACAGAAGATTTGATTTCTTGGTTACATTATACCGCATTTTGGCAGGAGTTGCATGCGTTTTTCAGAGGTCTGTGGTTACTTTGACTGCCCACTGCAATTAAACGATGTTCCTTTCCAGCCAAGAATGCTGCCAATGCGACATTGTCACTTACTTTGCCTGTGCAGAGACTTTCAGTAAAAAAAGGACACTCAGGGACATCATCTGACCTAGAATGCAGACCATGATATGGCAGTTGGGTCAAGTTTGATCAAACACTCACAGTATCAGTCTGGTGGCCACAATGACCTATTGTCCTGGGTTGACACTGATAGAGAAAAACAATATAGCAGTCCACAGGATAACATAAACCAGAAAAATATTACGGGTCCCAAGCTTATCAGGGTGCTGGTGTCTTTTCCTCTGAAATCCTTTAGAATTAGCCTGCTCATAGCAGAACAGTAGATTTACTCTCGCACATGCATGCGCTCGAGAATGATTGCATGGTTCATAAGACACAGAAATTGACTAGTGCAGAAAGAAAATACATGGCATAACCATCAACTCAACTCTCACTTTTCCGGTGATTTGAACAGCATGCGAATACTGACAAAGATATAAATTACCTCCCCCAAGATATTTAGCAATAGACTGTATTTAAGGTAATGATCAACCGGTTTTAGTTAAACGTAGTTAAATTGACATTAAAAGATCAATATATTGTCGAATGGAAAAAAGAAATTATGAATACTAATAAATGTGTTAATTACAGATGGTAGAAAGAGGATTTTGGTATTGAAGATTATCGGGTGCAACTGTTTCTTGAATGTAGAAAACTGATGTGTAGATTTAGATGTAAAAACGATAGGTTGTGATTTGAAACAGGTCGTTGCATTAATGTTCATTGTAAACGAAGATATTGGGCTGTATGTAATGATAAAAAGTTAGATATTAGTATTACTAATTACCAGAATGGAAAGCATAACACCATGTAGGAAAATTTATACTATTGCACCATTTTAAATTCCTTAATGTATTGGAAATCAAAAACTAATGTTTTTTCCACAAGAACAATTCTGTTTTTTTGGTTGAAGGGTTCAATTCATTGTAAGATCTTCCATATTCTGTACCCACCCTGCCTTTTTTGTTGTCAAATTTTGCATGCACTGTATTCATGGCCCTATACTTCGGCTAGGGGTCACGGGAAGAAGGACGTGAACTTAAGAATTTTGTTCTATTTGAAAATTTGATATAAATCAGCTAACATATACATTGTCACATGTCCAGGTTAACAAGGTGTAGGCCCACTAAAATATGAAGGCATTAAAATATGATATGTTTACATGGTGTTCAATACACTGTAATAGCATTTGGGTTTTAAGTTTAGACAATAAGTATCTACAGCTAATGGCCGTTTAAAATTTATATATCTCATAAAACATTCTCTGATTTTAATCATACAAGACTAATTTACTGAGGTAACCCATGAGGGCAAAAATATCAGACATTCTAAAAAAATGATCATAAATAAATAAATAAATAAATAAATAAATAAATAAATAAATAAATAAATAAATAAATAAATAAATAAATAAATAAATAAATCTACCAAGCCAGAAAAAGGAACATGTTCATATTTTTGCATCACTTTGTCAAAAAGGTATTTTTATGAGAAATATATGATTTTGAAGATACATGTATAATAGCATAAGATTGGTCATTTTTTGTCGAAATTATTTTGTGCAGCAATTTTGAATTTTGAGTTCCACTTTGAGTCCAGTCATATTGTGCAATTCTTGCTGTCCATTCCGTATATAGGGTAACTGTGTTAGAAATTCATAAATCTGTGACATATGGTCTAGAAGTGAACTTTACCTCTCCGTTTGGGCTTAAACTAAAGAGAAGGAAGTGGACTGCAATTGTTTGGTTTGAAAAGGATGAACAAGTTGAAATGACAAACCCTGCAACAGGAAATTTTAGTTTAACGGTGGAGATTCAAAGTGGAAGGATATGATCCATGTAATAACACCTTTTAACATATCTGCACTATTATATATTTCGCGAAAGTGCACTTAACGTAAATTATCTTTGACAGTGACTTAGACATTTACCAGATAATAATTGCGGAATAAAGAGTATCTTCATTTCAGCTCATGCTAACTTGCACTAACTGTTGGTTGCATGTCAGTTTATGCCAACGCTGACAGTTGTGGATGTTTTTATTTCCAGTACAACGACGCATGTGTTTTTCCTCCTAAATATAAGCAGACATTTATGGTGGTATCAATGTATTTCACAGGCCCAGAGAGACAATGGGAATTCATTTTCGAGGGAGTAGAGTGGATGTATGGCAAACCCATGCTACGGACTTTATACCATTCCCAAAACTATAAGTAGCTGTGAACGTTTGGCAGATGAAATTAGTTCTTGTTAATAAAAAGGGAGTAGCTGATAGAAATTAAATTTTCATGTCAGGTTTTCATTAATTTCTGTGCCCTTTTTCCATAATATGAAGTACCCTCCCCCCCCCCAAAAAAAATAAAATAAAATAAAAATTTATCGTCTGCACCAATTACATGTGGTGTCCCAATTCCTCTAAACCTAGGAGGTCAAAGAATTTGTACCCATGGATTCTGCCTAAGTCTAACTTCTTAATTTCAATTTGATTAAATTCTTCATAGGATTTCATTCTCATATTCCTTTAAAATAAACTTTCAATGTGGGACAAAGTGTCAAACATAATAGAAGTATAAAATTTGAAAGAAGAAAGTTTGAATTACTAAGTGACTGATACAAAGATTGATAACCGGTTAAACAGTGGAAACTGTTTGCGTCATGCTCGTAAGCTGGTTTTAGGGGATTTTCTAATTCAAACAGTTACTGGGACCCAAACACCATAATAACAAAATCCAAAGTTGCTTGGTCTACTTGCTTCACTAATGGCTGAAACTAAGGAGTGCTTGTGACATCAAAGCTCTCCTGTTTATATATACTTTGTTGTCATATTAACTGAAACATAAACTGAACAAACAGCTCCAGAATAAAATGACCACCTGCCTTGCTAGTAATGCTTCTCGACGCTGAAGCCATTACTAATTTTGGCATCCTGCTGTAAAAATTGAATTAACCTTGATGATTTTATCATTTTACACGTATTAAATGCAAGTTATTCGTGGTATACTTCAACATACCTTGTTTGGGAAGCCTGCAGAAGCGGGAATGGCGCCTACACATCCTGCGTGACAGGGTGAAAAATAAGTCACTCCGTCATGGCCACAAACTGGATCAAACTGGTTTGGGACACAACTGCAGTTTGAATTGCAAACTGTGATCACATTTAGCCTGCAAAAATAAGTTTACTATAATCTATAGAAAAATAAAAATAAGTTTAGCTTTGTGCAAACACCTGCTGATTTCCATAAACTCCGGTATGATTTGTATTGATTGTTTTATGGCCATAAAAAGTTACTTGTTTGGAAACTGGTATAACAAGTTTGCCTCGACTGAAGGTGTGTGTCCCATAGCGCATATTTTCTTTATCATGTTACTGAGGTGAATTGTAAAATATTGTTTGTCTCACGGCTTTAATCTTTGAACAAGTTGCATATGATCATAAGGGAACTATGGATAATCACATGTCATTTGAACTGCATAGTCGGCTAATTTTGCCCCCACTACATCCAGTGGTGGTAGTTCACATCACATGTTATTGCAAAAGCGGCAAGATAAGTAGACACAAACCTGTTATTTTGCAGACGGCCCCCAAAGGGTACCTCTGTGCATCCAAGAGCAAAAAGAATGCCGAACAAGGCAGTGGAAATGAATGAACAGATAGTGCACCAACGCGCACACGTGACAGGGAGGGTAAGTTTGAGTCGGGAAGCTAGAAACCCACTTGAGAATGCAGATATTGCACCTATCAGTCCAATAACAGCTCCTGATGAAATAAATGGAGTGATATCTTTATGTACGTAAAAGCGTATTTTCCACTGTTATGCATATCAATTTTACAGGGTATTTGTGAACTCCATTTTTGCAAAAAAATAAATATTTTACACTGACGTTATATTCTAAGGAAGCCTGATAAGACCACCAAAATGTTTTAGAAAATCGTAATTACGATTTTGCTCTTGTAAAAAGGACATTTTAGCAATTACTTGTTTTAAAAGCCGTAATTAAGACTTTTACTCCTTGAAATAAAGAGTTCTTGGTTATCAGTTTTACAAGTCGTAATTAGTAGTTTTTTCTCGTGATAACGTACTCATTTCTCGTACTTAGGACTTTTTCTGGTATTTGATAGTTTTGAAAGGCATAATTAGAAGATATGGTCGTATTTACGAGTTTTTACTCGCATTACGAGGTATTTACACTACCATACCCTTCAACATAATTGCACATTTGATACGTTTGACAAACAACTTTTGAATGGAAGAACACATTACACACTGGACGATATGTAACAGGAAGAAATACAATACACAAGGTCAAAGTAACAAAATTATGAGTAAACAAATCCATCAAAAAGAACACACACGCCCGTCAAGTCGGGCGAGAAAAGACCGGAGGAGCCTAAAAAATAATGGATCTGGTAAATACATATACTACTCCAGGTTTTCTGAAATAAATAACACCAACAGACTTGCTTGCCCAAATATTAGATTGTTACAAGTTTTAAAGGAAAGTAGCCATTATGAGTAATTTCCCTATTATTTGCAAACAGAAGGTCATGATCCTGGTGTATAGGTTGGTTCTCAGACCATTAAAGGTTCTAGTTCTTGAAGTGCAGGGCTGGAGAAACTGAACTAACCAGTGTTCATTGAGGGGTGTGCGTCTGCTTGCATTTAAAAGGACAAAGGCCGTCCCATTCAAATAATGAAACAATCATGGGGGATTGCTGGTAGCCTTTACAGTGTCACCGAGTTTTAAAAAATGTTTTATGTACAGAAGCAGTATATATACTGTAAACAGCTGCGATGCTGTAGAATACACTGGCTGCAAGTTGTTTGAATATAATGACCATACCAACTCCAAAGTCTTCATTTTTTTTGCCAACAATGTTTAGTGTAAGATTCTTTTTGTGTCTTGTGACCAAAATAAAAGTCTGGAATAGACAAAGTTTTATTCAAAAAAAAAATGAAGTCAGGCCTCTGTAAGCATGACAATTAATGAACTTCAATTACTTGCATGGTTTCATATATTTAAAATCTGCCAAATGAGAGCCCATTTAGAAATTTATATTTACATATGATAAAGAGTACATGCAGATTCAACCGCAAAGGGTGTTTACATTCAAACAATGCTTCTCCAGATCGCTATGTGAAGCCAGCCGATCTTTACAATGAATATTTTCCAATATTAGAAGGTACAGAAACTATAGATATGTGCCAGTTGTTTTGTAGCTTTGACATTTTCTTCTCAAACGCCTTAAATACAATGACATTCAAATTAATGATATTTGGTCAGCTTATAACGAATTATAATCCTGTGCAAGATTAAAGTTGCAGCTGACATTGTAGTGCATGTTTTGTGCAGAAATCACTTGAACGATTTTTTTCTGTATAATACTGGTTAAGGCACACTTGAAGAATGTATGTTATTGGTTAAGGCACACTGAATGAATGTTTAGCAGTAATTGCAGCATTTCAAAATAAGCTAATCAGGGAATTCAAAGTTAGGAATCTGTATGACAGCAGCTTCAAAACAAATAGATTAAGAGAAAAACTGTGTATGTTTGTGGTGACTTTCATGCAGGAACATGGCCAGAAAGTACCTTTTTGTAAACAGTTTCTTGATAGTTAAAGCATGCTGAAAATTTATACCAATGTACACTGAGTACTTCAAATGCCGATCATGGTGTAGAGAGCTACTCTATTCCTTTATGTTTATTGTTGATAATAAATCTGATCAGGAAAGTTATTTGGTTATTATAACAGATGCAGTGAACAATTAAAATACATTTTAGTCATATTGTGGTCATTATGTGCCTCATTAATATTTCTGTTTTTCAGGCATATGAGGGTTCCACGGGGAATTAAGTATTATACATTGAATGCCCTGTTCTTATATCGAGTTTTAATGCGATACCACCAGCATGTAGGCAGACTGACGAACTTGCTTCACCTGTGAAGCAAATTTTCTCTCCCATTTCCGTCCATACTTACCCGCCATCAAGCTGGCTATGAAGGTCGGTTGTTTGAACTGGACCTCTATGTACTTAGCCAGGAAACCGAAGTACCCGAACTCAAACACACCCACACAGCAAGCTGTAATGGCCAGGATAAAGATACTGTTCCCACAGAGCCGGACAATAGCTTTTGGTAGATCTGTAAATGCCACAGTGTCAATCACATTTTTAGCTCAAACAGATAGCTGCAGGTGCAACAGTGCAGTCATTCGTTGTCATCTTAAGGCATCTACATCCTGTTTTGCGTGGCAAATTAAGTATCTATAGCACTTAAAATTAACATCCATGTAAGTTATGCACACAATATGTACCTTCTCTATACAGGATTCAAATGAATGCAAGATGGTAAGTTTGTTTGGGGGTCATGACTCTCTTCATATATTTTGTTCAGTTTTCTGACACAGTTACTGAATTCGCCGATATGGGCCAACACCCAACTTCCCCAACCCCTTCCATTTTTGTTTCGTTTACACGTCTTAGGGTTATCTGGTTTGTGAAATCAGACTGAATATCGTGTAGAGACAATATGGACAATTAAATTGCACTGTGTATGAGAAGTGTTATTGTTGTTATTTTCGACATATTTGGGCACCAGAGGTGGAATGAGATTAACTAGCACCATGGCAAGTGAGTATATCCGTGACATTTGTGGCAAGAAAAAGCTTGGAGTGCTCATGGGCGACGTGCCTGCATACTAAAACAAGCCCCTGAAATTCTTGACAATAAAGGGATGTTCTGGATTAGTAATGTGTCAAATGAAAGAAGGTCCCAGGAACCTGTGCTAAACACACTGGACCCAACAATTTCTTCGAAGGCCATTTTCGTAAAGTATGGAAGAGACAATGAGCTAGCTTTGAAGGGATTCTACTCTCTAAGATTTGGTTCAAATGAGTCCCTAACTTGTCGTAAACTCATGTTGCTCTAAATACATGTATACTTAATTAATGAAATCACGAAATACAATTTTGCCTGATATTAAATCTTCTTGACCATGGGCAGAACGAAAAAGGAGCATTTGAGACACATGCAAAGACTGGCGAAAACCACAGAAGTGGAGGTAAGGTAATCACGGTTTTTGGATCGGCACGACACCGACATTTGAAGAGCGACGGGTAGGCAGAGCGGCGGTCGTTGTTACAGTTCCAATGGTAAAGAAACTCTCAGATTTTGTGTGTTTGGTGTAGATATGTTAGAAGAGCCATTAAAATATCATGACCTTTTATGCTTCATATAATTTATATCTTTCCAGTTTAAACGCTTTTACATCTAGCAGTTCGAAAAAACAGTACCAAAAATGGGTGGGGACAGCTTAGTGTCTACTTGCAATGTGTTCCCTTCCAAATTCTGGATAAAATCACAATCAAATCAACGTAATTATGATCTTAACAAACCTTAGCGACAACAAAAAAAACAAAAAAAACAAAAAAAACAAGAAAAAGGCTGTATAATTATAACGAATCTTGCAAATTGTCATACGCATAGATGGAAACCAACCTTTCAGGGGTGGTAATTGTTGGCTCTGCCCTGATTTGTCATTCTTATTCTTGTCCTCGAGGTCATTACGTTGATTGAGTTCGAATCCCTTTCCTTCTGGATCTGTTTGGTCGTCTTTCTTTTTAACTTTGGGAAACTGTCTGGGCATCATCAGAAACAATATTGTGAAAAGAAGAAACAGCACACCGAAAGATACATATCCAAGCCACCAGGCCCCTATCCAGCGAGGATGTCGAGGGTGGAGACTGCTAGCTAGAACGTTGACACAAGCACCTTCTTTTGCATGCGTGTTGACAAAGTTGGTACATATGTGGTCATAAATTTTTGATTTTGTGCTGGTGCATGTATCTTTACAGGATTTTCTTCAATTTCAGAGTAATATTGGTACATATTTGGTCGTCAAAGTTACTTGACAATTGGAAGAGATATAAGGAGGTATCCGTTTAGAATTGTTTCGTCCATATCAGATTACTATCAGCACAGGTGCGATCACTAGGGTCTTTCTTTACTATTGAAATGATTTTCAAATTGTTCCATAAATGTTGGCATATGTAAACTTCGAGACATTTTACTGAATGTTCTCATTAGTAGCTATCAGAATTGTTCATTGCATTTTGGCACACATGTTCATCTTTGGTATTGTTCACTGAATTTTGGATTATAATCACTTAGCATCCTTCTCTAAATTTCTCAAATCTCTTTTCAAATTTACACATTTAAAAGTGTTCACTGAATATTGACACAAGTACACCTTTAGAATTGTTCACTTGATGTCAGAACATGTACACTATGAGAAGATTTTACTAAATGTTGACACGTGTATGTCCTAACGATTGTGTACTCAATATAAGAGCTACATTTGTATCAGTGTTGCCGCATTTTTTTCACAACTGTTGGAATATGTGCACTTTCAGCGTTGTTCCCTGAATACAGTACACGTATATGCTTTTAGAATCATTCACTCAATGTTGGCATATGTATATATTTACAATAGGAGACGTTCATATTTAACTGTGATCCTACTCACTGCCTGCATTGCCGGGGCAACAGACTGATGCTTCCACCATGATCAAGGCAGATTTGTATCATATACTGCATAGACATCCATAAATAACACCTTTTCATCCAAAAGATAGCCCATTTCTAATCAATTTAGGCATCATTTATGTTTCAAATATATGTTAATACATTTTCTTAAGATTATTCTGTGTTCGTGTTGTTCATTTTATTGAGAAAGTACTTTTGACCATGCTAAATACATGGATCTGCCCAGATACAGGTGGCTCCCTCTTTTGCGCAATAGGTGTTAGAGTAGGACCGCATCTAAATATGAATACATCATATTGTTTCATTCACATAAGAGCATCACTGGTACAGATGCAATCAAAATTATTTCCTGACTGTTAGTATACGTACATTTTTTGATTGCTCAATCAACGCTCTCGCGTGGACACATTCACAACTGTTCATTGAATGTTTGCACATGTGCACTTTCAGAATTGGTCACTGATAATTCACACATGTACATTTTAACTATTGTTCAGTGAATGTTAGCATATGTGCACTTTTAGAATTATTCACTGAATGGTGGCACAAGTACTCTTGCAGAATTGTTCACTGAATGTTATACTGCTAAGGGTTATGTCCTAAATATCAGAGCAATATCCTTACGGATGTGGCCGTAAACATAGAACATACATACTGTTGAGACATAAATTACTTTATAATTGTCCACAATGTATAGGCATATGTGCGTTTGAAGAATCGTTTATTAACTTGGCACTTGTAAAACTACTTTTGGGAATTGTTTTGCCAATGCTAATGCAACAGGTGATGCCATATTTTAAAAAATGCTTTCATTGACATACGTGCTTAAATACAGTCTTAGATCAATGACATTATCAATGTTTATATCTGAACTTATTGTTGTTCAGGTGTCATACCTCTTAAATCCACAGGGAAAGTCAGGATCCAGGCAGCAAGACCAAACGAGATAACGGGTGTAATAAAACGCAGACCCATTAGAACACCTATTAACGAACAGGCAACGCAAATCAGTAACATTAAGTTTGGGCGGTGTTAACTGGCACTATTAAAATAGTCAAAGTAAGTTGTGTACTGGTTTGAGGATGCGACTGCCTACGGGGTGTCACCAACGAAACAAAACAGGTACTAGTCTAACACCTATAAACAGCATATGCATGAGGAACCTCACCTTTTCAATGCACCGTATTATGAACTGTCTGCACAGTCTATGATGCAGTCTGCATATTAGTACTTTCATATACAACATTGCCAAGTTGCCGCGAAAAAAAAACAAAAAACAAAAAAAAAAAAAAAAACGGCCAGCGGTTGCATTCAATAACCCGATACCCGGAAAATCCGAAGCCCCCGCCCCCCCCCCCCCCAACACATTTGTTTGTTTGTTTGTTTGTTTGTTTGTTCATTTATTTATTTATTCTGTCTTGATTGTCTCTATTGCACATGTGAGCAGATTTTTTAAATGTCAAATGCGCAACTGTTTTGAATTCAAAGAGAGGCTTTTGGATCTAGCTGTTTGTCTGCGTTGACCAACTCAGGCTTTTTGTGGCCCAGGCACAAGCAAGTGCAATTTGCTCAGAGCTTGGAATTGAAATCATTTTACAAGGGCTGGCAATGGAGTTACGTGCAAACTGTGCTCGAAACGTCGGCAATATTCAGTTGACAAACAGAGCAATGTGCTCAAGCCCATGCGTGATCTACATCGAATAGAAGTGTTCTGCATCCAATAGAAGTCACACCGAAGTCTGCACGATACAGAATACGGGCCTTTCTGCATGCTAACTTAAATCAAAATGTCATTGAATCAAAACGGATCACTCAAAGTCTTTGTTAACTAAATGATGAAGAATTTTCCTTGAACTAAGGTGGTGAGGGATTCAGGGATCTTTGCCGGAGTACGAAACCAAGGTTGGTGTTGGGGTTCTCACAAAAACAATTTTGGATTGTAAGTTCTTGTTATAATCAGACTAACTTGTGTAAACGAACCTAAACTGTAAAGGCTTTAAACACACACACACACACACACACAGAGGTTCCTTGCTTTTAACCTGCAAAATGAACCCTTTACGACAGTTGTCATTGAGTATAGGTAAGAGTGAATAAGATATGCTGGTGGGACAAACTGTGAGTGGTCCCAGATATTTTACAGAGTTGGGGCATTGACAAGTTTAAATGTTGGCATTATTTAGCTCTACCTTTTTCTATAATTGAAATACAGTAAATATAAGTTTATAAAAGAGGTGGGGATAGTGAGAGATTTGCAGACAACACCAAGCACTACATCAAGAATATTTTCTCTATCTATCTATCTATCTATCTATCTATCTATCTATCTATCTATCTATCTATCTATCTATCTATCTATCTATCTATCTATCTATCTATCTATCTATCTACCTATCTATCTATCCATCCATCCATCCATTAGTACACTCTCTCATCATACCGAATGACCATGCACACCGTGAAAACCAATGATGATACAGGTGGTTACATAGGCGCGTAATAACCTTTAGGGTATCCGGGTATTTCAATACCAGAATTTTGAGAACACAGGAATTTACTTTCAATACTGTTGAATGTTCTCTCACTGTCCAGTATATGCGAGCCATTGCACCACAGTATTATAAAGAATGACTATAATGAGTAATTTATATTATTTGTGAGATCATTTGCGGTACCCCGGAGTGTGGATTAAACTCTTCAGGCATTTGACTGATAAAATATCACTAATTATTAGTAAACAAAGAAAAAGATGGAAAAAAATCATTATTAAAACAAGGAGTAAACTTTCTCCATTAAGGTACGTGAAAGTCTCTGCGGTCGATGAAGGGTTTAAAAATTATATACATATCCTTGTCCATTGAGGGCAGACACAAAAAACAAACAAACAAACAAAAAACAAAAAAACAAACAAACAAAAAACAAAAACAAAAGTAAAACAAAAAACAACAACAGAGGCCTGTGACAGTCCTGTGCTCAGCTGACCTTAAATGCACAGACTGTGAGTCTCCATAGCAGTCCGTATTGGCTTCCATAGTAATCAATAGGAATCCATGCATTAACTGATAGGTACCCGGAATGAAAAATTATTTGAAAGCAGGGATACGGATCATCAGTACCACTAAGTAAACAACTCTGTTTACCCCTCCCACAAGGTACATTTCCATCAAGTTTCAAAACAATATGAGAGACGTTTTTGGTGGAAAAGGCGAAAAATTGTGGTTACACAAATATTGCAGCATATTGAAAAAATGAAAAATGACAGAGCGGACCTATAAAACAAATGGAGTTTTAGGGGTCCCCTGAAGTATCTATATGTAATTTAAAAGCAATCAGCTAAGCGGTTTTGGAGAAGACGATTTTTCAATTTTGCCAGGAAATGAGGAAAAAAACATAAAATATCCAAAAATTCACCGGAGCATGGCCAGTTGAAAAAACTTGATCAAGACTCACCCAAGATACATTCCCACCAAGGGTGAAGTGAATCTGATTGAGCGTTTGGAGAAGTCAAATGTGGCTTTCTATTGCATTTCCTCAATGGCTTGCATTGTATTTAACAAGAAGGCATGCATTCACAGACAGATACCCGAATTGAAAAATTAATTGAAAAATTGGAATTCAGAATATCACCAACCAGTAAATAAGTTTTTTTTAGCCCTCCCGAAAGATAAATTTCCACAGAGTTTCAGAACAACGTGAGTGATGTTTTGGCGAAGAAGTAAAAAATTGGGAAAACAAAAAATCTTTAAAAAAGAAAGAAAACACACTTCTGGCGGATTGGATAAGATTTTAAAAATTCTGCCAAAAGGACAAAGTCTAAAATCTCAGGAGCATGACCATTTGATCAAACATGATAGAAAGCCACCCAAGGTATACCCCTACTTCAAAGCGAATGCAGTTGACGATTTTTGGACAAGAGATCGAAAATGTGAGTTTCCATTCCAATCCCCATGTACTCCCGTAATAACCATAGGAATGCATGCATTAACCAACAGGCTCACGAATTGAAAAGATCGTTAAAGATCAGGGATCCAGAACGTCGCCATCCAGTGAACAACTTTGTTTACCCCTCCGGCAAGCTTCATTTCCACCCAAGTTTCAGGATAATCTGAGTGACGTTTTCAAAGTCAAAAATATGGACGAAAACACAAAATTTCCTTGAAAAATAGAAAATACGATAGCTCCACCTGTTGAAGAATTAATGTGTCGGGATCATCAAAAGTATTCCTGTGTAATTTCGAAGGAATTGGCGAGGTCGTTACAGAGAATATTGTCCATAATTATGCCCAAACAATGAAGAAAAAGTCATTAAAATTCAAAAAGTACTGGAACGTGACCATTTGAACGAACTTGTTAGAGGCACATCCAAGGTACATTGGTACGAATTTAAGTGAATATGACTAACGATTTTGGAGGAGTCGAAAATGTTAATTGTGGACGGACGGAGGGACGACGGAACCTTCTTAAAGCGCAACTCTTGATGACAAGTCAGCCGAACTAAAAATAGGGCCTTCACTGATCACGAACTAACTGTTCATACCCGAAGTAAGCTCGAAAAAGCATACGTCAAGAACAAAGTAAATACCCACGGACAAATATTATTATTAATTATGATTTGTATTATTCAAAAGCGATTCACCTGTTAATGTCGACGCCTTATCTTTATCCACATAATCGTCAATCGTTGTGATTCCAATTGGCCACAGAGGGCTTCCAGCAAAACCGTGTAAAAGTTCACCCAATGTAAAAAGACTGAAAGCCACCAAATTGAAGTTTTGATACGGATCGTCTGGACGGTTGGAGCAAGTTTCATTAGAATGTACGATATTGTGGAAAATCGCGCTTGAATTTGGTGCGCAGAGTTGTTTGTTTTGTCCGCCACTATTGACAGTGATTGACGACTCGTCTGCATCTGTGGTGGCGTGAAGGTCGTGGTCATGCTCCATTGTCATCGAGGGAGCCCCGTAGATAAAATGTGGGAGTGCGCATAGAAAAGCTGCGAGGCTTGACAGCAGGCAAGCAACAGCAAACAGACGGGCTCTGTGAACCTTTGTACCATAGTAACTTACAAATAATACGGCAATATTGTGGCCAATAGCGGCCATTGTTATCAAAGCTCCCGCTTTGGAACTTGGAAACTGGAATTGTTTCTCTAAGGTTGTTAACGTAGCCATACCAAAAGTACCCATCAAGCCATGTACCATAGAATAGAGAATCACGATTGCCAGAAAGGTCCAAATGCTGACACATTTTTGCAGGCAAGGGCTCACGAGTGGTCCTATTCCGCATTCCTCGTCATCGGAATCCGTTTTAATTTTCCTGCCCGACTCTGATGGCATTTTTTACTTGCGAAGACCATGTAGCGGAACAAATGTACAGTTCACCCCTCTAGTCACTGCCTTGTCTTTTGTAGCTTTCAACTTCTGTCTCAACTCTGCCTGCAATATGCTGCAAAATTTGTGTAACCGCAATTATGAACTTCAGTTTTTCATCATATGTCTATATATGCACAGATCGAGGACGTGTTGTTAGCATACGGGTTGGAAATATCATTTAACGGCCTTTTTGCGATACGGCCTTAAACAAACTAACGGAGGTCCGTTTTTTTTGGTACCACCTATTGATTTTGTTAGAGGGACACCGGGGGCTATCGATATTACAGTTTGGCTTTTGAGTTGAACGTTCAAAGGGTGTCGACTGGAAACCTTTGATTTGCGGGTTCAACTTCTCCACCACCACCCCTCCTAAAAAAACATAAGTCTTCATTAGTATGCCTAAAAAGTCCGAGTGCTCCCGCAGATGTGTTTGCTTTTCTTGTGCGCTTAAACCATATTTATTTCGGCATCTTGTATTTGGCATTAATCGCATGGGCGAACAGTGTTTTGTCTTATTTAAGTGGCCCAAAATGAGAATATTCTGTCATTCCACTTTATTCAAATTTTTTTTATAACGAGTAAGCACTTCTGGTGCAAGACCATTCAGAGCAAAACTGTGGCTGACACGGACGTATTTTGCCAACTTAAAAATATGGTAAGCCAAATAGCAATTAGTTGAACGTACTGACTGTTCCCATTGCCTACCTCATTGTGTGTATAGCAGCTGTCGGTAGCAAAGCTGTTATGTTGTTGCTGTTAGTTTGACATAGTTATTAAGTTTTAAGCATACATATTTTCTTATCAATTTGACACCTGGTAGCATGTGTTTGCTTGACATACTTTAAATCAACAAACCTACTGAAGGTCAGGTTTTTTTATTTTTCAATTCAGGTCTTTCCTTTCTCATTATTTAGATTCAGATTTTTATTGTTTCCTTTATGTGTAAGAAAACGTGCTATTTCTTTGCGGGTCTCCATTGACTCCACTCTGAAAGGCTAGTACAATCTGACAAGTGGCCAGTTGTTTTCCCATCATAAACTATAAATTAAAATATACATAAATGAGTGACTGAGATAAATTAACATGACATCATAAAATAAAACTATGATAAGTAATAATAATAACATAATGGAATATAAGTTATAAGGTCAGATGCTGTCTATACTGGCAAATAGATTTATTGTGATATGAAACAATAGACTAGTGGCCAACCCTAAAAAAGTGGCTTATTTAAGGATATACCCCTCCCTAAAGTAGAACAAATAACAACCCATTTTTTATTAAAGATTGGCATATTCTGCATTGGATTATGATGGTTGTGGTCTTTTAATTTAATGACAGGGGTATTTTATAGCCATATCTTTGAAAATAGTAGTCATCACTTTAACTAAAATTCCATACAAGACACTACTGAGTATAACTTCAAAAATAAATTCAAGAAACATACCAAATATGGCTCATAGTATCTGAAATAATATGGCAAGCACTGTACAAATGATGTTTGCATGATTTTGTTGTCATAAAGTGTCGAAAAATACCAAATTTGGGCAAATTAGTGCAAAAATTCCTTCAGATTCGATATTCTATGGTGCATAAAATGTTACATAGTGCTCGAAGTCCTTGCTCTAGGAAAACATTTAATGCACCAACAATTGCCCTAATTGTCGAGCTAAAAGGCAATATGCTAAATATAGCCTCACCTTTCTCAGAATTTCAATTGGAGAGAAAAGAGCTACCCCACCCCCCTTATTTTCTGGCAGGTCTAATATGGTAATTTTTTGACCAGAACTGCCATAATCTAACTATACAATCAAAAGTGAACAGGTAATGGTTGCAAATCATAACAATGTATGTTTTCAGTCATCCAGTAGTTGTCAAATAAAAAATAAAACTAGAAAAGAAGATTTGCGTCACAGCAAATCTATCTGGGTACCTTCAAAATGAGAACCATCGTTTAACATAATCTAAATTTCGTGTATTAGCTTAATTTTCATAAATTAAAATGCTCAGCCTTGGTTCTTGGTTCAAGGGATGTGGCCATGTCCAAAAGATATAAAGTGAAGTTTGAATGAAACTAGTATCTATAGTAGTTTTGAACCTATTCAACATTCTAATTTTGTGTATTTGTCTAATTTGCATGAATCATAAGCCTAGAAGAACTTTGGTTTATTGTTCATTGGATGGGGTTATGCCACAAACCCATAAATTGAAGTAAAAATGGCACCTCTATGATAGATTTGAAGCTATCAAAGATTTACATTTTGCATATTCACCTAACTTGCATAAATTAAAATCCTACAACTTTGGTTCATATTTCATTGGATGCGGCTTTGTCACAATCCTACAAATTGAAGTTGGAATGGCATCTCTATGAACAATAGTTTTGGAGATACTCAACTTTTAAATTTTTCAATGCCCCTTATTAACATAAGTTGAAATTCTACAACTATACTGTCCATTATAGTGGCAAGTGTCACAAAGGTATATATGCAGATTGAAATTTTGAGTCCATCTGCAATAGTTTGGAAGATATGGCGCTTTTAAAATTTTTGCTGCCTCTAAAATTTGCATAATTTTAAACATCATGACTATTCCAAATGAGGTGCACACGTTTGCTGGTTATGTCAGTCACCATGGCAAGCTTGGTGATTTTTTCCAATAGTGTCTGAAAAAAACTCTGGACCAACTTGGTCAGAAAGAAAGACATTGGCTTTTTATTTCTTTGTTAATTTATCTGAGATGAAAGACAACCTCTACTATGTGACCACTTTTATGTGGCATTAGGGGTGACCTTAAATTGCAGGTACCACTGTACAGTGAAACCTCTCTACAGAGGGCACCTTCGCGACCAGAGAAAAGTGCCCATACCTGAGAGGGTCAGCCCTTCTGGGCAGTATTGATGAGTAAAAGTGCATGTTCAGTGTATACATATAATAATACAGAGGGATGTATATACATGCAATACAAAACTGTCTTTGTTCCTTTATTACCTCAACAAATTTTAACAGATACTGTCACAAAACTACATGTACATGTACCTGTGAACTGAGACATGCACCATACTGACTCAGTATTGGCTATGAAGAACAGGCTTCATCTCACTGGTTACAAGAAAACAAAGACATGAAAGTGTCCATTGAGATGACACAAATTCGCACACTTTTTCAAAAGTCACCAAAATGTGAAAACAGTCACTGAGGACTATAGGTCAGACTTTGATCGGTCCAGCAAACTCAGCTCTGTATGTAGTCTATTTTCAACAGAGGGTACACTCTGGCTTCTTCTGCCTAGAATTTCAAACACTGTGATCCCTTGGGACTGATAAGCCTAGCAGGCTCCTAGCCTCATGCAGGCAAACTCTGACTGGTCATTTTCAGCCATGGTGCACTTACAGCTCTGTCCAGCATTAGTGTGAACATGGATCAGATATGTTTCTTGCATAAACAGAAAGAGATTCTCTGTATTTTATTGAGAACCTCATCACACAGTGGTTGGGAGTTGCCCCAACCCACCCCACTCCACTCCTACCACCCATTTGCCATAAGACCCAAACCTTTCAAACCATAAACCCAGCAGGCATGGCCAGAAGGCTGCCTATGAAGGTGTTACGCTGCTAATTCAACCCGCAAAAATGTAAACAAACCAGATTGCAGTCTTTACCTTCCAAAATAACTTATAAACCCAAACATATCCTATGCCAAATTGTTCCTTGCAATATTCTCAATCATCCGAGAACAAGAAAACCTGGTCATCATTGGGAAAATTTTTAGATGTTACCGTTTGCTGCAGCCAAAGTAGTGACAGCAGTCACGCCGCCTTGTGCGATGACTTAGGTACTCACATTGTGGCTATGTGTATTCAGTCACTACGCTGGGTATGTTGAAAACTGACCTGTCAATAAATACCGCACACTGTACCTGTCAGTTTCAGGAAAAAAAATTGTTACTGTGGTCAGAATTATGTAAGAGGCAGCCCCCTCTACCTGTAAGGGTCATTTCTAATATGCACTCTATCCTTCTACCCGGAAGCTGGCCGATTTACTCGCGTAATACCTAAAGGGAACAAGTAGAGCCTGTATTTTTCCATTTAAAAAAACTAGAAATTCCGTTTCACCAGCCAGAAATTTCCAAATTCCGTTTCAGTAGTTCTCTTTGTATGTAAAACACATTAAGGCAAAACAGCAAATTCCGTTTCAGAGGTGACAAAAATTCATTATTCCATTCCGTTTCGGTTAAAAACGGAAAAATACAGGCCCTAAACAAGTCATCTCCACAATTATCAAATAAATGATCTTTGAAGATTGGAAATATTGTTTTGTGTAAAAATCATATTAAAAAGCTTGAACTGGGGCCACTATTTTTTCTTAACAGCCATATGTAATGCAATAAACCAGAATGCATATGAGCAAAAACTGAAAAAAATTGTATGTGCATGCAGGGGTATGCTACCAAAAATTTTTCCCAATGTTGCCTATTGTAAATTGTGTTTTTCATGAGGTAAATATTGTGAACTTCCATAAAAAAAATACATGTCATATTAGTTTATAGACTTTGGAATTGAATACGGTGACTGTAACTGAAACTCCACACCCTCTCAGATACATAATTTTGCCCATAGTTGAAATCGCCATCCATCTAAACTGAGCTTTCTGTTCTCTTTAACTGTAATATCCTATTTTTGGAGCTTTCATAGTCATGAGTGTGCTCTCCATAATGAAATTATGACCCATGAACCCATGGCATCAGTTAAAATTGTGTGAGACATGAATCATAAAGCAAATTGCGGACCTCCCTCATTTCATACAATTGAGTGTTAATTTTGAGCATAAATGTGATTTAAATTATCAAAATGCACTTTTATGTGTTTATTCATTCATAGAATGTAACATTTCAAGTAATTAAATGAAATAATGACCGTACAGACCTGATAATGGGTCTTTCTGCTGCCCAAAGTAGTCACCTGCAGTGCCCCTTAAGGTGTTACGCTACTAATTCAACCCGCAAAAAATGTAAACAAACCAGGTTGCAGTCTGTACCTCCCAAAATAACTTATAAACCCACATAATGCCATGAGACAGGTTTAAGTATCATGATTGCAAAATGGTTGCCTAGCACCATGGAGGCTTATAACATGCGGTACAGCAGAAGCCCTAGTCAAAATGTGGATTGTTGGGAAATTCACTGAACTTAGCATACATTAAAATTCCCCAACTTCTGTTTGCATGCTATTGGATTTGCCAGTTGTCTCAAACCTATATGTGTAAGTTACAACTTTCTGTTTATCTCCAATAGTTTAGAAGATATGGAGCTTTTGAAATTTTAATTGCCCCTCATTTGCATAACTTTAATCATCATGACTATTCCAAGTCAGGTGCCTAATTCCACTGGTAGGTCAGTCAGCATGGCAAGTTTGGTGGTTTTCGAAATAGTAGGGTCTGAGAAAAACTCCGGACAAATCTGGTCGTAAAGAAAGAAAGAAAGAAAGAAAGAAAGAAAGAAAGAAAGAAAGAAAGAAAGAAAGAAAGAAAGAAAGAAAGAAAGAAAGAAAGAAAGAAAGAAAGAAAGAAAGAAAGAAAGAAAGAAAGAAAGAAAGAAAGAAAGAAAGAAAGAAAGAAAGAAAGAAAGAAAGAAAGAAAGAAAGAAAGAAAGAAAGAATTCTTGGAAAAACAAAATGTCTGGGTTGGCACTTAGACATAATAAATCACATACTGGAACTTACTTTCTCAACTGTGCGACGCTGCGCCCGATACCGTCGGGCTCGTCAAAGCCCAGTGGTGTCGGGCGCAACATCGCACAGTTGAGAAAGTAAGTTCCAGTATGTTGATTAATTTTATGCTTTGGTTGCAAATCATATAACACAACCCAGTATCATCAAATACAAACAGACAAACAGGCAGATATAAACTGTGCCAGTGTTTGGGTAAGTTACATGTACTATGCTTCCATCTCCTAAGGTTATGATAGATCATGGGATATGGATAAATTCACAAGTGATGGTGCCATGATGAGTCCTGGGAAAAAAGTGGGTAGTGAATGTGTGTTAGTATATGGCATTCATTGCCAGCATTGGCAAGCTATTTGGAGATGGTGGACAATGTGACAAGTTCTTTTTTTCCCCAAAAAATTGCCAAATACTAGTATGTTGATAATTTCTGTAACACAGAGTCATTTTCCTTATTATCAAAGTACATGCAAATTTTGATATAAGGTTTTTAACTGCAAAATTGTGGTAAATAATTTATCAGTATTTTGGACGAAATAATAGGTTTGATCTTCATTCCATATCCAAACTCAAAATTTTAAAAGGAGGTGACATTAAATTCACTTGCACTAAGTTTGTTCTTGTGTCAAGTTTTAATTTTATCAATGAGGAAGTATTATCAATTGAAAAATAGCGTCCTATAGCGACAAAGCAGTGTTTTTTCTTATTTTCAAAAATTAGGGGGTAGGGGTAATACTTTTTGGTGCTTATAAAATTTTGAGAAACTTGGGATAATAATTTCCATGTAACCTCGTAGCCTTATGGCTAAGGTAATTTTTGGTATATAAAAATGCAATATTGGACAAGAGTTGTAAGTTTTTTGACATATTTTTGGGAGATAAAAATGTCAAAATCAAAAATATTTTTTGCATAATTGTGCAGTTTTCTAAATTTTTTCCCATCTTTAAGTTCCTTAATGTCTAGTATCATTATTTTCTTACTTTTTCATATAAGTTTTCTTTAATATAAGCCTAATGTCATCAAGTTTCACTATATATTGCTGATTTTATGCAAAAAAAACAAGCAAAGTGAGAATTTATTGATTTTTAGAGTGATTTTTCATTATAAATGGTGATAAGATACACCTGTCACTAAAATAAATGACCACAACCATCATTTTCTTATGTCTCACAAACCAATCTACAATAAAAAAAATGGGTTGTGTCTTTTTCTACCATGGGGAGGGGTACCCGAGTACCTTTGGGCTTTGACCACTACCCTATACGTTATGTCCACCCATGTCAAACAGCCTCTGCAACCACCTGTCTGTTTATTTGACAAGTGGGAGCCCAAGCTGTTTTTAAAGTTTTTCAGAGTTGGAGCCACTTTGATATTGCTTGGAAGGGGGTTGAAGCTAACATCACCTCAATGTGATATCCTGCTCTTGCCAATGTTAAGATTATGGGTTGTACAGAGAGAGAATTTTAAGAAGCAAATCTTGTGTTATGAGAGTGGAATGTATTGGCCAGCGTGATCGATACCTCGTGCACAAAAACGAGCGAACTTTCACCAATTTTCCACTTCAAGACACCTCGAATGATGCGCCGTCATCTCCCATGCCATGATCCAGACCTCGCTCATCTATGGTGTACTACAACCCTCTCAATCACCCATGCTTGTGCCCCTCCTTATAATGTTCCCAGCCAGGTTTTTAACCTGAAACTTTTCATGGCTGGCCTCTGGTTATATCATATGCACAAACCCCCAAAGGGGCCTCAGGCTCAGGTAAAACTTCTGGTATCAGCACGTGCTCACCCGTTTCTCGCCAGGCTTTTGCCCACGTTGTTGCGGTGATTACAGGAGTCCCCCAAAATCGCAGCGTTTTAGCAGTTACCACTGCAGGAGCAATTCGTCACTTTAGGATTTAAATGAGTGTGGGGTGGCGAGTCGTTGGACCATCATTTGAATGAGCAGCCTTTCTTCTTTTGCTGTGGGCCTAAACTCAGCTGACTTACAAGTCAGAAGAACTAAAAAGTGATAGGCCTACCACTGACTCAGTACCAGGTCTCTTTTAATTTTTGGCAGAAGTAATCAACTATGCGTTTTGAGTGGTTAGGCCTAGACATTTTGGAAATACCATAGTCTCCAGTTAAGAATAATATTTCAAAGGCTGAGAGGACCGGTTTAAAACCACCAGTTGCCTTTTATGGGTGACTGCCTGTCTCAAGTCAGGAGTGAAATTTGTGTCTTCACATTGGTATTGGAACATGAATGTTGATGCTTCGGTAACTCTGGAATCTCTTGGCTGTCATTGTTGGTTTTGGAATTTATGATTATGGGTCATGTTTTTCCTATACTATTTAATAAATACTTCATTGGCTATGTTGTGCTGTGGGTTGTGGTCTCCGATTCATAGTTTTAATGGAGGTAGAGTATGTTTATGGTGTTCCATATTCGTAAATATCACAAAAACGATGTAGGCCTACTTATTTCTTTTGTTGTAAACTCACAGAGCCCGTCTGTTTGCTGTTGGAATTTATGAATATGGGTCATTTTTTCCTATAGGCCTACTACTTGATTGCTATCAGTCTACTTTACCTAATTCCATTTTCATACACATGAAACCTTCCTTTGTGAACCAAAATGGCAGACAAGGACACAGGCGTTCGTAACGTTCAGTCAGTCAAGCTTCCGTGCTAATATACGCGGGGTGGGGTGGGGGTGGGGGGGTAGAAGGAGGAGTGAGTAAAAAGGTTGGACCTGGATATCTGCAATAAAATATTGTGTTTTCATATGTGTAGTCAATTGTTTGTGCTAATAAGATGGTGGCGGATGGGCTTAAAACCACAACGTGGTCTCAGGGAGCTCCTACATAGAAAGGCTGGAAACGAAGTTCACATCTGGACAGTGGCCCACCAAAGGCACCATCCCGCTTCGCATTTGCCATGATTTCTCCATTTCTGAACACACCAACTAGCTGTAACTCACCAGTTTATTCCGAGCCTATTTTCTACAGGTATATCACATAGATAATCCATTGAAATCCACATATATCCACAGCAACAGGCCTATAACTGGCGAAAATGTCCCACAAAATCAATTTCGGGCAAAAAGTCCGACATTCCAGCGCCAAATTCAAACGGGTATCTCATCCTGAATCGAGTTCGTTCCGTGACATTAGCCGTATGACAACGGTTGTCAGTGGTCAATCAGACCATTTTCTTTGATCCGCTCGCGTTTTCATCAGGCTGTGTTCATTTCCACAAATCGTGAAACCCGACCAAACTTGATTCCGTCAGTGCCTCTCCTATTCATCCAGGTTGTTTTGCTGCCATACTTTTGACGGACACAGACTGTCAACCCAGCTGCTCTCTGATCAGCTGAAAGTCTGTGTAACCAATCAGAGAGCAGCTGGGCTACCAGTCTGTATCCTGTCAAAAGTATGGCCGCTAAAACACTTCGATGCATTCGAGAAGCACTGGCGGAATCAAGTTTGGTCAGGTTTCACGATTTGTGGAAATGAAAACAATACGATTCAGAATGATAATCATGGGGCCCCAAATACCCCATTGCCAAAACCAACTTCGTCGATAAATCAATGAAGGCAGAAAACATCATGGCGAAATTAGATATGGTCGAATGAGAAATTGGCAGAAAAGTTATTACTGGCGAATGCAAATTTATTGGAAAATTTTTCCGAAGATATGTTGGAAGTTCCACGAAAAAAATTTGTCATTCACGCTTATAGGCACTCAGACCTTTTGTGCTTGGGGGGGGGGGGAGAGTGTTTTGTTTTGTTTTCTCTAAGAATAGTAGGTAGCAGATTGTCTTTGATCGAAGTACACCGCCTTTCCGTCATACATGCCGGAAAAGTGATCAGTGTATTTCAGTTATCTAATCTAATCCACACCATAGATGCACACTTCGTAAAATGAAATGCACAGATTCTAACCTTGTGTATTATTGGTTGAGCCATTGTATATTCAGGTAAAGCCACGGGTACATTATGCCTCGTATTACCTGATAACTATGATTGGGCAATCTTAACAATTTCTTTTGTCCTCATCTTTTGGGTGAGTTCACCATCAACAGTTTGTGATGTTTCTCTCCTGGAATTTCCATCTTCAGAATTCATGAGCAGATTTTATATTTGTGTGCACTTGTTCTGTGTAAATAAAGCCACGATAATTAGTAAAAGAGTGCACATAAAAGAAATTAAATGTGACGCAGCACAACTGTTCACAAGACATTCTTTTAGATTAATTTCTGAATTAGGCCTGTTTTTAGACCTATTTCTCATACAACGCATAGAGGCACCCTTAATTTTAAAATGAAGAGCCGCATCCATCAGCCCCATTTTATCTGCTTGCCTCTCTCACTTAATCTATTTGTAAAACTGGTACACATCCTTACAAAAACTGAAATGCAATTTTAAGTACCATTCCTTTTTTTTCTAATGAAACCGCATGTATCCCATCATACAGTGTTTTGGCCTTTACCTTGATTTTTTTTTTTTTACAATACCTGCAGTATCCACGTGTTTTCGTTTTCTTGGCGTGGCAGATTGTGTCAGAATGCCAACACGAGGTTTGGATAAAGGGAAGAGGCACTGAAGGTGTTTGCTAGTCATCCACACCCATCAGCAGATTCTGTGACGAGTCTTGGGTGACATGTCAGCGACTTGGGGGCCAGGTAGCCAACTTCTGCAGTTGCTGACTTTCTGTCATGGATGATTCTTTCTTGTTAGGTGTCCTGGGAAAGGGGTACGTGCTGCCGCTCAAATAGGGATTGCCCTTGTCATGTGTCCATTGGAGGTTCAAACTTCCAGCCAAAGAGCTGAAGAGATCGTTCTTCCTGGAGGCGGCAAAGAAGCTGTTGGGAAAGGGAGCCACAGATAGAATGAGAGATCACACTTCTCCGGGGTTTTATAGCTAGCTATTCTTGGTTGCAAAGAGGGATGAAGGCAAGAGACTGGTCATAGACCTGCCTCATCTCAACACATTCTTGCTTGGAAATTGCACAATTCCACATGGAAATGCCAGAATCAATAATGAAGGCTCTCTGACCCCGGGACTGGACCTTTTCCCTGGACTTGAATGACCCATATCTCCATGTGCCTATGTCTCAAGGTAGCTGGAAATATCTAAGGTTTGCTTACGTGGACCAGGTATTCCAGTTTCGAGCTCTTCCCTTTGGTTGGCTATGGCACTGCAAGTATTCACCCTCATGAGGCAAGTCATGGCTGCATGTGTTCACAAGAAGGCCATAAGAATGCGCGTGTATCTAAATGCCTGGTTTGTCCAAGCTTTAGTTCATCAAGAGCTAATCAAGAACGAAGAATTTCTGTTGCAGCTGTGCGGGGATTTAGGAATAGAAGTAAACATCCCTAAATCAAAAGTCACACCCAGACAGGTGTTTGTCTTCCTGGGCATTCATTTCGATCTACGCCAATTTGAGTGCCGTCCGTCCAAGGACAAATGGGACAGACTACAAATCATTATCAAGAAGGGCTTGAGGTTTACACAACAAACAGCTCGGCAATGGCCATTGCTATTGGGCATGGTGTCCTTCATCGATTCACAAGTTCTATCGGGATGCTAAAACAGAAAGGCAATGAACATGGCCCAGACCACCAAGTGGAACAGGACCAGTTTGTGTCAAATGGTCAGTATGCAACGTTTCTGCCATCGTTGTACTGCTACCATGCAATGCTCTTTCTCTTGACAACTTCATGCCTGTGCTTCTTCCGTAGTCGATGTTGAGAATCTGTGAGTTAACTGTATGCTTTGGCATTGTATATTCACATAAATGCCTGTGCTGCTAATTGTTGCTTGCAAAGCTCATAGGCACTTCTATCATACACTTTCACATCTTTCTGGCGATTGTCTCATTCCAGGATATTTTATTCAGCATTATTGCTCAGATGTGAGCCAACTTGCCGCATTAATGTCACATAATATCCCAGCCATGAATTATTTCTTCTGCATAGATTCATATTTACAGCAACCTGTGTTAGGGATGGAAGTGCAGTCTCTTTTTCCCATCAGGAGTACATGGACCATCATTAATTATACTGCACACAGTTCCAGTTGAACCGGAAATGGGTTTGTTAATTTCTGCTTTGGGTGTCTCAGCAAAGGGTATATCGTCCTTTGTCTTCTTTTCGGGGGAATTGCCCTGTGAAAAAGACGAAGGGAATAGAAGTGAGAAACTACAGGAAGCCAACACTAGCATACCCAAGTCACCACACCTCTTATACAGTGTGGATGATCCAGAGATAAATCGGGGTCTGGACAAAGGGCTTCTGGATCCAGAATACTGTAATTCATGTTTACGTGCACAAAAAGCTGTACATTTTAAGGAGGTTCCCCCATGTTACACTTTTAATACATTTATTGACATGAGAGTGGCGTCCCCATTACTTAAGCGTGCTGTTCTGAGCTAGCTGATAGACATCGGATGTGAATTTTGTCCACTATATTTTCAGATATGTCAATTTATTCCACAGAATTGGTAGAGATTAGCAATTTGTCTATGAAAGTAAGAATTATACTAAACTTTGTCGACGCAATTGAGTGAGTTTACAAATTGTGCCAACAAAGTTGTATAAGGCTACTTATTCCGTCAACAAAATGAAGAAAACTATCAATTTTGTGTGCTGAAGTATATCTTTATCAATTTTATCCAGACTCATGTCAAAAGGCTTATTGATTTGGTCCAGAGAATTGTAACTTGTGTGAGACATACCAGCACCAGTTTTGTGGAAGAAATTTAAGGAAAGTTTCTATTTTGTGGAACAAGATTATGACAGTTTCCACAATGTTGAAGTCTGGCTACGAAGTTTTAATACCCAATATGATTCTGCTAACAAACCGGGAAGAGAAAGTCATAAAACTGAACATGTTAAATAAAAATCATTATGCTGTTCAGTCCTGTGGACAACATTCTAAAAATTTAGAGGATTTTTACAAATAAAGGAAGTTTTTTTTCCACAAAACTGGATATGGGCAAAATGCATAAACCTCAAAGCATAATTCGCAAAATTGAAAAACCCCTCTCAATTTTGTGCATGAGACAATTCATGAAATTGTTTTGAAGTTCACAGAATCCATTAAGCTTAATCATTTCGTGTGTACAAAATGGAAGACCAATACGAAATTATAAACGTTATGCACAAATGCTCACAAAGCGTGGTATCTTGTTCAGTTTTGTTGTTTACAATGCTACCAATAGAACGCTTAGTGTGTTTAGGACTCGTATAGAAGTTACATGCGGTGAGAACACAGCAACTGTCTTGACACACCTAATTACCGTAAAGGACTAACAGGGACCGCTGGAGACCTAGCAACGATCGAAACGGATCTACAAAATACACAATAAAGTACAGAAAAATCAACAAGCATGCTATATTTTTTATATGATTCATCCGTAACCATTTTTCTCCAAAAAGTTCTGTTCATGTATTATAACTATGAACCTTAGAAATCAATATTTAAGAGAAATTTTGTTAAAATGTCGCAGTGAAATTTTATTTAATGACTCAAAATATAATTTCAGTTATTGCAATTTGAATATGTTTCCGCATGATGGTTTCAGCATAGAGAAAGTGTATACTGTCGTATCCGGAGTACTTTAAAGGGCAATAATGGGAAGATAATATCTTTGCTCTATTCTCTTGTGTTTGCTTATGCTACGAAAGCTGAAAAGGAGCGTCATTTTCGCTTTTGCTGTCTCATTGTCGCTGTGACACAGCCGGTGCGCATGCAAAATTCAGTGTTAGTGTAATGCCAGTAATTTATGTCTGATTGGTTTAGCTGTTTACCAGTTATATGTTGCAAATTAAATGTTCATATCCTGTTCCACGTTTTCAATGAGGTCGCCAGCATGCAGGTTTTAATAGGTTGAATTTTTATTAGAATAGGTTTAGTTACTGCATTATAGTCGCTAATTGTAATAGTTCCGACTGCTTTCTTGTAACATGGTTAATATGATTGGAATTTTCAGCCCCAGTCTCTCTCTCTCTCTCTCTCTCTCTCTCTCTCTCTCTCTCTCTCTCTCTCTCTCTCTCTCTCTCTCTCTCTCTGTCTGTCTCTCTCTCTCTCTCTCTCTCTCTCTCTCTCTCTCTCTCTCTCTCTCTCTCTCTCTCTCACAAGCGCATATGGTTTGCGTGTTGATTTTTTTCACGTTTTGCTTTTTTGTATATTTTCCAGGTGTATTTTGGCACCGGTTGGCCCCTTTAGTTCCTGTTGGTCCCTTCTCACTCCATGTTGGTAATTAGATGTACCTCAACTGGTCATTATTTCGTCGAAGTAAGTTGCAATGTGGTACCGGTCCATGTGGTAGGCTTGTTGAACGAAAAAAAAAATTGCACATATTGCGATGGAAGACATACGAACCTTAAACATGGATACATGCGGGACGTTTACTAGTTTGTGATTGAGCCAACACCGGTCTCTGATATGCTACAAAGTTCTAAGGCATGATACAGTTTACACACCCATATGCCAAATGCAACATAGTGTTAATTTCGTAGACTAATTTATTAGTTTATTGATTCTGTGATTAAGACAGGGGAATTTTTGAAGTTGCTTCCAAGAAAATTTATCATTTATGGACAAAACTGATCAGATAAAGAAGATAATCAGACCAAATTGAAAAGCTTCCTGAAGAAATTGAACAGATTTTGTTTGTTTCACAATTAAAACGTTAAATTTATTTCTGGGATAAAATTGAAAGGATTTTACAATTCAGTAGACAAAATCGACAGGCCTTTTTTCCACGCAAAATCGAGTGTTCTGAACATCTGAGTGAATTCTGTGAAATGTACCTCCAATTTAGTGCACAAATTGGATAAGGTCTTGCAACTTATCTGGACGAAATTGACAAAATTAATAAACTTGTACAATTTCGTGGAAAAAATTGAAAAGCTTTTAGAATTTTATGGACGAAATTGACGACGTAACCTGATTCTGTACACAAAATTAAAGTTTTACCAGATTTTGAGGATAAAATTGTTGAAGTTAAGCAGCTTGTTCAACTAAGTCGACAAATAGTTACAATTTTGTCGACAAAATTGACGAGAGTCATATACAATTTTTGGACGAAACTCATATCGGTTTACAATGTTGTACAGAAATGGTAAACCCTTACAATAGTTTTCTGCACAGAGTTGAATAAACTTTACGAATTGGTGAAACACATTCGGCTTTGTAATTTTTTCGATCAATTTCCTCACAAAATTATGTCTCAGTTTCGTTTTGGGACTTCAAATGCGGTTTACTCTAATGATTTCTCGAATAGTGGTGTGAATATATGCGCAAAATTAATTAACAAGTTCAATTGGATCAAAAGAATTAAAGATGTTACACTTGCCATTCCATAAACATTGGTGGCGTGCATACACCAGCGTTTCGTATCAGTGCTCCACACGCAAAACTGGATCTGGTTTGGCTTATCTACATTAATGGAAGAATTCTATGTAAACCAAAAAGACTTTCTGGACTGACTAATTGCCGTGCAGCTAATGCCCCTCGGACTCAAGGTATCAGTTTTTTACGATATCCGTGTCTGCTTCAGTGTCCGTGTCCGACAAAATCCCTTTTGTAAAAATAAATATCAGGGAACATGCCTGTCTGTATCCGCGTCCGCTAACCACGTTGTCCAGTTCCACTGACTTTTTTTCCGATTTTGGAGTGATTTTTGCGGCCACGGAAAGCATTTTGCAGGCTTATCTAAATTTAAAATGTAAAAAGACCATTCTTTTGACACTCATTTACGAGTTTATATAACTCTCCATGGTGCAATCGTTGTTTTTAAAATTAGATCTACACACCATCTGAAATTGCCCAATCCCCGAAGTGACTAAAAATTTTAACGTAAAATCAGAAGACTTCCAGATCGATCCAGTTGGATATATCAGTTTCCGCCAATGTGGTAAAGCAAAACAGAAAAATGTCCCCTATCAACAATGTGTGCCCCTGTGAAGACGAAGACTGAAGCGAAAAATCCCTCTGTGAGCAATGTATCTCTCACGAAGTCGAAGGTTGAACGGGACACACATTGCTGACAGTGACAAGGCGCATTTTTCTCTTTCTGGCGATCTGACTGCTCCCCCCACCCACCCACCCTCCCCCTCTCCGAAATAGGGCTCTGCTTATCTCCAAAACGGTATTCTGCAGTGGAGGGAGCACGCAAGCAAATGGGAACGGTATAAACAAAAGCGATTATAATGGGTAAAATATAGGCCAGTTAATCCGTTTGCGTCAAATGTTGGGGATTTTCAACTTACAACCATATTATAATAGGACTTAAGTGTGGCGTTGCATTCATTGTTGCCAATATATTGCTGAAGAGGCGGTGAGATTGAAGTCAGATCGCGAGCCGATAGGCGAGCGATCTGACGAAGTCTCACCGCCTCTTCACTAATATATTGGCAACAATGAATGCCACGCCATACTTAATTCCTTAAACATGGCCCTACGGGTAATGTAAACTTGCATTTTCCCTGCGGATTTTAACACTTTTGGCCGTAGTCCTGAACGACTATCAATGATTTTTTATACTGCGTGGACATAATTTATAAATCTTGACATTTTACCGCAAATGAAATGTCACTACCTAAAACTGCCATATTGAATCAGTCATACTACCCACACGTGCTATCACCTGTTGCTATAATGCAGGAATAGGGAGCGACTGTTTTGATGTGTTCATAGCACACTTTTATTGTTTACGAGTACCCCCGGCTGTGCCCAGGTAACAAATTAAATTGACGTCGAAGCAGGTCTAATGTGTAAAAGGGGAAAGAACATCCATTTTAAACATATTTTCACAAAAATAAATGTAGGCCTTGGTTATGGTCACGGTAACCCGACCAACCCCACTGACCCCAAATAAATTTTATGACACGTAACAAAATACAACAACAAAGGTTAAAGCCTCCCCTGATAAAAATTGATTGACCCTGGCCGAAAGATTTTTATCAAGAAAGTGGAACGTTGTGTGCCGTTATTTCGCAGTAAAGTAAACTCAAACACAGCTTTTCATTTTAGCTTGTCTGGAGGGTTAACGTGGGCCGGGGAAGCAGCATAGCTACATAGCCGCGGTTGTTCGGTGAAACAGCATGGCCCCGTGATTATAATGATGACGTGTCTAAAGATGCCCTCCTGCGTGGCAAAATAGTCTCAGAAAGAAGAATATTACACGCAATGACATTTTACAGATTGTAGGCCTACAAAGATAAGTCCATAAAATTGCTGCGGACAGAAAAAGAGTGACGAATTTTCTTAGTAGTTGATGATGAGATAAGGCTTTGATAAGGCTTTGAATTTGAGATTAAAATTATGGGGTTCCGTGTCTGATAACTACTGGGCAATTGTACCAGTAGGAAAGAGAGGGAAAAAAAACACTAACAAAAATAGAAAAAAACAAACATTCGTTTCAATTTGTCACCTGGCAGTATGTGTTTTCTTGACACCCTTCATCAACAAACCTGCTAGAGGGTTATTTTGTATTCTTTTCTTTAGTTTTTTTTTTCATTCGTGTCTTTAGATTTTTTTTGGAAGGAAGACTGTTTTTTTTTTGTTTTTCTTTTTTTTTTTTTTGTTTGTTTGTTTGTTTGTTTGTTTGTTTGGTTTTTTTGTTTGTTTGTTTTTTTTTGTTTGTTTGTTTTTTTGTTTGTTTGTTTGACATAGTTTTTAAATGTCAAGCATACATGTTTTCTTATCAATTTGAGACCTAGCGGTTTGTGTTTGCTTGGCACGCTTCAAACATCAAACCTATTGGGGGTTGCTTTTTTAAGCTCAGTAATTTTCATTCAGTTTTTCTCTTTCTTATTTTTTAGATTCCAAAAATACGTGTGAAGTCCTATCCATGGTCATTTACACACCTGTGCAATCCTGCCATTTGCAAGGAGGGGGGGGGGGGGCGTATCTAATAAAATAAACTTACACAAAAACAGCTGAACTTGTTGCATCTATGTGAAATATTATTTATTTTTTTTTTTTTAATGTTCGGAACGAGCGGGACTCGAACCTGCAACCTTTGGCACTAGTCGCCAAGCTGAAATGGGAAACGCACATATCTACTCGACCAAATCCCCATTCCTTAAAAGAATGGTTCAATGGAGGTAGTTATGTGCGAGTGCCATCGTTCGGGGGGCGTTTGATAAATATGTCAGTGTCTATGATACGCCCCAGGAGCGATGGAAATGTGCTAAATTTTTCATTGTATAAAACTAGTTGTGCAAAATGATTGTTTACCTTTACAACTTGTGACTCCATGTACATTATCCTTGTTAAATATTGGAATATCTTGCATGTGACTGTGGGATTTGTAATGTGCAGGTGCAATAATTCGTCACAGTCAGGCGCTGCTTCCAGGTCTGTTTACTAGAGGCTGGAACTATTTCCAGTTTTATATCCTCGGAAACTTGGCGTTAAAAGACCCCAGGCGACCCATCCAGATTCCGAAAACAGAAGTGGGTCACCACCGTTGATAGCCACAGGCTCTTGGTTACATTCAAGAACATAGCTTCAATCTTGTCTTTGCAATTGGCTTTCTACGGAGCCCCAGGGGGACATGAGGAAAAATAAAAATTTGCGTCCCCTCTCAAACGTTTTGCGTTCCCACGCAAAACGTTTGCGTGGGAACGCAAAAGAAATGTTTTTCACAGCAAAAAGCAGTATCTGGAGCCCCAGAGGCGCCATAATATATCAAAATTTATGCCCTTCCATGAAAAGAATTATTTTTTTCCCTCACAAATAGTTTGCGTTCCCACGTAAAAGTTTTGCGTTCCCATGCAAAGGTTTTGCGTTCCCTCGCAAAACTTTTGCGTTCCCTTGCAAAACCTTTGCGTTCCCATTCAAAACTTTTGCGTTCCCACGCAAAACTTTTTTTGCGAGGGAACGCAAAACCTTTGCATGGGAACGCAATCAAGTACTTTTTTTTCCTCATGTCCGCTCTGGCGCTCCATGTTTTAGCCCAAGGGACATAAGTGAAAGAAAAATATAATTAGTGCGAGGGAACGCAAAAGTTTTGCGATAGAACGCAAAATGTTTTGCGAGGCAACGCAAAACTTTTGCGAGGAACGCAAAAAATATTTTTTTCCCTCATGTCCCCTCTGGGGCTCCGTAGGGCTTTCAGCTTTAACGGAAGAAACATCTGTACAAGAAGTCCGCCAGTTTTCATTTCAGAACAAAATTTGGTATCCCACTCTACTTTTTTCATCATTTAAAAGTTTTTGTCCACTTTTCCTGTGTCTGAAAGTAAAGAATTCCATGTTGCCCTGCGAAAGTAGCGACAAAGTATCAACAAGTTCAAGGCTTTATTACCGAGGCGTCCACCCGAGTCATACCCCCCTCCCCCTCCGCCCTCCTAGAACAAAAATGACGTCATGAAGTTAACTGTGCGCCTGTGCGTGCATGTCAAACATCCTGTGGTCAAACCAGGCGATATGGGGCGTGCTTTAATGAACGGGACTGTGTGGCCATCATGCATCAACGGTAAATTTAATGTTCATGAACATAAGAGAGAAAGGCTGATATGAGGCTTACATAGCAACAGTGGGCATAGCCATGGCATCCAATAAGCGCTAAGCATTGGATTTGCCACATGGATGAAGAAAAGTAACTTTTCTTAATACATGAAACATTATTGACCTTTTAATTCACACCCCCACAACTTCCTTTCTTTCCACGTACTGAAAAGACCAAGGAAAAGATGTACCAATTGACTTTTTGGGTTCCGATATGCTGATATCTAAAAATATGGACATATGTTATCAGTCATTTGTACTATCCTATATATTCCTGGGCAAAAAGGCCCGGAAGGGGGTACTCCCATTACTTAGCATTACGGGTAGGCTCCGCGGGAAAATCCCAATTCTTTTTACCAATTGTCGCTCTGAAAGACCCCCCTTTTTCAAACTGTCGATCCTTAAGGCCTCATCTTCTTTTTAATTGTCGCTCCCAAACCCCCCTCCCCCCCCCCCCCCAATTGTATTCGAGCTCAATTAGGGCTCTTTTTCCCCTTATGCGCACTTCTACCCCCGCCCGGCCCGCTCCCAGAGGACCCCCTCATTAATTTTCTTATTGATTCAGCTCTCATTGGGTTTGGGTTTCATACCCTCAGTGGAGCATACTCACCCTAAAATACGGGTGTTCCCCTCCCCCCTGCCAAAAAGTCATCGTTTTCCTCTTTCCAGAACATTGGGGATGTGTAGGTGCTTCTTCCTCTGTCGAATTTGAGAATCTGGGAGTGGCCTGTATAATTTGGCATTGCGCATTTATTCCTCAGATTGTAACATACAAATTTCAAAGTTGTGTGGGTCACAATACCCAGGCTAGCTTTGTTATTTAAAAAGTCCCAAAACCCATGGTTGTGTTATGAAACCATGAGTCTAAGTTTGACGGAAGTAATGACTTTGATTCCCTAAACCAAGGGTTTCGGAACAAGCATGCACCTCTGTCATTTGCTCAGTTACTTACATTCGTTGTAAAACATTGATTTTTGGACACAATTCCGGATTTTCCATGTGCAAAACACCGGGTTTCGTGTACACAGGGTTTTGTAAGAGAACCCAGAGTTACTTAACAAAACCATCCGGTGTGTATCATGAAAACCAAGATTTTGCATATGAAACCCCGGATTTTGTGACTTATTGGACAATAATTATATACAACTTTCGTAGGCGTGTGCGTGTGTGTAGATTTTTGTCGCCATGTTGGAGCAATCTCTCCCTCTGACGTAAATCGAAATTGTCATTTCTATCTATAATTTAAACATGATGCTGATTTCAATTATTGCATTGTTGTTTAATTCTAGCTTTCTTCCATTCTGACAAATGCAGAAGGAAAATCTAGCAACCTTTATAAACATATTTTTACTAAAATAAAATCTCAGGATGATTATAAAGCTTTAAACAAAAACTTTCCTTGCGAAAAATGCTTCATGAAAATTACGTTTTAACCGATTTAACCCGCCGCCATTATATTGCACAACGACAGCAATTGAACGAGAAGAGAAGATTCGCATCACAGGAAATCTCTCTCTCTCTCTCTCTCTCTCTCTCTCTCTCTCTCTCTCTCTCTCTCTCTCTCTCTCTCTCTCTCTCTCTCTCTCTCGCTCTGTGTGTGGGGGGGGGGGGTTGGGGGGGTGTCTTCAAAAGCTTGAATAAATTAAAATGCAGCAACTTTTCATTGGTTGTGCCTGTAACCAATTGAAGATTCAGTGACATTTCTTTCGGTATTAAGTTTGAAGAAGTTAAAACATTTCAAGTTTTGTTCATTTTTCCAATAGCTTTAAGCAAAATTCTGGTATTTTGTTCACTCTTCGTTTTATGTGCTCTAGAGCAAAAATGTATGGCCTGAACTTGGAATGGCAACTCAGGCTGTGGTCTTTGCTGCTGGGAGATTTTTCAATGTTCCTAAAAACCTCCATTTTCATCCTATTTGAATTGTACCTGGACACTTTTGACACTGGTCCCTGACCTTGATATAGAGCCGGACATTGACTTCTGACTTTGACATTGACTCCTGACCTTGGTATTAACCTCTGACCTTGATAATAACCTCTGCCTTTGGTAAACATCTCTGGCCGCTGACCTTGACTGTGACCTCTGCCCTTAACAGTGATCTCTGACCCCAATTTTGACCTCTGATCTTGACATTTACTTCAGACCTTGTTATTAATCTGTAGCCATATCTAAATACATAATTCCCTCTG
Organism: Hermodice carunculata; assembly: GCA_964020975.1. NCBI lineage: Eukaryota > Metazoa > Annelida > Polychaeta > Eunicida > Amphinomidae > Hermodice > Hermodice carunculata. The sequence goes on along the minus strand of OZ026617.1, from coordinate 18,970,636 downwards.
GGCATCATGACAGGATGTCATTCAGTGCAGCGTACAATTTTAACAGCCCCTAATTTGCAAAATTTTCAATATGTCAACTTTTTTAACAAAATGGAGAAATTCACAATAGGTTCTGTACACGTGCAAAATTTGAAGTTTCTGGTTTGCGTGGTATTCGAGTTTATAGCTGGCACAGATATGGAGGTTGAAGAAAGAAACCAGAATAATGATTTGCTTCACAGAAAATCAGTGCGTTTGTTTTCAAACATTGAATAAATTAAAATGCTGCAACTATTTTTCACTGTTCATTGGTTCTACATTTTGGCAATTGCAGATTGAGTGCATCTATTTCTGTATTACTTTTGAAGACCTATGATTCAGACATTGACCAACAGCCCTGAGATTGAGCCCTCGCCATGATACTGATCTCTGACCGTAATATTGAAATTTTATTTTGCTATTGACCTCTGACTTTGAAAGTAAGCTTTGACCTTTTAAGGGACCTTTGAACAAGACTTTGGCTAACACGAAATGTTGACAGTTTTTTTTGTTTTGTTTTTTTAGTTGGTTGTTAGTGAAGGAAATTTTAGGTGATTTTTTGGACCGTGCAAGTATAACGGAGCTGGAAATTTTCATTTACGATCAGACATGTCATACTCAGTTGACGGAAAAGTGTGGAGATGGGAACCCAAAATGTAATAAGATATCTATCAGGAAGGACAATTGGTTTGCTGCATCTCATCTGAGTTTGGAAAAAATACTGAAATTGACATGTTATGGGCTATTCCAGTTACCAAACTCTTTTGTACAACGTGAGCTACGAATTGGAAGTGAGCACACAGTGGTTGGTTGGTTTAACTTTTGCAGGGAAGTATGTACTGAGATACTATTTTTTGACAATGAACAGATTGGTGGATCTGGGATTGTTGTAGAAATTGATGAAAGTAAATTTGGAAAGAGGAAGTATAATAAACTGTACAGTGACAGTCATCACCTGGCCATGTTACTGACCAAAGCTCTTTGGTTGATAAAGGTGTCGATCAGTTGATCCACATCTGTATATACACTTTCATACCTGAAGTATTTCAATTTGGTGAATTTATAATTATGTAGGTTTTTATATGTTTCTTATTATTTCTCATTATATGTACATGTTTAGCCATTTTGTAAAGTGGTGTTATTTCGATGTACGAGTTTTATGTATTTTACTTTGTCTGTTCGCGGAGGTTGAATAAACTATTATCGTTATTGTTATAACCGTGGAAGGAGTGTAAATGGATGCTGGGTGTTTGGTGGGATCGAAAGGAAGACAAGAAAGTATTTTTTGAGATAGTTGAGAAACGTAACATGGAAACTTTGCTACCCATTATTCTGAAATATATTCGACAGGGGAGTATATTATCTGACTGCTGAAAAGCTTATCATAACTTAAATAAACATGGTTATACACACGGCACTGTAAATCACAGTAAAGAAGTTGTATCAGAAAGTGGTGCATACACCCAAAATATAAAATCAACGTGCCATGCACTGAAAAGCTTACATAAAACTGGGACTCAAAAGCAGCTTGACAACGGCTATTTCCAAGAATTTGTAGTTCGTCTAAAATATTTCAGTAATGCCGAAGTCAAATTTAGCAAAGTCTTGGCTTTACTCAAAGAGTTTATTGTCCACAACGCCATACACTTCTGTCAACCCTGAACACTTTAGTTCCCGCTCCCGTACCCTTGGTGCTGCCCGTGGACCAAATTTCAGAGGCCTAGGAGGAGGAAACATTGTCCACAGAAACATTCGACTGCAGTTTCGATCTGTTTTCCAATTAAAACTGTAAGTAAGAAATTTATAATTTTCAGTTTATTGGTAAATGGGGGGGGGGGCTACTGCCCCCAAATCCCCGTTTATCTTTGTTTTTTCCTTCCTGTGTGCTATTTCTTGGCGTATGGTCAACTTGTTCTCACAGGATGACCAGCACATCGAGCGTTCTGCGGAAAAAGCTATCAAATAGTACTTTTTATGAAAAATATTACAAAAAATAATATGTAATATTTTCTCTTCAAGCACACCTAATGAAAATTCTTGTAATAAATAAATGAATATATATATATGCATATATATACAATATATATATATATATATATATATTATATATATATATATATATATATATATATATATATATATATATATATATATATATATATATATATATACATGAGTTTTATGGAACTTTTAAAACTCCAACCAGGAGCGAGTTGAGGTTATAAAGCCTGTAAGTTACGAATGCGTGTATGAGTGTCTCTGTGTCTGAATGGGAAAGGAAGCTACGGATGTTTCGAATATGTCTCAAATGGAGGTTGGATGATCTACAAATGCCATTTGGATAGAAAATTGCATTCTTATTGGCAACTGGTACACAACACTCACGCAACGAAGTTTGCAATTTTCAATTTAATCGGTGTTTTAAAATGCAGAGTTTCTCACTTCAAAGGCTGGAGTATAGTTTCCAGCTAGAAGGTGCACACAAATAACGTGGGAGTCTTATACGTTTCCATGTCCGACATTTGGGCACACCTGACTTTCTGATCATGGCAGGATTTTCTCGATCACCGGTTGTAATATGAGCGCGTTGGCAATCCAAAGAGGGTGATTTAACGAGGAACACACGCCACCAAAAAACAGTGTCTGGTCATTTCGGCGGCACCGCCTAACAACATCAGTAAATGGGTTTTAATTTTAGTTGGGCAATGAACGCAGCCTGGCGGTTAGCTGTCCGACAATTGGGCACCCCAGTACATGTGATGATACACGTTGAATAAAGCCCCACAGTCAAAGCCAGTTATGGTTATAGCCACGGGTAACCGCCCTCGCCAGACGTAACTTGCCTTCACAGGGCCTATAGTACAGACAATAGACTCCAAAACGAAATACCTTTCCCAGGCAAAAGAACCAGAGTCATACATGTTCATCTTTTAAGCCGTGTGTCTTGGTATCTGTATTTAAACATGTACTTTTATATCTGTTCTGTTTATTTCTTTTATTGTATAGGCCTATATAATGTATTATCCTATGTTGAATTGTATTGTGGTATGCTATGTTTGTAAATATTGTTTATTGCAACCTGGGCCCGATGGAAGAACAGTTTTTAACTAAATCGGCCACCCAGTATAAAAATATTGTAACAAATAAATAAATAAACGTGAAGATTACTAACAAACTTTACTGCTTGGTAAAATTGTATGAACTACATAATTGCAATAAGAGACTCTTTATGAATAAGTTTTACAACTATGTGACTGAAGTTTGCTTCAATTGATTTTTTTCCGCCTTATACCCCCCCCCCCCCCCCATTTTTCTGCCACAAATTTGTCTCTGGGATATCTCATTTCTTCATTCGTCAGCGTGGTATGTACAATCAAAAGGGCACGTCTGGTTACTATCCATTTTTACTTTTCAACAATAGCACATGACGCCTGAATGCCTATTTGTTCCTTTCTGTCCAGTATTATCTATGGTACACGTTTTCCCAAGAAGGAGCTGCGCGGGGCTTGAACATTGCCTCCCAGATAGCAAATAAACATATCTTGACAAAATATGGTCTAAATTAGCCAAATGGACGAAATATCAGATATTACCATCTGTAGTTATGGGTATATTAGATCATCAAGTAGCCTTCTTAGGCATTGTAAACATTGAGCCAGGTAGCTTTGACTTGAACCTTTGGAAAAAAGGGCTGGGTGCTCAAGCTAACCTCGTGACCACGGTCTTTCTTTTCCAAACTAGGTGTATAGATTTACATTATCATAACTTCACCGAAATTCCCCATAGAGAGACGTTCCAATTGTCCAACGCGCCCAATCCTCGGAAATCGACGATAACTTGCCATTCATTGACAAGATGTATACATATTAAATAAACACAGAGAGATCGATGTGGGATCGAAGACAAGTTGACCGTTTTTGAAATTTGCATATTTTTAGACTCAATGTCAGCTTTAACTAGAAAAGATCCATTATAATGGGCAAGTGGGATTCAACAACCATGCAACGAAGTTTGCAAAATCAAGTTGTAAATCTATTCTATGTATTGATATACAGAGGCTCTCACCTCAAGCTGGGCTATAATTCCCAGCTAGAAGGTGAGCAAAATTAACGTCAAACCAAACACTTTCCCATTTCAAACGTTTGGGCACACCTGACTTTCTATTCATGGCAGGACTTATTCGATCATTTCTTGTAAAATGTGTGGGTGTTGACAATCAAAAGTGTGTGATTTGACAAGGAATGTATGCCAACAATCCACAGTGTTTGGTCTTTTCAGCGGCGCTGCCAAAGAACATCAGTAAATGTAATGTAATTTTCACTGTGGCAATGAATACAACCGAGCTCTTTGCTGTCCGACAATTGGGCACCCCATTGTACATTTACCCTGGCCAAACCGTTTCTGAGCACGTTAATTGCACCTGGAGAACCCATGATACATCCAAATAATGACATACATATAAACATATCTATAAAAAAAAACTACACAACTTAATTAAAACAATTTGACACAATAAATAAGGTTGGGAAGTATGTGTGGGGACAGTATATTATACAAATATTGGATGGCAGGGAATCCAATATATGAAGTTTTACGGGACGCAAAATGTAATATTGCGCGAGGCGAAATGGAGCCCAATATTACTTTTTGGAATCCTGTAAAACTTTGGACTCCCTGCCATCCAACATTTGTTATATTCTGCAATTTACGGTTGACCCAAGTAGGCCAACCTTATGGATCTGAAATGCATGGTCTGCCACCCATATGGTGCATGTCGTAACGTCAAGCGGGGTGCATGCTGTAACATCATGTTTTTGTACTTATGCACAGTTCTTTACCGTGTGACATGCACGTGCTGTCCAATTTAAAAGAATCACCTGATTGATTGCCTTAGTGCTTATGCAGAATATTATACAAATATTGATTGACAGGGAGTCCCATTAACAAACCTGTTGGGACCATAAACATTAAATACATACACATACATATAAAGATGATAATAAGAATGTGTATCGAGTTGAACAAAAAGAACAGGATACCATTCCATCACAAATTTCCTCTTATTTTAACAATTTCTGTTATAAATTTTCCCAAATTCCAAATTACTTCCACGTCATCACATTTCATTAACTTAATAAATTTATCTTCCTGAGTTAAGTATTCAAAATCAGCTAGAAATCGTGACACGTTATCAATAAGTTTTTTCCTGGCTTCACAGAACTTTCGACAAATTAAAATGTAATGAAATTCATCTTCTAATTCAAAACACAAGTCACATATTCTGTTAGCCACTGGCACTTTAACTGGCCTTTTGTGTCTCCGTTTTTCAATATTTAAATTATGTGCACTGATTCTTTATCGGGTTAAGTTTCCCCCTTCATTTATATTCTTCAAAACCAGTGAGTAATTTTCCATTTCAAACTTTGATTTAAATTTTGAGTATGTTCTTAATTTTTATCTGGAAAAGATTGCCTTGAAAAGTCAGCGTGCAATTGAATAAGAAATTTCTCCTGTTATAATTTTTGTATCATATTTGCCGAAAAATCTCCAAATTCATCGCCGCCATTGTTCCAAATATCTTCGCATTCGATTAATTTTAGGATGTTCTTCACAGTGTTTAGCCAGTTAGAGCTAGTCAATGACAGATTTTCGGAGTTGCATTTATTAGCATCATACCACAATTTTTCATGGTTATTGATTATAATTTGGTACCGACTAGTTTTTGCATAAGGTCTTCAGTTTTTTCAGAGAATATGGAAAAGCTCCCAGCTCACTCATAACCGCAATATTGCATGTTTTAGAGTCCACTCTTAGAGTGTATTTCAAAAAAACTTAAATTTAACTTTTCGTATTCAGCCTTGAAATAATCTGATATATTGTCTTGACCGATGCAACCTATAGGAGATAGTACATATACACCCCATATTTCGCAATCATAAAGAAATATAGGGGCAATCAGTTTATCGAATAAATCCAAATATAAACGGATGTCGATTTCTTCACCAGACAGGGTATGTTTTAAGCGCCCAAGAGCCTTTTTAGCTTTTTCACATAAATATCTTATGGCTCCAGCAAAATTTTCATTAGATGCCATTTCAATGCCGATGTAGGTAAATTTATTAGTTATATCTAATTCCCCATTACCAACAAAAAAGCGTCTCATATTTTTTTTACTAGGCCTTTAAATACAATGTATAACTACTTTGGATTTTTCTACAATGATATTCAAATTCAAATTTTACAATATGCGTGTAATTTATCCAAATAACATTGTAAGCCATGTTCACTTTCCGCAATTAGCATCAGGTCATCCACATAGGGCCTATAGTTTCATTCCTCATTATATAGGGTTACTGGATGGCAGCCGTGTAAAACTTTCTGGCAAATCATTGATGAATAAATCGAATAGAGTCGGGGTTAGAACACATCCTTGTTTTACGCCATTATTTAAATATATTTTTTCTGATAATCCTGAATTCAATTTGATTTGGACAGATGACTTATCATACATGTCTCGCAAAATGTTATACATAAAACCGCCCAAATTTTGATTCAAACATTTGTAGAATAGTTCATCATGCCACACAGTACCGAAAGCTTTTTGGATATCGATAAAACACCAAAAGGAATTTTTTTTCCAGAAATTTCGACATACTTGTCTATAAGAGATCGAAGCACGAAAATGTGGTTACTTGTTCAAGTGTTTTTTTTTTAACAAACCCGATTTGATATTTATTATTATAATCATGTTTTTCCATGGGAATTTGTATTGGTTTTTTCAAGACTGCACAAAGCAGTCTATATAAACAGCTACTGAGAGATATAATTGTGTTTTTATTAGGATCCATAGAAAACTCTCCTTTGTGAATAAGTGTTAGCAAGCTCACTTTCCATATACATGGGAAATATCCAGACATATAAATCATGTCACATAACTTTTTTTAAATTGGAAGCAAAACATTTCTACCAGATTTGACCATCTCATTCAGTATGACATCATTACCTGGGGATTTACCATTTCTGAACCCACCAAAACAGTTATCTATCTTTTTTGTAGTAATTTTGAAATCAAGTTCCGAAAATGTAAGGGTCGTATGACTATCTAATTTATGTCGCACCTCCTGGAACATGGGGCTGTTCCTTGGTTTCGATTCATTAAACTTGATTTTGGTGAAATGCCTAAACCATTTAAGCGGTTTAATTTTTTCAGATGGTTTTAGTTTTGAACATACCACATTTTCCAACTCTTTGACTAATAATACACTCTAGGGTTAACATTTTGAACTTTACTCAATGAATCAATGATATAATTTTTGAAATTTCGTTCATTTGGCCGAACTTGCGGCGTATGGCGTGATGTGTTTGTCTTAATGGATAATTATGAGGATCTGAAGATAATTTTCGGGCTGAAGCTTTTATATTTTGAAACAGAGTATAACATTGCTGATTAGCGTATGTAGGTAAAGTTTTCTTTATATGTTTCTTTTTAAATTTGTATTTCAGGGCTAACTTTTCTGCTTTATATAATACGAAGTTTAAGTCGTCCACTGCTCTGTCAACACATGGACGGCCCAGTATGAACGTCGTCACAATTAAAGCATTAACTTCATTCTTATAGACTGTTTTTAGGACAAACTTAAAAGCTTGGGGATCAGTTTGTGGATTTGTGTATATAAGATGGGTAAAATCGGGGGGGGGGGGCATCAACAGGGTATAATATTTGTGTCCGCAAGAATAATAAAAGGTATCCCAGGCTTCCTGTCTCGGGCCTCCTTACAACAATAAAAACATGCTATAATAACGCTTTCTGTCGGATAAAATCTTTTGTAACGGTACAATTTTTGATACAGATGAACGTCGGTGGCCTTTCTGGTAATTGAAGTCAGGCATGTAGTTCTGGTTGAAGGAAGAAGTCGCTTCCCTTTATCGAATATGAAATAAAAGGATATTTAATTATGGAATATCGACAGATATGTATATTTTACTGGTTGAGAAATTAGAAAGTCGTTGGATATCAAATAAAACCATGGCTGGGACGAGAACATCTAAAGAATATGGATTGCATCTCGGCAATTATCGCTATCTGACATGAGATCAAAAAGTCTTTGCATTTTGTATTGATGAAATTAAAGATAACCATGACTATTCGCGCCTGTTGATTATCTAACTTCGAGGCCTTCCTGGAACCGTGCTCTTCCCACATAGAGTCACAATGATGTATCCCTGGCTGAATGCCCGGTTTTATGGAGTGTCGCCATGGAGGCGGGTGGAAGGACAGACCCCATTTTACGTAGAATATAGAATTTATCAGTGACCAATTTACACGACTGCTTATTCCAATTACTATTTTTCTGCCAACATGGAAATATTAAACAGGTTCTATCTGTAACAAATTCTGATCTCAAATTAAATATTAATTTCGTTTTTATTTTAATATTATATGTGTATTCAGTGAATTAGTTTATCCAATTGACTGAAAAGCCGGATGTGTCTACACTTGGCCTTTGAACTACTTTTCTGATTCAATAATCGAACACCGTATTTCCACAGCATTGAACTCTTCAGTGTTGATGCATAAATTGATGTGCCATCTGCAAGTAGATCACAAGATCGCTACACATTTTTCGTCAAGTTAGTGTTAAATAACCAAAACAACAAAGGTCCTATTACTGAACCCTATGACACAAATTGGTACAGGTAACCAAGCCTACTTCAATTAATAAGTTTGTAACATTGCACATTTTTGTAATTTACATGTGACCTCTAAAGTTCGAAGGTCAAGGTCAATTGGACCTTTGAAATTTTCATCTGGCAAGAAATAGGTCAACTTTTATCCAATTTTGATCATGTTGAACTCAAATTGTAGCTATTGTAACACTGCACATCTTTGTAATTTACATGTGACCTCTAAAGGTCAAAGGTCGATGTCATTTGGACCTTTCAATTTTTCATCTAGCCATATCTTGGTCAAGTTTTATCCAATTTTGAATACGTTGGGCTCAAATTGTAGGTATTGTAACACTGCACATTATTCTAACTTATAAGTTACTTTTCAAGGTAAAAAATCTGGGTAATTTGGTCCTTCGAAATTTTCATCTAGCCATAACTTGGTCAATTTGTTTCCAATTTTGATCATGTTGGCTAAAATTTTAGCTATTGTAACACTGCACATTTTTGTAATTTACATGTAACCTCTAAAGTTCAAAGGTCAAGGTCAATTACACCTTTGAAATTTTCATCTAGCTATTACTCGGTTACTTTTTATCTAATTTTGGTCATGTTGGACTCATATTCTAGCTATTGTAACACTGCACATTTTTGTAATTTACATGTGACCTCTAAATGTCAAAGGTCGATGTCATTTGGACCTTTCGATTTTTCATCTAGCCATAACTTGGTCAATTTTTAATATGTTGGGCTCAAATTGGAGCTGTTGTACCACTGCTGAGTTTTGTAATTTACATGTGACTTCTGAAGGTCATTTGGACCTTCGAAATTTTCATCTAGCCATAACTCGGTTAATTTTTATCCAATTTTGATGGTGTTGGGCATAAATTGTAGTTATTGTAACACTGCACATTATTGTAGCTTATATGTGACCTCTAAAGTTCGAAGGTCAAGGTCAATTGGACCTTTGAAATTTTCATCTGGCAAGAAACAGGTCATTTTTATCTAATTTTGATCATGTTGAACTCAAATTGTAGCTATTGTAACACTGCACATCTTTGTAATTTACGTGTGACCTCTAAAGGTAAATGGTCGATGTCATTTGGACCTTTCAATTTTTCATCTAGCCATATCTTGGTCAATTTTTATCCAATTTTGATCATGTTGGGCTCAAATTGTAGGTATTGTAACACTGCACATTTTTGTAATATACATGGGCCCTATAAAGGTGAAACGTCAAGGTCATTTGGATCTTTCAAAAAATCTTCTAGCCATTACTCAATGAATTTTTATCCAAATTTGATCATGTTGGGCTCACATTGTAGATACTGTACAACTGCACAGTTTTGCAAGATACATGTGACCTCTAAAAGCCAAAGATCAAGGTCATTTGGACCTTTGAAATTTAATCCAATCATAAACCAGCCAATTTCCATCCAATTATAACCATTTGTACTCAAATTGTAGGTATTGCAACACTGCACAGTTTTGTGATTTACATATAACCTATAGAGGTCAAAGGTCAGGGTCGTTCGTCCCTTTGAAAGTTTCATCTAGCCCTAACTTGGTCAGTTTTCATCTGATTTGGTTCATGTTGGGCTTCCATTGTAGGTATTGTAACACTGTACTTGTTTGTAATTTACATGTGACCTCTAAGGGTCAAAGATTAAGGTCATTTGGACTTCAAAATTTCCGTCCATTCTTAAGCTTAATGGAATGTGAACTACCAAAGGAACAAAGTTGTCGCATTCAACATTTTCAGCTTTTGAAGCCAAACAGACAGATTTGCTTTGAAGCGAATCTTCTTTTCTAGTTTTGCTAACTCTTATTGTAATCAGTGTCACAAATTTTCGGTGGCTCTCATGATAGCGACAAAATTTGTCATAATGATAGTCTCCCAAACCAATTTTTAGGCAACAATTACTGGCTTTATATGCTTTTGCCATTGATGTATTGGTCAAGTACACCTACCCTGAGTGCTTGTAGCAAGTCAGCTGGTACGCTGAGGTACGCTCGAGTCGTATTCAACCTCAGATAATCAAAGTTGCAAACTGGTGCCCGAGAGAGACAGGTCAACCAACGAACTAGTGCTGCCTTTCCACATGTTTGACAATGTCCAATAATAGATGTTGGTCTATAGTTCACTCTATCTGACACACTCTATGGCCCTTTCAAATTATACTTCCTGTTGTTCACTGCAACTGGACTGGCTGTGAATAAGTAACATATGTGGCAAAGAATTCCTACAGTAAATATATAAAGGTATCATGTTTATAATAAATATATACTCATTTTGAAGACTTTCCTGATGGTTAACTTACATCAAACTGACACTGATTGAACAAATCTGAATGTAATACACTGGCACCTACTATATCAGCATTTTTGTTTCCAGTATAGGCCATTTTCCACAGACCATTAGAATAGGCTTACATGGCATAAAGGGAATTTATTTTTAAGCAATATTTAGTGAAGGTTTTTTTTATTTCAATAAAGAAAGGCATATTTCAAAATGGTTTACCTAATGTAGAGGCAAAGTGCGGGGTTTGTTTTCAATATTTCTTGTTGCCAGGGAGTTGTTGCTAACTATATATACCTGTATCTGGAAGTATATTTTCAGTAAATCCTTTTCTCATGAGCCGCTATAAACAGGACTCACAAGATTCTAAAGTGTAAGCCGGTTTTGTTTATATCAACTTGAAAAATATGAGTGCTTCTGGTCGTATGCTGAAAACACTCCTAATTTGAAGAAATATATTTCTGTAACCAAGTTATATCTATAATGTTGATTTCCTTTGTACCCCCAGGTGCCAAACCAGTTGAAGACCGCCACTTGCTTTACACTGTAGTACTTCTCGTATTATCCGTCGCATTAATAGGCTTAATATAGTGATTCATAAATTGGAAGATTGAGTAGAGGGTAAACATTTTCTCGACGAGTTGAGAAGGGGTAAGCTGTCGATGTCCGTCGGAAAAAGGTAAGGAGGACATTAATTGGTGCTACGGGGGTGGGGCTGGAGGTGGGAGTAAATATGTGTGGGCAATGACACCTCTGGAAAGTGGAGGGAAACGTCACGACATGAGACAAGAGGGCTGTGTGAACAGCCCATGCTAAGCTGACCAAGACACTCAACACACTTGTAGCTCTGTGAACTTGGGACAGGATCAAGGTCACCCATGTGAGTCAGTATTTCTGACCTTTACAGAAGAACACTAAAATGTGCAACATCAAGGTCCCAGTTCAAGCAGTTCTCAAGTTATAGTGAAGAGTAAAATTCATGTATGTTGCACTGTGACCCCAGAAACGAGGTCAAGGTCACTCATGGACCGTCTAAGCATGACCTTCATAGAGAAACATTAATATGTGCAACATCAAGGTCCTAACTCAGAACAGATTTCAATTGCAGGTTATCAAGTTAACAGTAAATTTCGTGTCAGGTGTCCTTTGACCTTGGGAATGAGGTCAAGGTCCAAACATCACTGGAGCATGACCATTTGCAGAAAATAGGTAGACACTTATAAAAGGTACATCCCTACCAAGTTCAGCACAAATCTGACCCAAAATTAATTAAATTATATCCATTACAAAAAATTCCCATATTCAACTTTCCTATTAAAACTTTTCGGAAGATATTCGAAAAAAAAATCATAAAAATTCCAAAAATCACTGGAGCATGACCATTTGAACAAACTTAGTAAAGATCCACCAAAGATACATTGCCACCAAGTTTGAAGTGGATTTAACAGAGAGCTTCTTAGGAGAAGTTAAAAATGAGAATTACCATTAGAATGCATTAGAGTGCCCATTGACTTGCATAGTAATCATTGACCGATAAGTACCCGAATTGAAAAAATCGTTAAAAATCAGAAATCCACAGCAGTGCCACCTAGTGAACAACTATGTTGGACCCTTCCACAAGGAACATATTCACCAAGTTTCAGCTTAATCTGAGTGACTGTTCTGGAGAAAAAGGCGAAAATAGCAAAAAAAACACAGAAAATCATAAAAAAATATAAAACGTCGCAGCGCCACCTGGTGAACAAATTCAGAACTAGGAGTCCCTAGGAGTGTCCCTTTGGGATATCAAAGCAATTGGTTGAGCGGTTTCGAAGAAGAATTTGTCCCAACAAGAAAAAGAAATCATAAAAAATAAAACAATCAACGGAGCATGACCATTCGATTAAACTTGATAGACACCCACCCAAGGCACATCCCCACCAAGTTTAAAGGAAATCTGGCTGATGGTTTTGGAGAAGTCGAAAATGTGAATTGTGGACAGACGACAGACGACAAACGGACGACGGACGACAGACCCTCACAAAAGCTTAGCTGACTGACAATGCAACTGAGCTAAAAAAAATCACAATAGTTTTTATTATTTTTTTTTCTTTTTTCTTTTCTTTTTTTTTTTTTTTTTTGAATATGCTGTCCTAAATTCTAAAGTTCATTTGACTGAACCTTCGGGACGGCATATTTAGACTTGTACAACACAAATCTCTATTTGTGTGAATTACAATATATACGTGGTTGGCGGGAGTTCGTTCCCATGCAAGTGTCCGCACATTTTGTTTCCGTCAAGAATTCTCACTCCTGTTTTGTTCTATGACACAAATTTGTTCCATTCGCACATTTTAATCATTTAAACTGCTGCAATGAATTGTAGTTGCGTGTCATGTTTTTTCTTTCTTGGGATATTTCGGCCACCCACCTTCAAAACGTGTGCCGCATATGCATTAAACTCGGGTTTCGTAACCGTAGCAGTCTGCCTATTTTTCTAACTTTCCGTGATGACTTTTCTCCTCCAGTCGCATTGTGTGTTCAAAATTTGTTCAACATAATCGTTCCTATGAAACTACAATGATATAATTTAGTTCCTAGATCCAGTAAATTGTACGAGACTGTGCTTTCTTCTTGCCGCACCTCTACTTGTTTGGGACCCACATGGCATCTAAAGCATATAATATATACATATTATTGGGCAGTGAGGGACCTGTGATCCCATCCACCGATGACGAGCCTGGAAACTCCACTGTAGTGACGTTTCTAGTTAGCCAATTTTGGTGGAAATTCCCCGAAATATTTCACATCGAGTTGGCTAGTGGGACATTGCGGCATCGTGCAACTATATTTATTAGATCTATGTTGTGTAGTCATCATCGAACAAAACACCAGATACATCGAACCCTGGTTCAGCAGCTATATGCTCAGCTGACTCAAGTCAGATGTTGGCCGCTGAATATGAAAATTATACTCAATTCATCGTTATTTTATTGGTATAATGAAGAAGGACTACACGCGAATTTTTCGATGAAAAATAATGCAAGGGATATAATTATATTTCATATGGCTGATTTGGTGTACATGTGTTTTGAATTTTACACTCTCAGTCCAAATAACTAAAGTACATGTTTTACCATTCCTAAAGAAGGCAGGAAGTTTTTTTATATAAAAACAACTTGGACGCATTAACACGACACCAAACTCCATGAGAAAATAGGTTAGGAGCCAAACTATGCCAGCTGTATTTTCACCAAGTGCCCCCTATGCCATTTGGGTCAAACAAACCAACACCAGTACAAAAAGGCCAAAGGCATGTTCAAATTGCTCAGCAGCTTATCGAGATATTGGCGGTTGGTAGCGGCAGCGGCAGCCCAACGGGAAAGGGTAAACTAGCCAATGGTATTGTCTGGTGACTGGTTAGCGAAAAAACTATCGGCGAGTCGCGAAGTAGCGGTAAATTAACTGGGAAGTGATAACCAGCCAATGAGATGCCATTTTTCTCGCGCATGGTTAACAGGAGCTTGAGCTGTTACCAAGTCATAAATCTTGTTCTTGCAATTCGTTTGGATGGTAAAATGCTACGTAGCGATAACTTAACCGATAACTAGCTCATGGCTAGAAAGAGACACTTTGCAACAAGGCTTTTTTATACCCGTGCAACGAAGTGGAAGGGGGTGGGTGGGTGGGAATACTGGTTTCACAATATCCGCCCGTCTGTGTAATAGGCCAACCAATGCTCCTTTTATTTTTTGCAGAAGTAATAAAATTTTTTGCAGAAGTAATAAAATTTGGATTTTGAGTGGTTGGGCATGTACATATTGGAAACACTATAGTCTGTATTTTATGAAGAATATTTCAAACGTTGGTTTAAAACCACCTGTTGCCTTTTGAGGATGACTGCCTGTCTCAAGTCAGCAGTGAAATTTTTTCGTTCACATTGGTATTCGAAGATGAACGTTGATGCTTTGGTAACTCTGGAATCGCTTTGCTGTCATTGTTGTGTTTGATATTTATGAACATGGGTCAATGTTTTCCACATAAGTGTATCATACTAGAGATTTCCGTCCGTCCGTCTGTAGACGTAATCTTGGCCGAATGACAAAACTTGACCCTCCCTCCAACCAATGATAATAAAAACTCATTTTTGTCAAATTTACCTTTGCACGGCACAAAGAGCAGGCTACAGATATTAGGCCTCAGCTAAAATGACCGAGACATTGAGCTGAAACAGGTTACACAAACACGGTTTTCTGTTGGTTTTTTTTTTTTTTTTCATTAAAGGATGGAGTTTTCTGGTGGTTTGTAATGCAGGGATATGCGATCGCGAACCTTCCTCAAACGCCTGCGTGGGAAAATGTTGATTATTCCTTCAGGTCATATGACCTGGCGAAATTTGGGGTTTATTTTGCCATGTTCCCAGCCAATTTTTCAAAAAAATTCAGGTAAATGCCGTTTTAAGGCATTACTAGTAATGTTCATGCCAAGCGATGTGTTCTAAATGCCAGCAAACGTTCACCAATCCAACCACTATCTACAAACTGGAATGGTCAACAGATTGTTGATCTTTCAAGAACAAAATAATGATGGTTTAAACTTTTGGCTGTAGTCTTGTATTTCTGTTGGTTTCACCTGAAGACAATCAATTGAACTTGAACTTGCCTGAGAAACAACCCTACCCTGCTTTCTATCATAGCAACAACCCCAAGTCAGGTGAGTATGCTTCCCGGGCTAGTTGCTCTGTAACTTGAAATCAGATATAGCAAAATAGAAGAAAAGAAAACAAGAGGACTGTAACTGTACTGTACTCAATAGACCTTTTATGCACAGATTGAAGTGGCCATTTCAAAATTAGTAGGACTTCAAGGTCACCTTTGTTTAACACCATCATCACAGTTGCTAACATGCACCACCAAGTAGCGGACAAATTTGGTGGAGATCAAGTGCACATAGGCCAACATTTCCAACATGTCTGAAGAAGGGTGCAACTTACGACTCAGGAGAAAATGTCAAGAAAAGTGAAAATACACAAAAACTCTTTTAAAAAGGGAGACAATAATCACAGCGCCCCTGTTGAACAAATTAAGGTCTAGAGGTCACAAGAAGTGTCCATGTGTAATTGCAAAGCAATTGGTTTGGCAGTTTTGCAGAACATTTTTAGAAGATTTAGCTAAAACAAATCGCTGGAGCATGACCATTTGAACAAAAGTGGTAAGGACCCACCCGAGGTACACCCGCACCCTGTTTGAAGTTAATCTGGGTGACGATTTTAATGACGTCAATCTGGTTGACGGTTTTGGCGAAGACGTCAAAAATGTGACTTACCATTACAATCCCCAATGACGTACATTGTAATCATTTGGGACGTATGCACTAACCGACAAGTACCAAAATTGAAAAATTCGCTAAAACAAATACAGATGCGGAATATCTTTACCCAACTTTATTTTGATCCTTTCACAAGCTACATTCCCACCGATTTCTGAAGAAGGTAAATTAATGTTTTGTAGAGATCGAAAATAGCGAAAACACACACACAATAGAAAAAGTCGCAGCACCACCTGGTGAAAAAATTAAGGTTAAAGGGCCACCGGTAGTGTCCCAATGCAATTTCGAAGCAATTGGTTCTATAAAATGGTTTCTGAGAAGATATTTTTGACGAACGGACGCCAACCGACGAAGTACGACGGACGAAGGACCGTCAGATCAGCTCAACTGACTGCGGGCCAGTTCAGGTATCTTATGGTCCTTAGTCCGTCTTATGGTTTTCTGCCGTCTGACAAATGAGCGGAGCTGAAATGAGTTAGTTAGAGAGAGAGAGAGAGAGAGAGAGAGAGAGAGAGAGAGAGAGAGAGAGAGAGAGAGAGAGAGAGAGAGAGAGAGAGAGAGAGAGAGAGAGAGAGAGAGAGAGAGAGAGAGAGAGAGAGAGAGAGAGAGAGAAAGATTTGATCACCACAGTAGCTAACCCACTCTGGACGAAATTATTTAGCTTTGCTCCTGCAACGTATCGCTAATTTTGAGAATTAAAAAATGTGTCTCGCGTGCTTGTATGTCACGTAATTTTGAGGGTAAATAAGATGAGTGAGGCACTAAATTTTCACTTACGCTTTGAAACTATTGTGGAGGTTTTTTTATCATCATCATCATCATCATCATCATCATCATCATCATCATCATCATCGTCATCACTGTCACTATCTTTATTGTGTTGTCATACTGCTGATGTCTCCCTGGATTTATTTATAGATAGGATGTGAAATTTTCGTCCTACTGCAAAATTCCAATATACCCACTGTGTGTGATTGTCAATGTACAATTTTATTTAAATATATTTTATTTCTTCGGAATAAACACACTTCAAAATCTGCACTTATGATAATTGGGCACCCTACTAGATGTCAAATGCCTCCGTGTTAATATAAAACTCGACTGACATGTGCGGTCAAATATGGACAAATCAAAGGAAGAGGACGTTTGCAGAGGGCCACAACAGCTGGCTTTACCTTGAGTGACTTTTTAACGCTATCAATCGATTTCATTTGTAATTCGATCTGGGCCCGCGTGAACTTGTATGGGTGCGGTGACTGTAGTTTGCAAAATAGGTCACGATCTGGTATAGTGATATTCTGACTCGCGAAGGCGTCAGCGTCGTAACTAATAGTGTACATCTATGTATGCATGTATGTATATGCATTTGCTGACTTTCAGATACTTATGTCAGCCGCTTGACTATTAAAGTTCTACAGATGGCATTGTATAATATTTTCAATCCCATGTTGGCCAAGGATGCACAGCAACTTCGAAAAGAGAGGTTTTTTTTCCAATATTTTGTGTCTACTTTATTGATCGGTGTTTTGATCTGAGTGCTTCTATCTTAGGGAGGCCAAAGTCCAAGATGGCCGATTCTGCATGGGAAGGCGTTTTCAAATGCGCATAAAATAAAAACCATTCATCCTGTGGAGCTAATGTTTTGTAAAGAGTTAGAATGGGATAACTTGAAAGCAATCTGAAAATTTCAAAAGTTTACTGTAAACACTTTTGAAGTTAGAAGGGTCTGAAAATTGAAAAAATCACAAAATCGCCCATTTGAGAAAAAAACTAAGTCCAGTGTCCAGATCAGAAAATTTAAATTTTGATGGGAGGTTTTCAATTTTTATCACAAAGTATCAACATAGTTTAGAAACTGTGAAAAAAATTTTAAAAAAGAAAAAAAAAATTCACCCCTGGGGGGTCAATATTTTGTTCCGCCTACTTTGCGCACTTAGCTCAAAATGCCAATTTCAGATGCTCATAACAAAAAAATCTATATTATCTAAAGGTCTCATCCTCTCAATATCATTTTTGTATATAACATAAAATAACAAGACATATAAATCTGTATTAAAAACAGCATCCTTTTTATTAAATTTAACTTTAAAAAGCAGAAATTATTCAAAATCACTTTCTACCGGTGAAAATACTTCATTTGTCATATAAATTCATATTGTGGTCTATCAATTCATTTAAATTTTAATGAATTTTTAAAATTTCAAAATCTTATCCAAATTGCATTTTCTGGCTTTTCCTCCACTTTTCTATGCAAGTTTATTTTATCACATGACTGGTCTTTGGTACAAATTAATTTCTGTTGAAAACTGTGTCCATCATTTAACATT
The DNA here is from genome assembly GCA_964020975.1 of Hermodice carunculata. Lineage (NCBI taxonomy): Eukaryota > Metazoa > Annelida > Polychaeta > Eunicida > Amphinomidae > Hermodice > Hermodice carunculata. The sequence goes on along the minus strand of OZ026617.1, from coordinate 18,952,018 downwards.
TTATTCTATTCAAAAGTAATAAATAAACATTAAATTTGAGAGAAATATTGTTTTAAAAACAGCAAATAAATATTGCATTTAAACCGACATGCAAGCCAAATTCCTTACAAACATATGGGTTTCACCATCACTAGAGAAATTGTCAAAAGTTATGTAACCAAAATTTTCATGTACATGCTATCTACTTTGAAATATACATGGAAGATTTACATGGGGAAAAAACAATTTGACAAACATTATTATAAAAAATAACACATACATTTATGTGGCACCATTTATATAACGGAATCCCGCCGTTTCAAGCACCATGACATGACAAGGGAGAACAATAATTATTGAATGTTCTTGGATTAATGAAAAATATTATGTTAAATGTTATTGAAGACGTACATGCATTCATGGTCCTATTAATGTCTTAAAATTTCAGTCTATTCAATTATGCAGCGGAATATGGTGAATTTGAACAAATTCTCTATATTGTGTGTTTATGACATTGATATCAATGGACAGTACTGAAGTGTTGGGTCTGTCACTGTCACTCTTCTGAATTTCTCGTGGAAAGTATAAAAATAATGCATCAATCTTTATTATTCATCAATGAAACCCAGAACGTGCAGAAGTGCTCTAGAAAAAAAAATTGACCCACACTGGCACTGCAACAGCAAGCTCGGCAAAACAGCCGGATTTTTCATTTATTTTTTAATTCATTCAAGTTTACAATGTGAAAACGGTTGAATATTACTATTAATAGGTCAAATGAACGTTATTGATGCTTAATTCTTCTGTTACATGCAGAAAATTGTCCCTTGGAGGACAAGATTGACCAAAATGAACAGTATTAATTAAGCTATAGCAGTGAGCAGTGACTGGCAATTTGGACCTATGATTACATGCTCCTTTATCGATCAAAATAAGCTTGGATTTCCCTCTTAAATTATCGTAAACGAACTCTAATAGCGAAAAGTTCACGAGGAATAGTTTTCTTGCGTTCAATAGCATTTTCTTTCGAGCATTTTGTAGAGAAAATGCAATGTTTACGCTGTTTTCGCTGCAACCGGAAGCTGTACCGCAAGTTGGTTTACGCTATCCGCTCAGCGGAGCAGCAAGCAAAACATGGACGGTCTTGAACGCGTCTGATACATGCAAACAAAATTGATCGGTGCGTTGTCAATTTTCATCCATTTTTAATGAAACTTCACATAAGGATACTTCATTATCTTATTAAACATCTGCTTGATCGGCAGATCAAACAAATGTGTGGAACATTGAACATTTGATCAAAGTAGGTAGGGTACTTGCACGCTTTTTCACTGAATCAATTTAAACCGCCGATGTCAGAGGTCATTCGTCTTGCTGAGATCTTTCATAAGAGCATCTCCAATTGGCTGAATTCAAATTTCCCACGAACCACGAACCAATTGAATATGCCGTACTTTGGAGGTTTTGTAAAGCCATTCAGAGTCAGCGGTCCGCTTCACTGGCTGTGTCAGGACGCCTTGGGCGATTGCGCTAAGTCCACAGTGCGCGTAGCACAAAAGGCAGTTTTTAACTCGCTGTAAATATTTTACTTATCATCGTATGCCAATGAAAATTCACACATCAAATATTTGTACCATGTTTGCTCACTCCTAAAAAAAAGTGATTCGATTATTTTTTAGTATGAAAATTAGCGGTCACTTTTGACTTATATTGCGTGTGTGACAGCGTGAAAGCGCACTGAGCGTGGGCCTCCCTATCTATCTTTATTACATGAAACATGCAAATTAACCTAAAGTGTATGAAATGACTTCTGTACGAAGGTACACCACCTTAATCTATTTCAAAAAACCAAATGTACAGCAACGCCTCAAAATCTTCAGCGGAAAACCATCAGAGCATGTTTCGGAGCCTGGAATAACCCGGCACATGTGGCTGATAATTAAATGGTACTGCAATAGCATGTAAAACCATATTTGTGAGTGCGTAAGACCTGTACCATATATATATATATATATACATATATATATATACATACATATATACATATATATATATACATATATATATACATATATATATATACATATATATATATATATATATATATATATATATGTATATATATATATATATATATATATATATATATCCCACCAATGGATGATTTTAGCGCAGAAGGCAGTGATAGCAGTGGCCCTTCTCCCGCGACCAAAGCCACAGGCGCTCGTAAAGTTCAGTCAGTCAAGCTTCAGTGCTAATATACGCGGGGGTGGGGGTGCAGGGTGGGGGAGAGTGGGTAAAGAGGTTGGACCTGAAACATCTATGCGTTCAATGACCCACATAGGGCCATATCTGCAATAAAATATTGTGTATTCATCTGTGCAGTCAATTATTTGTGCTAATAAGATGGTGACGGATGGGACTAAAACCACAACGTTGTCACATGGAGCTCCTACAAGAGAAAGGTTTGAAACGAAGCTCACATCGGGACCACCATCCCGCTTCACGTTTGGCATGATTTCTCCGTTTCTGAACACACCGACCATTTGCCAAAATTTCCTATCAGCCTTTACAGACTATCATTGAACAGGTCTTTCACATGTTGATTGTGTGCAGCTATATAGTTTTTACAAAATGCCTACAAGTCATATAGCATTCAGTTCGCAGTGTTTAATTAGGCTTCTCAATATCACGTGGCCGTCCATACCTGCAAACTTGGTCACTGAAATACGAGATTGGCGATGGATTAATCTTTTGTGGATACCTCTGGGACTGGCAAAAAGTGTCCACAGTTGGCAGGTGTCCACAATAGACTGGTGTTTTTAACAAGAAAGTTAACTTTTCGGTCATGGACATAACTGTCCACCTTATACAGGTGTGGCCATTGTAAAGGTGTCCACAAAGACAGGTTTTACTGTATTATGATCAGATGCATTGTCTACAACAGTGACAGCGGTACGTGTAAGAACAGGCAGGAAACTGTTTCGAACCAGCCCATGAATGTTTTGCTCCTCATTTCCCAATGATAGTTGCCACTATCATTTTTACCTTCAAAAACTAAGTCCCAGCCAGGTATAAATCCAACAGCAGCACAACCAGCATGCAATATTATTAACCTGCGATTTGTATTGTCGGGGATTTTCCAATTGCAATTAAATCCATAATCTTTGCAGTTCATATCCAATTCAGCAAATAATTGTGGCCTTGAATGTGCTATTTCTGATATGATTCTGGTGAACACACGTCTCATCAATGTACACAGCATCAGAACCAGGATACAATACTTGCGTATCTCTCGAGTTTGCAGGAGCCTATGTTTCTTGGCTCCGATGTCAGGGCGCTCATACACTGCTTTACAATGGTCGCCAATAGTAATTTTATATTGGAATC